>JAGXEW010000220.1:0-243601 GCA_030684275.1 Acipenser oxyrinchus oxyrinchus
TGTTTTGGGCGATCGAGCTGGCTCATGACATCCAGTTCACAAACTATATTTACTAACGTGGAGGGCAGACATGCGTTGTCTTTGGATCAAAAAGGATGGGAATTCATCCAGTTAGACATTTAAGCAGCAAGGGTATTCTCAAGCAGCTGCTTTAATACTATAACAAGGGCATAACGCAGTTCATGGTAATTGGTTTTATACAGAACTGTAAACCCACAAGAGATACAACATGACAGACCAGACACAGCAAAAAACAATAATAAAAAAGCCGCCCGCATTATCATTAAGGTGAACTGCACCACTGCTCCCTTGAAATATTCATAGTTAAGGATAAACACGCTCATTAACATTTACACGTGAAATGAGGATTTCCATGCAAAACTGGGTGTGGTTCTCCCGTGTGTTTCATTACTTACCCTATCCCTCTCTTTGGCCGTTTTTCGCCACAAACCTGATTTACCGAGTAATTCTCCCACACGTGCACGCATCGCCATTTCACTTTTAATTTGACCCTCATGGAAACCCCATGACTGTCACTGCTTTGGAAACCAGAGACAAGCGACCAGAAAGCAGACTTAACCCTAGCGTGGCAGTCTGAGGAGAAAGCGGTTACAAATTAAAACTCAAAGCAAGACCAGTGACTTATTTAAACCAGCTCCCTCCACCTCTGAACAAAGGATATCATATACCGGTAGGTATGTAATGTAACTTTTTGGCTGTCGGCACAGGGATATATTGTTATGCATATTAATGTGTGTTTTCCACTTATTCTGGCACACTTCACTCCCTATCTGCACGAATGAACGGATGTCTGCTGTGTTTACATGAGATATAAGCAAAATCCAGTTGGCATGTATAAAGTGAATGGGGGTTGACAATACAAACATTTGTGTTCAAAAATAAATTGAGCTTGTATACCTTGTATTCTCTATCGCTACTGAAACCAATATATTTAAAGTGGCAAAAAGAAGTCATCCACGCTTAGCAGAAATCTTCCTCTCCATCTTAATATAACACAGAGCATCCTGGAGACGATCTTCCTATCCATCCTAATGTAACACAGAGCATCCTGGAGACGATCTTCCTATCCATCCTAATGTAACACAGAGCATCCTGGAGACGATCTTCCTATCCATCCTAATGTAACACAGAGCATCCTGGAGACGATCTTCCTATCCATCCTAATGTAACACAGAGCATCCTGGAGAAAATCTTCCTATCCATCCTAATGTAACACAGAGCATCCTGGAGAGGATCTTCCTATCCATCCTAATGTAACACAGAGTATCCTGGAGACGATCTTCCTATCCATCCTAATGTAACACAGAGCATCCTGGAGACGATCTTCCTATCCATCCTAATGTAACACAGAACATCCTGGAGAGGATCTTCCTATCCATCCTAATGTAACACAGAGCATCCTGGAGACAATCTTCCTATCCATACTAATGTAACACAGAGCATCCTGGAGAGGATCTTCCTATCCATCCTAATGTAACACAGAGCATCCTGGAGACGATCTTCCTATCCATCCTAATGTAACACAGAGCATCCTGGAGACGATCTTCCTATCCATCCTAATGTAACACAGAGCATCCTGGAGACGATCTTCCTATCCATCCTAATGTAACACAGAGCATCCTGGAGAGGATCTTCCTATCCATCCTAATGTAACATAGAGCATCCTGGAGACGATCTTCCTATCCATCCTGATGTAACACAGAGCATTCTGGAGACAATCTTCCTATCCATCCTAATGTAACACAGAGCATCCTGGAGACGATCTTCCTATCCATCCTAATGTAACACAGAGCATCCTGGAGAGGATCTTCCTATCCATCCTAATGTAACACAGAGCATCCTGGAGACGATCTTCCTATCCATCCTAATGTAACACAGAGCATCCTGGAGACAATCTTCCTATCCATCCTAATGTAACACAGAGCATCCTGGAGACGATCTTCCTATCCATCCTGATGTAACATAGAGCCAGGCTGCAGCTTTCCAGGGAGGTTTTACTTCATGAAGAACTCTTTCTAAACAAATCATTTATTTAAAGGGGGTTGTTGTTTTCCTAAAGATAGCTTTAATTAAAGTTGTATTCTATTACTGTTTGAAAATGCGATTAAAAGTGTGATTAATCTAGATTAATTTTTTAATCGCATGATTAATTGAGATTATTTTTTTTAATTGTTTGACAGCCCTAATATATATATATATATATATATATATATATATATATATATATATATATATATATATATATATATATATATATATAAATTTGCATAATGGACATAGTATTGTGGACAACATTTACAAAGCTTTGTAAAATTGACAAAGTTCATGCAGAATAAACCCCCATAACAAAGTATAAGCACACAGTTCTGAGTTCATGCAGAATAAACCCCCATAACAAAGTATAAACACACAGTTCTGAGTTCATGCAGAATAAACCCCCATAACAAAGTATAAGCACACAGTTCTGAGTTCATGCAGAATAAACCCCCATAACAAAGTATAAGCACACAGTTCAGAGTTCATGCAGAATAAATCCCCATAACAAAGTATAAGCACACAGTTCAGAGTTCATGCAGAATAAACCCCCATAACAAAGTATAAGCACACAGTTCTGAGTTCATGCAGAATAAACCCCCATACCAAAGTATAAGCACACAGCTCTGAGTTTATTTGCAAAGCAAGTGTAAAATGTTGTCCATGTCACCATGAAACAAAGGTGGATACTGCATTTATTGTATATATTTTTCCTCTGCATGTGTTGCAGAAGTGCTGGTTATTATCCCTGTGGAAGGGGTGTGTGTGACTGGGGCAGACGCAATGAGTTGTGGAGGGCTGCGGAGGCAGGGTATGTGTGTTGAGGTCTGAGTTCAGTGCAGACAGAGCTTCAGCCTGGCCACTCACTCACCACGATGTTTATCAAATTGAGAACACATTGTGTGCTGAACGTTATTTTGCATTAATGATCATGAGTTTGCAAAAAAATGTTCCTTGTTTTGTATTTGTAGTTGCTTTGAAAAAAAAAACACAAAGACCTTTCTGTCAAACTGACACAGTTTTCACCTCTCAGACAACTGCTTTTTGTAACTCCTCACCCAGTACACATAAATAATAACCAGCATTAATTCTGAGGCAGAAACTGAGGCTGGATACAGGAAATGTATGCCTTCACATTATTATTATTAATGCTTCTTGTAGTTTTTATTTGATCTTCATTAGAGCTGTCGATCGATGAAAGGCCTCAGCAGGGGACAGGCGTGTGGTAGGTCTGCACTCGAGTGGGGTTTACTGTACAAGGATATACAATGCCTTGAAAAAGACTTCACACCCTTGAACATTTTTCACATTCTACTGCCTAAAAATACAATTCAAAATGCATTAAAGTAGGAGTTTGTTTCACTGATCTACACAACATCATCTACACTTTCAATGTGAAAGAACAATTATAGAAATATTCAAAAAGTAATTAAAAATAAAAAACAAAAAGTCTTGATTGCATAAGTCTTCACACCCTTTGTCATAGCAAACCCACATTAGCTCAGGTACAACAAATTGCCTTAACAAGGCACATAAGTTAAATAGGGCAAACCTGTGTCCAATCACAGTAGTTCAACTGATTTGAATACTCCTTAATAAAGAATCGAGCTGTTTCTGTTGTATGAAGTAAATTTGAAGCAAATGACAAAACATGCCGAACAAGGAGCTGCCAAAAGAAATCTGGGATAAAGTTATTGAAAGGTACAGATTGGGGAAGGCTTTAAGAAACATTCAATGTCTTTGAATACCTCCCTTGGGGCACTGTCAGGTCCATCATTGTAAAGTGGAAACAGGTTGGCACCACCAAGACACTGCCTCAATCAAGCCGTCCCTCCAAAGTCAGTAGCCGTGGCTTAAGGAAACTGCTGAAAAATTTTCAAGGGTGTTAAGACTTTTCAAGGCACTAATTATATATACAGTATGTATATATATATATATATATATATATATATATATATATATATATATATATATATATATATATATATATAGTACTGTGCAAAAGTTTTAGGCAGGTGTGAAAAAATGCTGTAAAGTAAGAATGCTTTCAAAAATAGACATGTTAATAGATTATATTTATCAATTAACTAAATGCAAAGTGAGTGAACAGAAGAAAAATCTAAATCAAATCCATATTTGGTGTGACCACCCTTTGCCTTCAAAACAGCATCAAGCATCAATTCTTCTAGGTACACTTGCACACAGTTTTTGAAGGAACTCGGCAGGTAGGTTGGCCCAAACATCTTGGAGAACTAACCATAGTTCTTCTGTGGATTTAGGCAGCCTCAGTTGCTTCTCTCTCTTCATGGAATCCCAGACAGACTCGATGATGTTGAGATCAGGGCTCTGTGGGGCCATACCATCACTTCCAGGACACCTTGTTCTTCTTTACGCTGAAGATAGTTCTTAATGACTTTCTCTGATTGTTTGGGGTCATTGTCATGCTGCAGAATAAATTTGGGGCCAATCCGATGCCTCCCTGATGGTATTGCATGATGGATAAGTATCTGCCTGTACTTCTCAGCATTGAGGAGACCATTAATTCTGACCAAATCCCCAACTCCATTTGCAGAAATGCAGCCCCAAACTTGCAAGGAACCTCCACCATGCTTCACTGTTGCCTGCAGACACTCATTCGTGTACCGCTCTCCAGCCCTTCGGCGAACAAACTGTCTTCTGCTACAGCCAAATATTTCAAATTTTGACTCATCAGTCCAGAGCACCTGCTGCCATTTTTCTGCACCCCAGTTCCTGTGTTTTCGTGCATAGTTGAGTCGCTTGGCCTTGTTTCCACGCCGGAGGTATGGCTTTTTGGCCGCAAGTCTTCCATGAAGGCCACTTCTGACCAGACTTCTCCGGACAGTAGATGGGTGTACCAGGGTCCCACTGTTTTCTGCCATTTCTGAGCTGATGGCACTGCTGGACATCTTCCGATTGCGAAGGGAAGTAAGCATGATGTGTCTTTCATCTGCTGCAGTAAGTTTCCTTGGCCGACCACTGCGTCTACGGTCCTCAACGCGTTGCCCGTTTCTTTGTGCTTTTTCAAAAGAGCTTGGACAACACATCTGGAAACCCCTGTCTGCCTTGAAATTTCTGCCTGGGAGAGACCTTGCTGATGCAGCATAACCAGCTTGTGTCTTGTTGCTGTGCTCAGTCTTGCCATGGTGTATGACTTTTGACAGTAAACTGTCTTCAGCAACCTCACCTTGTTAGCTGAGTTTGGCTGTTCCTCACCCAGTTTTATTCCTCCTACACAGCTGTTTCTGTTTCAGTTAATGATTGTGTTTCAACCTACATATTGAATTGATGATCATTAGCACCTGTTTGGTATAATTGTTTAATCATACACCTGACTATATGCCTACAAAATCCCTGACTTTGTGCAAGTGTACCTAGAAGAATTGATGCTGTTTTGAAGGCAAAGGGTGGTCACACCAAATATGGATTTGATTTAGATTTTTCTTCTGTTCACTCACTTTGCATTTAGTTAATTGATAAATATAATCTATTAACATGTCTATTTTGAAAGCATTCTTACTTTACAGCATTTTTTCACACCTGCCTGTTCAGCATGCAGCAGACTCGTGTGTGATACTGGAACTCACTTTGACAGTATCGAAGTAAACGTCTTTCTGTCCAGTGAGCCGTCAAAAAACAAACAAAAAAATCCCATTCATTTTAGTGCTCCATTAAGCGGTTCAGTGTCTAACTTTCTATTTAAACAATAACTACACTCAGACACTCAATACCATGCTGCCGCGGCTGGGATTAAAGTACGGTGTGCCGAAAGGCTCAAGACACAGCAATGCAATTAACACGCGTTAAAATAATTAATCTCTAAAACATTTACGCTTTAATCGCAGAAGTTAATAGCGATTAATTGACAGCCCTAATTATATACACACACACACACACACACAGTGCTCAGCCGTTATAACATGCCTTGTTATAGTGCGGAATCGGTTATAAAACAGTAGGGTCGTGGCTCCCATTTGTTCCATAATGCCATTACAGCAGTCCTTTAATACTCGTTATACGGCGGAACACAAATAGCACGGTTTTGTAACTATGGCTCCCCACTAAAGCGTTCTAAAGGGTGAGCACTGCCATAATATCTGCAATTACAAAAAGAACAGCTTCCGAATTAGCTGAGCTGAACCGGGCAGCTGTGAAAGGGGACATTAGTGGTGCATTCACAGAGATCATTATCCGCAGAATCTGTCCAGCTCATAGAAGATCATTGGCAAATTGGTCAGATTCTGCGCAGAATGATCTCCGTGAACGCACCATGAGTCTTTCTTGATTCACTTCAATGTGCAAGCGCAGCTTTAAATAGAGAGAGCGACGCTGGGAAATGCAGTATTTTGTTCTCACTTCAATGCCACCCGATCGGACTGTAATCAGTGCATTGAATCGGCGTTATCAAGACACATCAGACCCATTGGAATGGTCTGTGTGGTGCCCCATGAGTAACACATGGGGTCCGTTAGGTGATCACCAGCGCATTGAAAGGTGATGATAGGGTTGACCAGTCTCACGAGAGAAACGTTAACAGATTGTCGTTTCTGCATTTCTCCTTTCTGGTGGAAAAAAACGTTACGTGGGTAACGTTTTCACTTTCAATCACAGGGCTTCGCGGCAGCTTTTGTCAAAATTCTTTTTTATATGTATTTTCTGTGAACATTAGTTTATGGATAAACGTGTTTGCTTTTAAACCAATTAAATTGTTACAAAACAATTACTATTATTTGGTCCATTCATTTTAATTCCGTATATGGTCTTGTAGTAGTGCTAAAATACACTGCCTTTTTTCTTTATATATTTAAGGGAATCCTCGCTTAATATAATTTTAGGAAATGACATGTCAGCACTGTACTTGCATCCAGAGCGCGTCTGCTGATGAAAATAAAAATACGGCTAAAAACAAAACAGTATTTGGTTCAACAGAGACAGTCAGTAGTTTAAAACAAATAGGCCTAAGTTAAATGTTCCGTGTGTATCTGTGTAGTTTGAATTTTGAATGTGCCGCCCCAGTTTGCCCTGCGACGCTTAGCCAATAGGCAGGGACGGGACGTTGAAGAGAATTGTGGGACATGTCGTTTTAAAGCCTTGAAATATACCTTTGCTTCTATGACTCGCTCCCACAATTCTTTAACATCCCGTTGACTGTTGTGGCAACCACAACTTGATAATGTTGTAAAACGTTATGCGTTAACTAATACTCCACGTTGTGGTTTGGTTGTGAAAAACGCAACATTGTGGCAACGTTGTGAAAACGTTAGAGATGTGGACTGACAGAATTAATTGAAGATGAATTTGAAGTTTTATTAGGCTACATATAATATTCTTACATATACATACATATATAATTTTAGAACTCATTTATGAAATGTGTACTGGTTGTAAATGATCTTCCTCGCACATTCCTCCCTCCCTGCTCTGAGAAGTGAGTGTGACGTTCCACGCTCCAACCAATAGAGGAGCGACCCTCTAAAGCAATAAGCGGTTATGATAATGGATGAATATGTAATATATACAGTATGCATCAAGCAATGTATGAATGTATGCCGCGAGAGAGTGCGCACCTGACAGCTGTCAGATACTCGACAACCGAAGAGACGCTCAGAGCAGTTTTCAGAAGATGGCGAGTTGGTGAGAGCAGCGGCAAGAGAAACATAAATTGGGACAGATAATTATAAATTAGTTACATTATTGTAAACAATTAAATTAGTTAGATAGGTATTAGAATTAGATATACATTTAAAAGAGAGAGATGGAAAGACAGACAGAAGACAGAATTAATCGAGATTAAGGGAAGTTTTATTAGGCTACATATAATATTCAGTAAATCATTTATGAAATGTTTAGTACTGTTGTGATTAGCATTACTATATTTAAAAATATTCTAAAACACTTTATTGCCAGTTCGGCGATTTTGTTTTTATTCATCGTGAACTTTCTGTATTTTCTGTCAGTATGGCATATTGTTGTTATTACTAAGTATATTTTGTATTTATATAGCGGAAGAGAATCACAACACTTAAAAATCAGACCAAATTGGCAAAACACGGTATTTTAAAAGGTGTTTTTAATGTCTTTGAAAAAAATAGTATGTTCAAAAAGCTGCATGATAAAAAAAAATGTATGTTAATACTGTGAGGAAAAATAAAAATATATATATCTTTATATCTAAAATATATAACTTTATAACTACAGTAATATATACTCACTCACGAGCCACAGACGTCTCTCAAACTGTCATCTCTGAGTAAAGCAAGAACAGCCGCTCGTGTCCGCTTCAATCGTGCGGCTTTTTCTCGGTGTGCCTTCTTGATTAGCCCGCGATCCTGTCAGCTTCCCTCTCTCCCGATCAGCCTTCTCCAGCTTGCAAGAGATTGAGAGTGTGTGACGTTCCGTGTTCCACCAATAGAGGAGGAGCACTGGGGTGTTTAAGCAGCTGTGTGCGCCTGACAAACAAACCGGAATGACTGCCGAGAAGGCTTCTTGACACTGCGTCGACTTTCTCTTCTAGTCTTATTGTTTGAATTTGAGACAGAACAGAAGACAGGGTTGTACGTCATCTCGATACGTTAAAATAGGATGTTGAAGCTAAATAAAATGTCTTGTGAAGGTAGACAATAAATTAGTAGTAGTACTGCAGGTGCGAATTTCTTTCGGATGGCGCCCCATCGACAAAATGCAACAAACAAAAACATGTCCCCGATCCAAGTTTTTTTTTTTATTTATCATTTTGTACTTCACAACTGTGTTTCCTGGTAAATCAAAATGTGTTGTTTGTTTCCCACTGTAACACAGGAACAGACAGTACTAGAAGTCTCTAACTGCCTAAAAGAATTGGACACATTTTCGTTCTAGTAAAACAAAATGCCCACGTCATAAATCATAATGAGATTGAGCACATACACTGCTCGGACCTGTTGTGTTACATATTTCTAAATGAGTTTGTGGTCACGTATTTAACTGCTAGTCCTGCTGATACATCGATCGTTGCACTTCGTTTAGGCCTAGTAGTATGTGTGTTAAGTGAAAATAATCAGTGGCGCTGGAACTATTTTTGTAGTGGGGTGCTGAAAGTCATCCGATAGCCATGTGCACTGAGGGATGGGTCCTATCGGTTATTAAAGTGCGAAACGAAGCTGTTTTTAGGGTTAGGGTTACAGTTACCATAACTGTTAAGAAACGCAGCACATTATCATCCAGTTAAATACATTGAACATAAAAATGTCTTGTTTACTTAACACAAAAAGATAGTAGTACTGTATTTACTTACTGTAGTCGGCGCTCCAAAGGTGGACTTGCGCCGGTGTCATGGTGACGATTTTTTTCATCAAATAATTTATATTAGTGCATCGAGAATGTCACTGTGTACATGCATTAGGGCAAGATGAGGAAGTCTCTTCTGTGTTATTGTGCTGCGCATCCAAGTTTGAAGTCGACGAAGGGCAGAAAAAGACCGCTCTGATCCCACAACTGACACTGGTTCTTTCCAGTATTAGCTGCCAGAGTACTCCATAACGATTATTGTGGCTTCTAAAAGGCAATCCCTGACGACCAAGGAACTTGCAGGGTTTTGTTCTTTGGCAACAAGATCTGTGACAGAAGAGCATTAATGGGTATACAACCCAGCCCAACAATATTTCGGTGTGAAAGTGTGATCTTTCATGTTCTCTAAACTTTTCGAATGCTTTCCGCCAGTTGGAAAACCCATCCTTGACAAAAGTAAACTCATGCCTTACACTGTCACTAATAAGTCTTCTCAGTCGCTTTCAAACAGTTAAAACAAAGAACACGATCACGCGCCTTTGCATAATGTAGCCACGGCCATTTTCCAAACCAACTTGCCTTACATGACCGGGCGAATTTTTCGGTCCCAAAGCGCCGTCCAGGAAAATTGTAGTCTGTTGTCGGCTGAAAAGGCTGATCCAGTGGGTTCGGTGTGGCTGCGGTCTCCGGTCGAGGGCGGGCAAAACTGCTGCTGGCGGGAGTCTCGGCCTCCTTGTGACAGCAGGAGTCGAAGGGATAGAAATGGTATGAGAAACCATAGGATGCGATGAGGGGGCCCATGGAGCGGGTGTAGAGAGAGAACAGGAGAGGACCCAAGACTGACCCTTGGGGACTCCTGTTGAGAGAGGGCGATGTGTGGAGGTTGCTCCACGCTGATGTTACCTGGTAAGTGCGGTTGGAGAGGTAGGAGGAGAACCAGGCCAGAGCAGTGCCAGAGATTCCCAGGTCAGCGAGAGAGGATAGTAGAATAGAGTGATCAACAGTGTCAAATGCAGCGAGAGAGGTCGAGGAGAATTAGGACAGAGGAGAGAGAGGCAGCTCGGGCAGACTTTAGTGAGTTGGTGACAGACAGGAGGGCGGTTTCAGTGGAGTGAGCAGAGCGGAAGCCAGATTGGAGAGGGTCGAGCAGAGCCTATAAACCAATAACTATTTTTAATATTTTCCTTTGATTGTGTTATCATGTGTTTTATATGCTTGTAACCGTAATTTTGTATAGAAAATGAAACTGAAATTCATATGCTTCTCTAATGAATGTAACTAAATTTATATTGAATAGGACGTTTTAATAGTGAAAATGTAAATCGTTTGATAACGAGATAGGTGTTCGTTCCTTTCCTAAACACGCCCTTTGTGTGAAACGCGTCTGTCTATCAAATACTGTAAGCCAATGGAAGGATCGACAAGGACTTGTTTACAGTACAAGGGAACGCCTATAATAGGTATTTTATTTAATGATAATTGACAAGGACACAGTTGTGACATAAATCCTAGATACACAACCTAAATGTGCACAACATAATGTCTCTATTCATTATTTTTATTTGCATTTGATTCTAATATAAATCGTGAGTGGTCTGTTTAGGATTATGTTTTACACCGTAAGTGGTCCGCATAGGATAACATTATTACACACTGAGTGATCTGCATAGGATTCCATTATACATTCCATTTTTATATATCAACTTTACCACTTTTACATATACTGAAATGTCATGTTTGTAGGTTATTGATCGCCAGCAAGATGGAAAATGAAGAGAACTCATAAGCATTATAACAATCTATGACTTGTCGTAGCAAAGCGCCATACTGCTGATCATAAAGACAGAGTGGACCTTGACGATTATATTGATGACAACAATATTGCTTCAACCTCAATCTTCACACCTGCATGTCCATCCACTTCTGAGTTAGAGGGACAAATCAGCACTATTGAAGTCGCAGCTGCTAATCCCTTAATCAACAAGACCTAGACAGTGATGAATGTTGGAACATAATTGACCAACATTTCACATTGTCATCTGATTCTGAACCCGAGGAAGATTCCCTAGCTGATGACTTGACAAGATGGGTGACCACCTTGCAAATAAAGCATAATGCTGTTGATAATCTCCTTGGCATTCTTAAAAAGTCTGGACACACTGATCTGCCGAGTACTACACACACATTGTTAAAAACAACCAGAGAAGTGCAAACGGTTACAAAATCAGGAATGGATATATATATATATATATATATATATATATATATATATATATATATATATATATATATGGGTCTAAGTGATGGGTTGAAGAGGAATTTCAATAAATATCCTGCTGAGAAACAACAGAATGTTCACAGAGTAGAAATCTCATTAAATATAGATGGCTTGCCACTATAAAAAGTTCTCAAAATGTGTCTGGCCCATATTATGTGCAATAGTTAATATGGAGCCAGTCTTCCTGTGGCATTCACTTATGGAGACACCAAGCCTAAGGATTTGGATTTTTAAATGATACAATCAAGGAGTTAAAACACCTGCTGCAACATGGCCTGACTTGATAACAGAACTGTGGCAGTTGACTTGAGATGCATCATATGCGATTGTGGCAGGCTGGCTCGCAGTGGTGAGGTGTGATGACGTCACGGACCAGGAAGTAACAGAACCAAAACAATGGATGGGTGGGTGAAACTGAACGCAACGGCGCTCAGCTGATTTTATTAAATAAATAAACAAAACAAAAGATTTAAACAATCAACAAACAAAAGGCACAAGGGCCAAACGAATAAACAAATACAGTTTAGCAGTCATTTTTAAATGTAGTTTTTCTCTCCTCGCTCTCTCCACTCCCGTACTCTCCTCTGTACACTCTTCCCCGCAGCACGGACAGCTGCAGGTTCTTATACTCTGGCGAGGGGCCACAGTCTGCTCGAGTTTAGTAAGGATGCGTGACTGACAGCTAGTTAAATAATCAGTAGCTGATCAGCCACGCATCCTCACGGGTTTTAAATATAAAACAATAACAAATACGCGGCGCTTTATCCGCGCCGTAAACAATAATATAAATAATAATACAAATACATATAGGGCGGACACTCCACCACAGCGATGCTCCAGCAAGATCCTTTGTGAAGGCGGTGAAGTTGTATTCTGGGTATTTTGGGTGTCATCATTGCAAACAGCGTGGAGTATGGGCAGGCAGAATGACATACCAGGATGTGACCAACTTGGAGTTACGTGCCGATGAAAACTTCCGTAATCAGTCAAATAAGGAACATCCATTTCTCCATTTTGTGATTTCCCAATTGATATGGTTAAACAGTTTCCAAATGACTACATCCACCAGGTTTGTCTAGGAAGCATGAAAAGGCTAATCTTGATATGGATGAGAGGGAATAGGAATGCAAAGCTTTCAGCATGTCAGGTTGAAGAAAGAAGCACTAAACTATTGGCACTGAAAAGTTGTGTTCCACATGACTTTGCACGCAATTCACGTCTGTTTGAGGTAGACAGGTGGAAAGCAACAGAATACAGACAATTTTTGAAGAGTATACTGAACCAAGATTTGTACAAACATTTTATGTGTTTAAGTGTGGCCATCTCTATTCTTGTCTGCCCTAGTCTAGCTCAAATTCACAGGGAATATGCTCATGAGATGCTGGTGTACTTTGTCAGCCAGAGTCATCATCTATATGGGATAGAATTTCTTGTATACAATATACATTCCCTTGTCCATTTGTCTCAGGATACTGAAACATATGGATGTCTGGATGCATTTGCAGCATTTCCTTTTGAAAATTATATGCAACAGTTGAAGAAAATGGTTCGCTCTGGCAAGAGACCCATTGCTCAGATAGTGAAGCGCTTAAGTGAGACAGAAAACATTTCACAAGAAAAATACCAACAGCTAAATTTGAAAGGGGTATGCACCAGGAAGCCAAATAATGCCTATATACTGACCCATTTGAACAATTTGGGCTGTGAAGTAGTGGCAGAACTGGATCAACTAGGAGAGAATGGAGAAAAAATGCTGTACTGCAGAGTTTACCGAGGAGCTGATGCACTGTTTATGCAACCATGTGACTCTCGCATCATTGGAGTGTGCAAAGTACAGCAGGAAACACACAAATGTGTGTACTTTCAACAAGAGAACTAGGAAGGAAAGCCATGAAAATTGAGTGAGGATGGATCTGTTGTCTTCATGGCAATACTTCATGGCAATACTTCACGGCAATACTATTACCTAATGTGAAATGGACTGGTGCAGTCTAATCCATACTGGTGCTTCAGACTGAGCTGAGGAGAATCACTGAGGCAGAGCAGAAGCTTGTGCATCAAAAATCCCAGGAACAACTTGACCTGCCCTGTTGAGTAAACTGCTAATTTGTTACTTAAAGGGAACTCAAGTTGTTTTTGTGTTACATGCTCCCACATGTTGTTACAACTGTTTAAGTAAGGTATTGATTTTTTGACATCCAAACCACTTATTTACACTATTAAATTGCAGTCCACTGTGCTCTGCTTCCAAGATGGCTTCATATGTAACCTTCAGAACTTCAGCACTACATTTCCCATCACCAATATAGGTTATAGTGAAGATACCAAAGAAAGGAGCAGAGATTGTAATAACTGACGTAGTATCACATTAACCAGGACAGTTATAACCAACAAATGCAGACACACAAACAAATACACACAGCCTTGAATGGTTTGCAGGTTTTGACATTAAGTTGACATGACATAACAGCTATGTTTGCATTAACAAAAATTGTGTTTTGCAATATCCATAGATTTATTTGATCATCTTTGCTTTCACGCCGTTTTGAAAATGACTTCTTATGCAACAGTGGAATTCACAAATGAGAAAACAGTGGAAGTGGTGCCAACAAACTGGATTTCAAGTGAGGATGAGGTCTGTTAACTTACATTTTTCCCCTCCTATTAAGAAATAGCACATTGCAGTTAGGAAAACCTAGAAATCCATGCAATCAGTATAAAGAATAAATCGTTTTTGCCCATGAACAGAAGGGGCAATTCTCCTTGGGTTTTATGGTGATCTATTTAATGCCAGCAAGGTTTTATTTTTTGTCTTCAGATGCTTTATAGTTATTGGACAGGAAGCAATCCATCAAAAAGAGCAAAAAGGAAAGAGCTCCTGACAAAGAGAAGTGGTTGAAATACCCTATCAGGGATTTGTGTTCACAGGAAAACCATATTAGTTGAAGGCCCAAGTGTGTTTAAGTTTGCATATAGTAATTGAATAAACCTGGCCTCAAGACTTAAGTGTTGCCCACTCCTTTTAATAATTATTTTAAAAATAAATGTTTAGATATTTCTGAAATAACCCATAAACTAAAACTACAGCATTTACATTCTAGATTAAAAAAAATAAAAATGCATGAATTCATGTATGACATCATGAAAGGTACTTCTCACAACCCTATCCTAGGAACCGCACAGCCCGTCGTGGTTTATCCCTTACAGATATACATAAGTTATTTCTTTAACCAAATAATTGTAAGTTGAATTCATAGCAAAACCATATCATTCCACAATCCCTAGGACACTTTGAGACAAGACAAATCTTTTGAATTATGCAACAACAGTAATCTCCGCAAAGGTATAACAGTTTACATGGTGTCCCAAGGGTTATGGAGCGATAGGTCACCGTAATCTGTGGTAATTATGTGTTAAATTGTTTACTGACGGAAGCAAACAATCTTTCTGATTGACAGGGACAAATATGGAACCAAGTAACACCCAGAAACATCAAAGCCAGAGATTTATATCTCCTCCAGCTAATTTGTCAGGTCAAAGGCAGAACCCAACAAAAACTCCTGGTTAGAAGTTTAACACACTGTGTATTAAAAACAATGTGTATATGATTACTAAATTCATAGTCAATCTACTAATGTATTTAGGATGTTAACTCTCTTAAATTGTAACTTATTTTCTCAGATCCCCAGATGCAAGTTTTGGTTAAGATGGACATGATTCTAGAAGGACAGAGAGAGCTAAGAGCATTAATGCAAAACATCGCTGCAGGGCTAGGTGCTTCCACCAATGTTGGGGCTCAAGAGGAAGTTCTGCCAGATCCTCTGACAAGCTTAGCAGAAATGGACAGTCTTGGGGACAAGCTACAGGACACACATTACAAAGAAAGCTTGTCAGTGATTTATTCATCTACACATTATGCTAGTAGTGCCTGTCATTTTGTCCTTATCTGAATGATTGTCCAGCCTGTACTTTAGGATATTGTCTACTCCTCACCAGTTTGCCAATTATTCTAATTTAAAATAGAATCTCTAATCATAAAACCTAAAAAGTTCATACCACAAATTTTTCTTCAGTAGTTGAAACACATATTGCCTGTAAACCACTGGTTTAATAAAAATAAAGGTTCTCTCAGATAACAGTGGTTTGACATCTTTTGACAATGCATTATCTGAACTGATGTTAGTCCAGAATGATTTAGATTACTTTCATCCCTCACCACTCCTTCCTCTAATTATGTGAAGCGTCATTGTTTAATATTTAACATTCTGAAATGTTGTACTTATAACAGTTAACCTACTTCAGTGCCTTTGGAGGCTGTACCATTGGAGACTCTATCAGGAGGCTCATGGCAAAACTGGGGACCAATAAGCTGTGGTCGATGTACAGTCTCAGGGGAAAGAAGGGCAAGATGGCTTTCATAAAGCATCCAGTCTGCCGTGTTGTGATCAGTAAGTACACATAGTAGTACTAGTAATAAAACTGCACACTGAAAAGTATAGGTAAAATTAAATTATTGTTTAGCTTAATTTGCTTGATTATTTGTTCTGGGTGAGTTGACACGGAATGACCCATAAGTAAATATTTATATTTTGGAAGTGAACTAGCAATGCAAGGATACTGTGCAAGCCTAGCCTATAGCGGGGGAATAGATCAATAGTTCTATAGGTGCAGTATAAAGAAATGGACTGTAGAAATGCAGTAGTACTAAGGAATGACAGAAGGTAGTGTAAGATGGCGCAGTCTTGAGATGCTCTGGCAACTGTTTCCATCAGATGCGAAAATAAGAAATAAGCATGAGCAAATGGAGAGTGATGAAAAGGCATGACCAGCAGTCAGGCCAACAAAAGAGCAGAGAGGGTAGAAGTGCAGATAGGGTAAAGGGGACTGAAAGGAGACACAAAAGATTTGAGGTAGGAGAGGGAAGGTGGTGAAAACAGTAGTAGGCAAGAACAAGAAATCAAATCACTGGGGCAGGAAACTCCTAGTGGCATGAATTAAGCTGGACATGGGTTTGTGCTATAATGACCGGTTTTATTTTGATTAATTTATTGTCCGTTATAAAAAGTGTACTTAAATTATACCTGGGGTTAAAATAGTATGGTATACCATATTATTTTGACCCCAAGTATATTTATTTTCTGTTTACTTCTTTTTACAGATGGTATGACCATTAACAAGGCAAAATTAAGACATATGACAGCAGATTTTGATTTTGTCTTGCAGGGTCATGTACAATGACCATAAAACATACAAAGGAGGCTGATGAAGTAGTGGAGATTGCGGAATTTCTGAAGCATGCACCCAACAAACCAGGAGGTTCCCGCTACAAAGATCAGACAAATAGTCACAAAAGTAGCAAAATTAATATTGATAATGTTTATCATAATACGGTAATATTAAGAAGAATAAATTGAAAGTATAAAACAGTGACCACAATTATGTGAGAATGTGTTTGTTGGGTGCATGATTAATAAAGGTCAGTAATTTCTGTTGATTCGGTTACGTAGTTGGGCTGCACGGTGGCGTGGTGGTTAGCTCTGCATGCTGTTCAGGTTGATTGGTCACTCTAATTTGCCCTCTGTGTGTGCGTGCGTGTGTGTGGTGCCCTGCGATGGACTGGTGTCCTGTCCAGGGTGTCCTGCCTTGCACCGTGTCTGCCGGCTTAGGCTCCAGCTCACCACGACCCTCTTAAGGAATAAGCGGTTATGATAATGGATGGATGGTTACGTAGGCACTGTACACCGCTCTGTTAATAAACGTGCCAATGAGTGTACAATAGAATCACTAATTTAGATGATTAAGGTAATGCAATGAGGTGATTGTTAATAATTGCTTAATAGGTAGTTTAATAAGGGCTATATCGGCATCTTGACCGGAGGGTCGTGAGTTCAATCCCAGGTGGGGACACTGCTGCTGTATCCTTGAGCAAGGTACTTTACCTAGATTGATCCAGCAAAACCCAACTGTATAAAGGGTAATTGTATGTAAAAATAATGTGATAACTTGTAACAATTGAAGTCACCCTGGATAAGGCGTCTGCTAAGAAATAAATAATAAACAAAAACTAATGAATGGCAGGATGAAAATAAATAAAATATATTGAAGTGCTCTGCTCAGTGTCTGTTGTTTACTGTGCATGTTGAAGTGCCCTGCTCAGTGTGTGGTGTTTACTGTGCATGTTGAAGTGCTCTGCTCAGTGTCTGGTGTTTACTGTGCATGTTGAAGTGCTCTGCTCAGTGTCTGGTGTTTACTGTGCATGTTGAAGTGCTCTGCTCAGTGTCTGGTGTTTACTGTGCATGTTGAAGTGCTCTGCTCAGTGTCTGGTGTTTACTGTGCATGTTGAAGTGCTCTGCTCAGTGTCTGGTGTTTACTGTGCATGTTGAAGTGCTCTGCTCAGTGTCTGGTGTTTACTGTGCATGTTGAAGTGCTCTGCTCAGTGTCTGGTGTTTACTGTGCATGTTGAAGTGCTCTGCTCAGTGTCTGGTGTTTACTGTGCATGTTGAAGTGCTCTGCTCAGTGTCTGGTGTTTACTGTGCATGTTGAAGTGCTCTGCTCAGTGTCTGGTGTTTACTGTGCATGTTGAAGTGCTCTGCTCAGTGTTTGGTGTTTACTGTGCATGTTTGAAGTATGGATTATAAGCTTAACAAACTAACGACTAACCAGGGCATTTATATAGACATTACACCAGCTGCAGCCACCAGATAACATGTGATGTGAAGAATGCCAGGAGCCGAAACCAACCATGGGCTGTGTACCTGATAAGCTGCATGCAAGGACAGAGGGAGAACTACCCCAGAGCCAAGCACAGAAACTTCCAGAAAGTTCGTCTTAGACAGCCCCTGCGCAGAACCAGCACCAATCACTAAGTGACAAATGGACTTGCACACCTATGCGGCAAACTTTAACCAATAAGCGGTACTAATTGTGCAATCATAGTGAGGTATAAGTTAGGTTGCAAACTGTTGTTCTGAGAGCTTGCCTTGTGGAATGCCACTCGTGTAACCTCCCGGGCTCGTGATTAAAGCTTTTCCTTACTACAAAGACAACAGACTGGTGTGAACTTATTTCCCCCTACATCAACGATGAAGTGCTCTGCTCAGTGTCTGGTGTTTACTGTTCATGTTGAAGTGCTCTGCTCAGTGTCTGGTGTTTACTGTGCATGTTGAAGTGCTCTGCTCAGTGTCTGGTGTTTACTGTGCATGTTGAAGTGCCCTGCTCAGTGTCTGGTGTTTACTGTGCATATACACACAAATCACATGTGAATTACAATTAATAGTGACATATTTTATGAAATTGTCTATTTAATATACACATCTCAATTACAATGCATGTATATTAATCTTATAAATAAATAATTACACAGGGAACAGGATCTCTGTGAATTTACCTCTCAGGAGTAAATCTCTGCAATGAAGATTCTGCTGAAAATTCACTGCCAGGGACATTATGACATCACTTTCCCTTATGATGTCACCTTCATGTCAGTGCTGAACATGAGCAGCATGATATCTGTTGCCATGGCGATGTGCTTATAAACAGATAACTGCATTAAAATGGCTGCAGAAGGAAGGGCCAGTCTTCTTCAATACAATGAATAATTATTCATTTGAAATATCTACAATGCAAGCTGGTCCTGTTGCTTTTGCTGGTCTTTCTCTGCTCTGCATACGAGTGATGTCCTTCTACCCAGCGTGCAGGTCTACTGTGCAGCTTCACTGCTTTCATTCAGTGTGTATGAACAAACAATAAAAGAGTGACTTTATACAACAAAACATTAACTTAAGAAATCAGATCTTCTTTAGTTTTCTTTCATCCTTTTCAGTTAATTTACGTGATTTCTTAGGTTAAACTTTCTTAAACCTTAAAAAAAACTCTGTAATTGGACTGTTTAATACAAACTTCTCAACCTGCTCTGTCACTCCATTGGATAGTTATTCATATAATAAAAGCATTTCATTCAAAGAGCTTTAGTTTTCTAACGCCTCTCAGGTTTTTCTTGTGGAATGGGACTCTTTTAATCACAATAAGACACCTCAGGACATCTTTTCAAAGCTTTTACGCCAGTCTTTAATTAACTCCTATTTATTTTAAAGAGGTAAACCACCTGTTCATTTTACAAAACTAGAACCACACAGCTGAGTAATACACTGTATTTCAAGCCCTCTTCAGCACTCTCAGTGTGTTTAGTTTTTCATGTTGTAACATTAACATGATGTTTTGTCCTTTTAAATTCAATAGAAGTTAATTAAAGCCTGGAGGAAACGCTTTGATAATGCAGCCCTCGAGTCTCACAGAGCAGCGCACTCCTTGGCGTGTCTCATTGCCTGATGACTCTTCTGCTGCTGTGGAGGCGGCTCTGTTGCCTGGTTTAGTTCGCAGCGCAGTCTGAGGAAGATTCTAAATCTGTGCCACTGGACAGCAGGGAGGAATACTGTCCTGTATAAAGAATAGGAGACAATACAGTTTAAGAGAAACTAAATAAAAGCATGTGGTAGAAATAGCAGAGGTTACTGCCTGGAAGTTTACTCGTTAAGAATGACCTTTCTGCTACCCTGTGCTGTATTTACCAAAAACAAGTTCACACACACTGAACCTCCAAGACTAGCGAAGAAAAGCTATGAAACTGCGCGCATGCCTACGCCATTTTGGATCTGTTTGTGACAACGGCGCTCAACTTGAATTAACCTAATATACTTCTAAAAACATTATCAGGGGTATCGTGTTAGTGTTTGAACATCTCGCTCTTAAGAAGAGGACGGGAAATATCAATATCGGTACACAAAACACAGATTATATTGTCCCTGTGGATAGCAACCACAACGTGGAAACATAGAGAATCTATGGGAATGGTCATCACTGCTGTTTCTCTTTTATTTGTGTATAATACTGGACTGTTGTATATTAAAAGAGTCGACTAGACCAAGTTTTAGTTCTCACAGAAGCTTTATTGATGCAGACACAAGACTGCCGCTCTGCTACAGGAATTCAACCCCGCGCTTCAATTATCCAGTCCCTTTTATATCAACTTGCCCTGCGCGGGAAAACCATACAGCAACCAATAAGAAACGTCCACCTAACAACAAAGAACAACTGCACAGTAATGCAATAAACATTGCCTTACAAACACAACAGAAAGTAGCCTAATTAAATCAATAAAACAATACACAGAGCAGCGACCTGCTGCAATTGTTCTGCCTTGTGTATAGCATGGAGTGCCCAGATGACAAAACAAACACGAGCTTCTCGGTAGTTCGTCGTGATCGTATAGTGGTTAGTACTTTGCGTTGTGGCGCAACAACCCCGGTTCGAATCCGGGTCACGGCAGATGAAATCCTCACACTACAGAGAAGCTTGTTCTTTTTCTTCACACGTCATCTTCATGGCATGCACCTTTTGAAAGAAAATAGAATACAATAATTGCTTCATCGTGTTAGTACAGGCATAATGCATACCAGCCTGCTGTCTGTCACGAATTCTGCGGGTTCAGATTTCTTCACGTACTCTTTTATTTGCTCAGCACACACTCTTATCTCAGGGGAGACGTTAGGAGGACAGAGATGTTTTACTCCTAGTGTGGTATTGCTCATGCACTGGACCCGCAATATAACCAGATGACTAATGTAGTACCCAAGAAATTCACAGACTCATGTATTTAACGTTTTTACGAATCAGAGCACTATCAGCACTCCTTCGGTTTATTAACGGTTAAATATTGGATTGAGTAGCTACAGGCTACTTCATATCCCCAGCTGACAGACGCTCTGGACAGTCCAGTGTCTTAACAGATATTAACGTTAACACTTTAATACATTTATATGTATTCGCAAGGCCGGCAAGCAGGCCAAGAACACACCACCCAAAGCACCCAATGGTATATTTCAGCACATTCAACAAAACATTCTCATTTCTAAAACATAGTGTGAGTCCTCTATAGCAATGCATGCAATACATGTGAGATAAAATAATAATTGATTAATGCTTACCCTCTAATATAAATCGTAAAAGAATATGACTGTCTTCACCAGGCAAATGAAACTGAGTTCAATCAGCTCAATTGTGTAGATCTGCAGATAATGGACCACATCACCCTGTCAGGTATGAGTGTGGTGCTCCATTGTAATTACTTAGGAGTTTTATAGGTTATTCATCTCATTGGAATGCATGGGACACCTCAATTAAATCCAATCATTAATCTGTTGAGACAGCTCTTATCCTCTTTACAAATAATAGTTTTCAAAAGATCCCGACCAACTTTTCAGAATTAATTTATGTACCAATAAATTCAAGACTTCAGATTTGTCCAACTAAATCTATGATCTCATTCCTTGTTTTCCTCCGAGCCCCTCCTTTATCTGAAAAGTCAAGTGAACCAAGGTTCCGGGATCTTGGTTTATAATATAATATAAGAACACTACTGTTATATGTGCATGCAAACACTATTTTTATATGTGTTATATATGAGAGATGTTCTTAATATGTGACATCATCTTCTAATTGATTATATTTTGCTAAATTAAAGGTATGTGTTTCTTTTAACCTCATATTGTGTTTCATCATGTTTTTAATGAGTCTGTTTTGATTCCATATACTATTGTCTAACAGAGTATTTGGCAAAAGATTGTCTCATACAATATTCAAGTCAATTAGTTTCACTAAGTTTAAGTGGTAATCATTTTGTTACAATTATTTATCTCTCAAAAGATGCACTAACCAGGCTCTGACCTGTACGGACTCTGAGAATATGCTATTGCAAGCAATTTCCACAGTCTCTTGTTTCTTCAAGGCCAAAGTCTGTGCAAAAACTTTTAGATATATGACCTATCCATGTCTGTTATACCATAATTTTCGTATATTGTTCCAAGATATATTCTTATCTGTGCTAAACCACTAATTCCATAAACCTTAACACTCCCAATCTATAAGACTTGCAGCTTTGCTGAAGTGGAATGTAAGAAGACCCTCCTTTCTCTACAGCCCGTACATTTTGATAAGGAGAGAGCCCTTTTTCAAAGCAGCAGTTTCAAAGAACCACATTATAATGACTCCATCTACCATCATTAGACAATAGTATAGTGGATCAACAACAAGGCACATTATAGTATATTATTACAAACTAACACAAAAACATAGCATAATACCTTTTATATTCTGTAATTCAATGGATATTATAATGTTTAAAGGTCTTTTGTTTAATAGAAGGAGAAAGAAACTGTACCGCATCCCCAATTAATTAAATCTAATACTGCTCCAGCTTTTAATCTTTTCATCACTACAGTAAAGTCATGAACAAGCAATAACACTTGTCAGTTTAAATAATATGTTTTCTTATTATAGCAAATACTTAAAACATATTATTAATCTTATGAAATCAAATAGATATTTTTAGATTCAAATATCATGCTCTCTAAAAAGGGTTAATCACTTTACTTGCTCTTATCTGCCCCTATTTTACTGCATTTAATCCTGTACTTCAGAGTACTGTAATCTGCCTAGTGTTTAATCTGTAGTATTTTGAATTTAATCATATCCTGATGTAACTTAATTTAAAAATACCTTTGTGTCTAATTTCTATTCTTTGACCATTATAAACTATGAACAGTGTCAATTAGCACTGAATCTTCTTTTAACTATAAATGTGGCATTATAAGATAATCTTTTAATTAATTTACTTCAGTTTAACAGTCGCTCCTAGAATTTATAATATCACTTTATTTCTTTGGTGATTCCTCTAAAATGTAAATGGAAATACAGGCCAGTTATATATATATATATATATATATATATATATATATATATATATATATATATATATATATATATATATATTCAACTTGTATATATTTTATAATGACTGAACTAAGCTTGACCCTGTCCTTTGTTCATACAAAATCCAGCGAAACAGGTTTTTTCTTAAGACCTTGGCTGCTAAGTTTTAATGTTAATTTATATGTTGCAAAGAATCCCTTTCTTATCTTGTTTTTGGAAACATAAATTTATAGGTGTGATTAACATCCACTTTTTAGCCGGAATGGTGCTGTTTATCAAGCGTCATGCTTTCTGAAGATTAGATATACCAACAGTAAATCGTTCATTATATATTTTCATAGAAATTCCCAGATTACTAAATACTTTATTAAATGTCCTATCAAAACAAGAGTGGACTGACCTATTTCATGGAGTAAGGGATCCATCTACTGACAATACAAGGATACTCTCTCTTTATCCTTCCTTCCAAAAAACCTCTAACCCTTCATTTTTATATCAAAGTACATTCCATATTTGAAATCGCCTAGTACATGTCCAGCATATCCACACGTTCCCAGCAGGATTCAGCTTCTGTACCAGGTTTAGCTCGAGTTGGTTCCACAAGAAGTCCCTTGATCCAAAGTTTCTCCATCACAGGTGTGGATTTCCATGGTCTGACTTCATTCCTATAAGATACTTAGACAAGTTTAGCTGTACATATTATTTCTATATATTTCCTTTTTCATCCAGAATACTAAAGGAGGTCAAAACTCACTATTATTCATATTTTTGGGCATCCAATTACTTTTCTGCTCCACATCATCAGTTGGCAAACTTAACATAACTGAATCTGAATCAGTTGATGAACCGTGCACTGTAGCTTACTGAGATCCTCCATGCAAAGGAGTCCAGTGTTTTACTACACGGATTAACTAGTTCAGCATCACCTGCGACACCCTCCTTTCTTCACTTGCTCACTCAATTCTATACAACAGTTTGGTTTTTCCATCATCCATTCCGGAAACACATTTATATTAACATTCTTTACCAATTTCAAATTTTCCATTCCCAATTCCTTTATCCATTTTGCATCCAATACCCCAACGTGCCCCCATTTGTTTCCCACCTCTCCTTTTTATAATGATTAATCCACCTATCTTCCATGCTTTTCCGAAGAGGAAATTCTGAATGCAGAGAGTTAGCCCTTATCCAATATTTTATACTTAACCATTACCTCCTT
The DNA here is from genome assembly GCA_030684275.1 of Acipenser oxyrinchus oxyrinchus. NCBI lineage: Eukaryota > Metazoa > Chordata > Actinopteri > Acipenseriformes > Acipenseridae > Acipenser > Acipenser oxyrinchus. The sequence continues at coordinate 24,603 of JAGXEW010000220.1, forward strand.
AGTTCCAATGGCATAGCATTTATTGGAGCAGATTTCATAGCTCCTATACACACCCTTATTGCTTTAGATTGCAAATTATCCAATTTTACCATCTTACTTTTACAAGTTCCCACTAGAATCTGACTTCCATAATCCTCATCCAGAACTCCGCTGCCCGCCTGGTGTTCTCTCTGCCTTGATTCTCCCACGCAACTCCACTACTCCGCTCACTCCACTGGCTCCCGATCACTGCTCGCATCCAGTTCAAGACTCTTGTACTAGCCTACAGATGCCTTGACCAGACTGCACCCAGCTACCTCCAGACCCTCATCTCTCCCTACACCCCCACTCGACCTCTCCGCTCCGCCTGCACTAGAAGACTGGCTCTACCTCCTCTATGCTCCCCTGCCTCCAGAGCCCGCTCCTTTTCCACCCTCACCCCGCAGTGGTGGAATGAGCTTCCTACAGATGTCAGGACTGCCCAGTCCCTGACCACCTTCCGCGCTTCCTCAAGACTCACCTCTTCAAAAAGCACCTGTAGAACTCCTCTGTTCTGTTCTTCCCCTGGGACACTTATCACCCTTCCTTAAATGCGCTTTACTTGCTCTTATCTGCCCCTATTTTACTGCATTTAATCCTGTACTTCAGAGTACTGTAATCTGCCTAGTGTTTAATCTGTAGTATTTTGTATTTAATCATATCCTGATGTAACTATCACTGACACTGTTATCTGCTGTATTATTGAATCGTATTTTGTCACACTTGTACTTGCTTGAACCAAAGTCATTGCATTTATCTTGCTCTTAATTGTATTATTACTTGTACTGTGATACTTGAAATGTATTTTGCTTACAATTGTAAGTTGCCCTGGATAAGGGCGTCTGCTAAAAAATAAATAAATAATAAATAATAATAATCTATTACACTCCTAATTAACCCTCTGTATATCATCATGATACAAGTTTTATTTGCTCCCCTACTCGTCCCTGAAATACTTCTTAGAAAATTCATCCTTCCTTTACATTTAGAATCTTCCTCAGACTGCGCTGCGAACTAAACCAGGCAACAGACCCGCCTCCACAGCAGCAGAAGAGTCATCAGGCAATGAGACACGCCAAGGAGTGCGCTGCTCTGTGAGACTCGAGGGGCCGCATTATCAAAGCGTTTCCTCCAGGCTTTAATTAACTTCTATTGATTTAAAAAGGGCAAAACATCATGTTAATGTTACAACATGAAAAACTAAACACACTGAGAGTGCTGAAGAGGGCTTGAAATACAGTGTATTACTCAGCTGTTTGGTTCTAGTTTTGTAAAATGAACAGGTGGTTTACCTCTTTAAAATAAATAGGAGTTAATTAAAGACTGGCGTAAAAGCTTTGAAAAGATGTCCTGAGGTGTCTGATTGTGATTAAAAGCGTCCCATTCCACAAGAAAAACCTGAGAGGCGTTAGAAAACTAAAGCTCTTTGAATGAAATGCTTTTATTATATGAATAACTACCCAGTGGAGTGACAGAGCAGGTTAATAAACTAAATGTATTTAATGAATAATGAAATCAGATAATATATGTCAGAGAGTGAGATGTTTGTATTAAACCATCCAATGACAGTATATTTGAAAGGTTTTAGAAAATTTAACCTAAGAAGCCACGTAAATGAACTAAAGTCACTCTCTTTTTATTGTTTTATTATTAAAAGGTATCACCAAAAAAAATCTGTTCATCATAATACTACATTAAAGCAGTGAAGCAGCACAGTAGAGAGCATTTAAAGACCAGCAAAAGCAACAGGACCAGCTTGCATTGTAGATATTTCAAATGAATAATTATTCATGGTATTGATGAAGACTGGCCCCTCCCTTGCCCAGAGCAGCCATTTTAAATGCAGTTATCTGCTTATAAGCACAGCGCCATGGCAACAGACTAGTGCTGTTCATGTTCTGCACTGACATGAAGGTGGCGTCATAAAGGAAAGTGATGTCATAATGTCTCTGGCAGTGAATATTCAGCAGAATCTTCATTGCAGAGATTTACTGGTAAATCTTGTTAGTTCTTGGAAGCACTTTGATGTTAATTTTCGTATAGAAGTCATAGTTCTTAAGTTGCAGTAAAAATATACGTAAAGTTTGAGAAAAGGAAAACTGCTATGTACCAAAATGATCAATAAGAAAAAAGCAAAAAAGTGAAAAGGATATTTCAGGTACTTAAAAGGTAGAATAATTGATTACAAATCAATTATCAGGACGTTCGGACTACAAGTCCTTCATCGGCTGAATACAAAAACATATTTAGAGCTAATAACGTGGTAAGTCACTATTAATTGTGGTTTGTGTGTGTTTTAGTTATTATATTTGGGATTTAGTATCCCCACTCTGTCGAGTATTCATTATTATTCATGGGGGTGCAGATTTCACTGTTTAAGGGAAGTGTTGATGTCATTTCCTTCTTCACAGGCTCGTTGCTAAGGGTGACGGTTCAAACATTACCCCATGGCACCCTGAATAGAAGGATGCACTTTCTGCCACGTCTCTTATTCAGTATCATTTCACACAGTACTGACACTTGAATGTGCTGTTAGTGGATACTAAAATATTCCTCATTTTGAATTCATCAATAAAAACACCATGAACTGCAACGGCTACACTAACGCTTTGTGACTGTGGAGCTCCGCTACAGAGCGTGTTATTCTGATTTCATTATTTATTGTGTTTAACACTGTGGAGCTCCGCTACAGAGCGCTGTGATTCTGATTTCATTATTTATTGTGTTTAACACTGTGGAGCTCAGCTACAGAGCGCGTGTGATTCTGATTTCATTATTTATTGTGTTTAACACTGTGGAGCTCAGCTACAGAGCGCGTGTGATTCTGATTTCATTATTTATTGTGTTTAACACTGTGGAGCTCCGCTACAGAGCGGTGTGATTCTGATTTCATTATTTATTGTGTTTAACACTGTGGAGCTCCGCTACAGAGCGTGTTATTCTGATTTCATTATTTATTGTGTTTAACACTGTGGAGCTCCGCTACAGAGCGTGTGATTCTGATTTCATTATTTATTGTGTTTAACACTGTGGAGCTCAGCTACAGAGCGTGTGATTCTGATTTCATTATTTATTGTGTTTAACACTGTGGAGCTCAGCTACAGAGCGTGTGTGATTCTGATTTCATTATTTATTGTGCTTAACACTGTGGAGCTCAGCTACAGAGCGTGTGTGATTCTGATTTCATTATTTATTGTGTTTAACACTGTGGAGCTCAACTACAGAGCGTGTGTGATTCTGATTTCATTATTTATTGTGTTTAACACTGTGGAGCTCAACTACAGAGCTGTGTGATTCTGATTTCATTATTTATTGTGCTTAACACTGTGGAGCTCAGCTACAGAGCGTGTGTGATTCTGATTTCATTATTTATTGTGTTTAACACTGTGGAGCTCAACTACAGAGCCTGTGTGATTCTGATTTCATTATTTATTGTGTGGATTAATTCTAGTGTGTAATACATTCCACTCTAAGCCTGTTTGATACTCAAGAGCTTCCTCCCAATGCAGCCCCAGAAGACCCAGTCTTGCGGCCTCCCACCAGCCAGGCAAACCGGCCGCTGTCCACCTTGGCACCTTGGACAGCTCCTGTCCAAACTGACCCTGCTCCATCTGTCAAGGGAACTGAACCCACAGTGTCTCCGGCACCCCCAGGATTCCTCAGCAGTGTCTTCAGAGTAAACCAGCAGCACCGTCAGTGTCCACACTGGCACCAGCTCAGCACATAACTGACCCGATTCCATCTGTTCTGATTGGACCTGGTCTTTGGGTAATGTTAGCGGCAGTAACACCAAGGCTGTGGAAGATCCAGCAGCACCAGGACTCCCTTCTCCTGTGTCCAGGACCATCTCCAGTGTGCATCGAGGATCACCACTCTGATTCTGAGTTCAGTGCCTTCAACACAAACTTGGACAGCAGTGACATTAAAAGCTTTAACTTCATTCCACAGATCAGACCTGTTAGTACCATGCCCTTCAGCATGCAGGTCTCACATCCTCAGGGTGGAAATGAAGCTCAGGTCAAGGCAGAGTCAGTATTTATATTCAAATGCAATGCAAATAATAACAGAGATAACAGTGTTAGTAAAAGGTCAGCAGAGGTTCACGAGAAGCTTCTTCTGGAAGTCTGTGCTGCTCGTACTTCCGGGGTCAATCCCTCCTCCGTGTGTTCCAGGTGGAGGCAGGGCAGGCCAGGGAGGAGGAGGGTGCTGGAGGGGAGAGGGCCTCAGGGATTGGCTGCTGGGCTTGCCACTCACAGGCATCTGGATGGCTCATGAGCCGCGGGAGGGAGTGAGAGTGAGAGAGAGTTGTTGCCAGCTCAATAGCCAATCACCTGGGTGATTGACATGCTCAGCAGTCAGTCCCTAAGGCTCTTCCCCAACTCCAATGCCCTCCTTCTCCCCGGCCTGTCCCACCTTGACCAGGATCACAGAGAGGAGAAGATTGATCAGGAACTACCAGCAACACCGACCTCCTCAAAGGATGTTTAATAAGCAAATGTTACTGCTGCCCAATATTATAGAATCACAAATACACATTCACCTGACATCCGGTTCTGTCATCCCTGAACATGTGAGACCTTCCCAGTGAAGGAGATGCACAGAAGAGCAAGCTTATAGAACAGTTTAATAAGCTGTGTGTGCTCTCAGTGTTATTGCTACTAAATAAAGCAAGGGCTGTTCATTCCAATGCTGTGTGGTGTTGTCATTATTACACATGTGATATACAGTAGCTTCAGGGCTCTCTTAATAACATTTTAACTATGAAATCCTGTTCCTTGTTAAAGTGAGAGATAATGGAGCTCCAGTCCGCACGCTGCAGGCAGGCAGGCAGGCTGTGTGTAAAGTGTTGGTAGGGTTAACATTAGGGGTGTGCAGAGGACCCAGAAGTGAGCTGGTTTGAAATATTCTCACTAGGGGTGTTCAGCTGTCATTTCTGTCCCCTCTGAGCTGTGATTTTCAATATGAACCTCACCCGACTCCCTGTGCATTGACAGAGCAGTTCAGCCCTCTCTGATTGGCTGCAAAACTAGTGAGTCACAATACAGGTGGCTGTGATTGGCAGCATCCATCACTGATCATGTCAGTGCTTAGAGCACTGTAAACAACCAGAGATGTTATTACTCCTAGTGGTTATGTTTGTGCTCTGGACCCGCAGTATATCCAGATGACTAATATAGTACTCAAGAAATTGACAGACTCATGTATTTAAAGTTTTTTACTGAATCAGAGTATGATTAGTACTCGTTCGGTTTATTAAAGGTTAAATATTGGATAGCGCAGCTACAGGCTACGTCGTACCCCAGCTGACAGACACACTGGGCAGTCCAGCGTCTTAACAGATATCACCGTTAACACTTTAATACATGTATATACATGTTAATCAAGGCCAACAAGCTGGCCAAGAACACGTCACCTAAAGTACCCAATGGTCTATTTCAGCACATTCAACAAAACACTCTCTTATCTCTAAAACATAGCGTAAGTCCCTTATAGCAATACATGCAATACATGTGAGGTAAAATAATAATTGATAAATGCTTACCCTTTAATATAAATTGTAAACGGATACGACTGTCTCCACCAGGCAAATTAAACTGAGTTCAATCAGCTCCACTGTGTTTTGGTTTGCAGAAGATGGACCACCTTACCCTGTCTCGGATGAGTGTGGTACTCCATTGTAATTACTTAGGAGTTATATAGGTTTTTTGTCTCATTGGAATACATGCGATGCCTCAATTAAATCCAGTCATTAATCTGTTGAGACAGCTCCTATCCCTTTTACAAATAATAGTTTTCAAAAGCTCCGGACTAACTTTTCAGAATTAATAAGTGTCACGAACTCAATAAATTCAAGACTTCACATTTGTCTAACTCCAAACTTTATGATCTCACTCCTTGCTTTCCTCTGAGCCCCTCCTTTATCTAAAAGTTAAGTGAACCAAGGTTCCCAGGATCTTGGTTTACTATATAATATAAAAACACTACTGTTTATATGTGATTGCAAAACATTATTTTTTATATGTGTTAAATATAAGAGATGTTCTTAATATGTGACATCATCTTCTAATTGATTATATTTTGCTAAATTAAAGGTATGTGTTTCTTTTAACCTCATGTTGTTTCATGAGTATTTGACAAAAGATTGTCTCATACAATATTCAAGTCAATTAGTTTCACTAAGTTTGAGTTGTAATAGTTTTCATTACAATTTTTCTTTTATCACTTAAAAGATACACTAACCAGGCTCTGATCTGTAATTGACTCTTGAGTGTATGCTATTGCCAGTAATTTCCAGTGTCTCTTGTTTTCTCCAAAGCCAGAGTCTGTGCAAACACTTTTAGATCTATGACCCATCAATGTCTGTTAAGCCATAATTTTTGCATGTTATTTCAAGATATATTCTTGGCTGTGCTAGGCCACTAACTCCATAAACCTTAAATTCCAAATCTGTAAGATTTGCAACTTTTACTGGCGTGGAATGCAAGAAGACCCTCTCCTCCTTTTACAAGCCATCTGATAAGGAGAGAGGCTCCCTTGCAATGCAGCAGTTTCACAGAACCCCATTATAATGACTTCATCTACCATCATTAGACAACAGTATAGTGGATTAATAACAAGGTACATTATAGTATATTATTACAAACTTAACACAAAAACATAACACAACACCTTTTATATCCTATAATTCAGTGGACATCATAATGTCTAGAAGTCTTATTGTTCAATAGAAGAAGAAAGAAACTGTACTACTTTCCTATTTGATTAAATCGAATGCTGCTCCAGGTTTTAATCTTCTTATCAATACAGTAAAGTTTTGAACAAGCAATAATACTCGTCAGTTTTAAATAATATGTTTTCTTATTATAGCAAATACTTAAAACATATTATTAATCTTATAAAATCAAATAATTATTTTTAGTTTCAAATATCATGCTGTCTAAAAAGGGTTGATCATTTATTTTATTAATTTATAATACCTTCGTGTCTAATTTCTAGTTTTTTACTAATATGAACTATAGACAGTGTAAATTATCACGGAACCTTTTAACTCTAAATGTGGCATTTCAAAATAAACTTTTAATTAATTTACTTCAGTTTAACAGTTGCTCCTAGAATTTGTAATATCACGTTATTTCTTTAGTGAATCCCTCTTAAGATTTAAATCCAAATACAGGCCAGTATAAATGCATTCAACTTTTATATATTTTATAATGACTGAACTAGGCTTGACCCTGTCCTTTGTTCATACAAAATCCATTAGCCAAAACAGGTTTTTACCCTACGACCTTGGCTGTTAGATTAATTCATATTTTGTAAAGAATTTCTTTCTTATCTTGTCTTTAGAAACATAAATTTGTAGGTGTGATTAAGTTCACTTTTTAGCCAGAATGGTGCTTTTTATCAAGCCTCATGCTTTCTGAAGATAAGATATACAAGCAATAAATCGTTCAATATATATATATATATATATATTAGAAATTCTCCAATTGCTAAGTGTTTGATTAGAAACAGATGTAAACTGACCTATTTCATGGAGCAAGAGATCCATCTACTGACAATACAAGGATACTCTCTCTTTATCCTTCCTTCAAAAAACCTCTAACACTTTATTTTTATATCAAAGTACATTTCATATTTGAAATTGCCTAGTACATATCCACACGTTCCCAGCAGGATTCAACTTCTGTGCCGGGTTCAGTTCTGGTCGGCTCCGCGAAGACGATCACCCTTTATCCAGAGTTTAGCATCACAGGTGTGAGACGCCATCTTCCTCACTTCGCACCTACAAGATACTTGGACACGTTTAGCTGGGACACCTTCTGCACATTCTAATTTACCTAGATGTGCCCATTTCACTAGGTGACCTCCTTCACAATTCATGCATTCAATCCTCTTAATATCTTTTGGGTCTACATTTAAATGAGGGAAAGAAATTCCTGTAGAATCATTGCATTCAAACAGAATTCTACAGTGTTTAGCCAAATGACTGTAGGCCGGACAAAGTTTAGGCCCAGTCACTGATGACTTGCTTTGGCACATATTACATGCACACCTAACAAGAGGATTATGTTTTAATTTATGTGTCAGGGTTAATTCTGCACCCTGTACAATAGTTCTGGATCTGTACACATTGTGGCTATGCATTTCCTTCTGTTCGCACAGTCACTTTGCAAGGTACGCCATCCATCCAGAATACAGAGGGAGGCCAAAATTCACTGTTATTCATATTTTCTGGTATCCAATTATTGTTCTGCCCTACATCATCAGTTGGCAGACACAATACAACTGAATCTGAATCAATTGATGAACCATGAGCCTCAGCTACTGAGATCCTCCATGCAAAAGGAGTTAACGTCTTACTGACCACCCTAGCTGATTCAGCGTCCCTTGCGACAGCATGCTGTTTGGATTAATAGACTTCTCTTCTCCTAGACAGGCAGCACAAATAGTGGAGCCGAGCAGCAAAGCAATAAAGAAAAAGCACTTCACAACAGTTCAGTGTGAAATCAATGCAAAGTTTATTAGTGGCTTCTGAACAGTGACATGTGTAAAGGTGTTCTCTTTTAATAGCATGATCTACACTTCACACTTTCTTATAGAATGCAATTGATACACAATATATAAAGCTTTAACATTCTATTTTAATGTACAGCTTGGATAAATGTTTAGCAACACCTAGAATATTTGGTATAATTAAAAAAAACAAAAACTTTATGAACATAATTCAGAAGTTATTTAACATTGTGTAATCAAAGAAGCTACACAATAATATTACACTTGTACTGGATGCCATAATAGTAGTACAGTACTTCATCATAGATTTCAATTTTTTTCAATTTCTGTCACTTTTTCATTCAGTATAGGAAAACTACAAAGCGCTGTGTAATTCAATATGTTAATGTAACATTATTTTGCAGGTTTCATTCGACTTTATTAAGCAAAATTAATTCAATCCACAGAGTGAGGTAAAACCTTTAGCGGAGTTGTAGTCTATTTCTAATAGACTTAGCCGTGCTTTTAATATGAAATGTGAAAATGTCTAAATTGCATCACAATGAATGCAAAAGACTAAGTCTTAATACATTCATAGGGAAAATCTGTAGAAAACAATAAAACAGAGTTCTGTGTATAAGGTTTCTCATCTTGCAATTGTATCTAAAACAAAACCCTGAGTCGTGGGTCTGGCTTGTTCTCAGCTGCGTCCCCAGTGGGTTTAAAGCCCAGCTCAGGACACTGGAAATGCAGCTGAACTCACACACTAAGAACAAGCAGGCAGCAGAGAAGACTGAGCCCACACTCCAGGGCTTACATCATGATACACTAGCAAAGGAATTCCATGACACAGACGGAATTCCATTTCTCATTTCATGATGCCTGGTGGAACAATTCTATACGTGATAGTTTAGAGTTGTATCTTGGTTGATTCGTTCTCTTATAAAAACTATTAAATTAACGTTGCAAGATGGAGGATTTACTATGAACCCACACACTCTAGATGCAAGGAATGTTTCATCAATAGTAGCATTGTATTCAGAGCACAAATATTAAACAGAAATCACAAGTCAAAAGTCAATCTCTTAGTTTTCTAAGCATAACAGTCAAAGCTCTCAGCCTGTGTTAAAGCAGCTAGCAGGGCCAGTGAAATATGACACTGCTTATACTCCACAGTTTTTAGTATTATTCACACTTACTAACAGTAAATTGTTTAACGATATAGCAAATTTACTTTAAAATACATTCTTCATCCAACTTTGAGGTAGATTACTTATACTTCCTCAAGTTTCACTAAAACGTTATTTCACACGCAAGGTGTGCAAACTAAACAATTAACAGTTCAATTGTATGTGATAGTGTTACAATTAATTAATTTAGTTTCATAAGAAAATGCAACTGGAACTATACTGGCTTAGGTACAGCAAACAAGCCATACAAGCAAACAAGCCATATTTTGCCCAAAAGGAATAAACAGCTAATGGTGATTCCACAAAAGCACCAGCTCTGTTACTGTCAAACAGTCTGAGGCAACTTCATTCTGCAGATTACTTTACAAACTATGAATGTAGTAATGATGGTAATGTTGCAGCATGTATGTATTGCAGATTTGAGTAAATGCAACTTTTGTGAATCGTTTGCATGCAAACTTTTCATGGTTTACATTTTATTTATACAGCTCTAATATTGTAGGTCTGTCATAATTGCACACACAGCAATCTACCCATTAAACGATATGAATTGTATTTCAATCCCATTGCATTGAAGCAAGGCTCCAGTAGTCAACAAGCTTGGAGGTTCTCGGTACTTAAAGGGCACATACGGACCTTTTTATTTTATCGTGTCGCATGTTCCCATGTGTTGCTACAACTGTTTACATAAGGTGTGTGTATTGTTTTAAAACTTTAAACACTCAGCAAAGCAGTCAAGTTCATTCAAACCCAAAACAGCATTTGCTCCAGTGCAAAGTTTGCACCACGTGATATAAAAAAAGAAAAAAAGGCTGTTTCAGCTTGTGCTTGCACTGGTGCAATAGCTTAGAGGCCATTCTAGTAAGATGAAGGACACACTGCTGCCACACCCATGAAGAGAGTCTTAGTTTTAGTTTCTTTTAAACAATTCACTTCTGTTCTCACCGACACTGGTACAGTAATGGTATTTTAAAAATATGATGATTGATTGATTATGATTGATGATTTCCATTACATGAGAGTAGATGTTAAAACTTCATGCTGATTTGAACTTGGCTCTCGCCAAGATAAGCACCAACTAAGACGTAGCTTCACAGTAAACTAATGTGATCCATATGTGTCTCCATCCATTTGCGCTTCCTTCCATATGATGATGTAGATATCCTTCTGTCTGGTGTTGATGGCTGAAGTGTAATGCTGGCTCCAGGATCAGCTTATTTTGCCTCCCTAGCATCAGCACACACAACGGCTGCGATGCTGGCTCCGGGATCAACCATAGTACGGTCTCCCCAGCGCATCAGCATGACAACCGTCTGGATTGAGCTAAGTAGGGTACATCTCTGGGGTCTTCAAGTGGGCACCTTCCATCCTCGGTGTTTCTGGCGTCCCAGCATCACCCCCCTCCGTCCCCCACTCAACTCAGCCCAGCTTACTTACCTGTACATCAGCCTTTCTTTCTTTCTATTGTGCTTGAGATCCCCAGCCAGAATCTTTCCGTCTCAACCACAGCCAGTTGCTGCTCCTCTCTGCTGCTTCAGATAAGTTCTTCACTGTACGACGCAACTCTTGGCCATTGAATCCGACATCTCTGAGAAACCGGGTTGTAGAGTGTGCCACAAATCCTCGACATCCCACTTCCACTGGTAAACCCAGACTCTCCATCCTCGCTGTTCGCTTCAGTGGCTAGTTGAGCATACCGCAGTTTCTTCCTCTCATACGCCTCATCTACAGCATCCTCCCATGGCACTGTTAACTCTACCAGGTGAACAAGGCGTGCTGATCCAGACCACAAGACAATATCTGGGTCGAAGGTTTGTGGTGGCAATCTCAGGTGGAAAAATAAGCCGTTGACCAACATCTGCCAGCATTTTCCAATCTCTAGCAGCTTCCAGTTGTCCTGGGCGAGATTGGTTTTAACACCTTTTCTTGGTGGTTGCTCTCCTGGGCGGAGGAATGTTGTCTTTGTGTGTAATGTTTTGATGGAACAGGTGGCAACTTATTGGTCATGTTACGCTTGTCTTCCAATGCTAAGGCCAAACATCGCAGCACCTGGTCATGGCGCCAAGTAAACCATCCTTGGCTAAGAGCCACCTTACATCCTGTCAAAATGTGCCTTAATGTTGCAGGTGATGAACACAAAGGACATGAGGGATCCTCTCCTACCCAGAGGTTTAGGTTCTGTGGTGATGGGAGAACATCATATGTTGTGTTATTGGCATCTTTGTTTAATGTGTTCACAGAAACAAGCTTGGCATAAATCCTCACAGCATGATGAGTTTGAGATTAATGAGATTAATTTCCAATGCAGTTCATTCTGAAAGAATGGGTCTTCAGTTTGACACGCTCCCCTTCTCAGTGTCTCTGGATTCAGACTGGCTTTCACTCCTGGGGACCTCCTTCATTTACTGCAGGGTGAGAGAGAGAGACAAGGAATGAGTCAGCTCTCCACACACTCAAACAAGCAGGGTGGAGAGGTCAGGGACTGGGAGGGAGGGAGGCTGGCTCCAATGTGAATTTGCTGATGTCTTTTTAGGTTTCCTGACACATTGAAGCTCTCCCCACATTCAGTACATTGATACGGCTTCTCTCCAGTGTGAATTCGCTGGTGTGTTTTTAGGCTTTCTGACTGACTAAAACTCTCCCCACATTCAGTACACTGATACGGCTTCTCTCCAGTGTGAATTCGCTTGTGTGTTTTTAGGTTTCCTGACTGAGTAAAACTCTCCCCACATTCAGTACAGCAATACGGCTTCTCTCCAGTGTGAATTCGTTGGTGAGTTTTTAGTTTTCCTTTGTCAGTGAAGCTTTTCCCACATTCAAAACAGTGATACGGCTTCTCTCCAGTGTGAATGCGTTGGTGTCTATTTAGGTTTCCTGACTCATTGAAGCTTTTCCCACATTCAAAACAGTGATATGGCTTATCACCAGTGTGAAGTCGCTGGTGTCTATTTAGGTTTCCTTTGTCAGTGAAGCTCTTCCCACATTCAGTGCAGTGGTGTGGCTTCTCTCCAGTGTGAATGTGTTGGTGCCTATTTAGGCTTACTGACTCAATGAATCTCTCCCCACATTCAGCACATTGATATGGCTTCTCTCCAGTGTGAAGTCGCTGGTGTCTTTTTAGGCTTCCTGACGTATTGAAGCTTTTCCCACATTCAGTACAGAAGTGTGGCTTCTCTCCACTGTGAATCGCTGGTGTTTTTAGGACTCCTAACTCACGGAAGCTCTTTCGCATTCAGTACATTGATACGGCTTCTTTCCAGTGTGAATTGCTGGTGTGTTTTAGGTCCTGGCCAGCTGAAGCTCTTTCCACATTCATTACATTGATGTGATATCTTTGGCCGGGATATGTTTTCTGTATCTTTAAAATGCTCCAGTTCAGTCTCTTCTTTAATGTGGACAGGCTCCAGTTCAGTCTCTTCTTTAATGTGGACAGGCTCCAGTTCAGTCTCTTCTTTAATGTGGACAGGCTCCAGTTCAGTCTCTTCTTTAATGTGGACAGGCTCCAGTTCAGTCTCTTCTTTAATGTGGACAGGCTCCAGTTCAGTCTCTTCTTTAATGTGGACAGGCTCCAGTTCAGTCTCTTCTTTAATGTGGACAGGCTCCAGTTCAGTCTCTTCTTTAATGTAGACAGGCTCCAGTTCAGTCTCTTCTTCTTTAATGTGGACAGGCTCCAGTTCAGTCTTTTCTTTCATGTGGACAGGCTCCAGTTCAGGCATCTCCTGTTTAATGCAGACAGGTACCAATTCCAGAACCTCTTCCTGTTTAATGTAAACAGAGTCCATATGTGTTCCTTGGCTTTCACCAAGATAAGGCAGTCCTGAAAACAGAAAATGAAATGAAGTATTACGATCTGTTCTCTATTGGTGTGTTTACACTTATAACTCAGATCTGAACTGCCTTAGGTTCGATCAGATTCAAAGATTCTTATCATTTCAGCCCCCATTTACACTTGAGCACAGACCTAGGCTGGCTTTGACCCTGTATGCGCGCACATAGCCCCTGAACTGCAGGGCGTGTCCGATGACATCATATCAACCACCCCTTGTGTGAAGACATTTCCCTCCCAAAACACAGAGGCGGAAGTGTTTAAATCAACAGCAAGCCTGTCATTTGTGTCACTTGTCTGTTTCTACTCCAAGTTGGTCGTTTTGTACAGATTAAGTTTTCATTTTGCCATCAGAAATGGAGCGGAGCATTGAAAACGCAGCATATCGGACATTTAAAGAAACAGGTGCTATTGTCTACACTTATACATCAGTCTGATAACTCATCTTATATGGAAATGTAAACAATGACTATGTGGCAAAGTGGTAATTAGTAGCAGGTGTATAGCAGGTGCAGTGCGGATGCAGTAATTCCAAATATCAAACAGGCAACAAAGTACGGGTGAAATGAGGGTTTTAATGATTAGAAATCCAATTGTCTGATGACCAGCCAGAAAACAACAATGAGCTGAACGCAAACAATAAACACAATACAAAAAACACACAATTAGACACACACGATCACATGTCCAAAGTGAGTGCTCTCAGTGCTCGTGGGGAAGTACAATATATTATTTGCTATTGGTGAAAACAAGTGCGGTGGTGATCTGGCTTTGTGCTGGCCCCTGGCGACAGCTCGGATTTGTTTAGCCGTCTAGTGCTATTTAACAGAACAAACACAGACAGTTACTAAACAGAAAACACCAACAAAACTCACAAACTCTTTATTTCAGTTTGGGGATATCTCCCGGTCCTTCCAGTTCCTCGTCTCTCTGAAACCCAAGCGAAGGAAAAGATTTATAATTCTCCGGCCACTTTTATGCGTTTATGCATGACCCCTTGGTAAACGATTACAGCTGACTATTGCCTGCAGCTGCTACCTTGTTTACCTTACAGGTCAATATGTTCCAGCATCGGCGTCTCGTCTTTTCCAGGCTGACTGACCTCCCGAACCAACCTGTCCAAAGCCTTTCCCTTTCACTACTTAGTGCCCTCACAGGTCGAGAGGGAGATTTACAAATAGAACTCAGTATATTTCTGTCACAAACTCCCATTTATTTTCTTACCCATGACAAGTATTCCATGGACACAGAGAAAGAAGGCAGGTAGCAGAGTGTTCAGTTTCAGAGCCCCACAGTTGTGGAATAAGAACATAAGAAAGTTTACAAACGAGAGGAGGCCATTCAGCCGATCTTCTTGCTCGTTCTTGCTCATCAAGCAGCTTCTTGAAGGATCCCAGGGTGTCAGCTTCAACAACATTACTGGGGAGTAATCTCCATTTGTGACCCCTGGTCCTTGTTTCTTTTTTCAGGTCAAAAAAGTCCCCTGGGTCAACATTGTCTATACCTTTTAGGATTTTGAATGCTTAAACCAGATCACCGCGTGGTCTTCTTTGTTCAAGACTGAATAGATTCAATTCTTTTAGCCTGTCTGCATACGACATGCCTTTTAAACCCGGGATAATTCTGGTTGCTCTTCCTTGCACTCTTTCTAGAGCAACAATATCCTTTTTGTAACAAGTTGACCAGAACTGAACACAATATTCTAGGTGAGGTCTTACTAATGCATTGTAAAGTTTTAACATTACTTCCCTTGATTTAAATTCAACACTTCTCACAATATATCCAAGCATTTTGTTGGCCTTTTTTATAGCTTCCCCACATTGTCTAGATGAAGACATTTCTGAGTCAACATAAACTCCTAAGTCTTTTTCATAGATCCCTTCTTCAATTTCAATATCTCCCATATGATATTTATAATGCATATTTTTATTGCCTGCATGCAATACTTTACACTTTTCTCTACTAAATGTCATTTGCCATGTGGCTGCCCAGTTCTGAATGCTGTCTAGATCATTTTGAATGTCCTTTGCTGCTGTAACAGTGTTTGCCACTCCTCCTATTTTTGTGTTGTCTGCAAATTTAACAAGTTTGCTTACTATACCAAAATCTTGATGAATTAATTGTCTTGAGAATCTTGAGAATTAATGATCTGCCTCGATTTGGAAGGGAGGCACCATCTCTCGCTGCTTTTAACCCTTCCGCTCCGGTGAACATTCTACCAGTTTGAGGTTTGACTGACAGAACGCGACTTTCGGCTTGTGTATTAGGGTCATTTTACACCAAAGTGTTTGATGGCTGCGTAATGTGAAGAAGTTCAACATCAGATAGATCTGTCAACTCATCAACACTTTCTGTAATAAAAAATAAAAGTTTTCTTTTGGGTTGGTGTGACAGAAACACAGTGATTCTTGGTGGTAAATCTCCCTCCCTCCTGTCAGGGCACTAAGTAGCAAGAACAGAGTAGTACCTTGGACGGGCTGGCACGACAGTTCTTTCCCAGGGATCAAGGGGGTGGAACTCCGGTTAATTAACTCATTGACCCGGAAGGGAAACGATGTGACAGTTGCAGGTTGGAGGGGCGGCTGCACTCGTTTACCAAGGGGTCATGTATAACGGCATAAAAGGGGACGGAGAGACGCAATCTGTTCCTTCACTTTGGTTACGAGAAAATAACCTGGAAGGACCTATGCAGTATCGTGATAACTTATTGTGAGTGTTTGTTTTGTTTTGCCTATAATTGTTGCTTCTTGTATTAATTGACAGCTAACACATTCCTGAGCTGTCGCCAAGGGCCAGCACAAAACCCAGAACAGCACTGCACTATTGTCACTGATAAATCTGTATAACCCACCATGAGCACTACAGCACGCACCCAGGACTGGTGACTGTGTTTGTACATTGTGGGAGGGATACTTGTGTGTTTTATTTGAGACTGCAAACTCGTTATTATTTACCCCGTGCTCTACACATTGCTGTGTATTGCCAGGGATCATTATTTGGTCACCAGACCTGAACTGTTAAAAATAAAATACTTCCAACTGGATTACAAATCTCTGTCTGATATTTACACACCGCATCACTGCTGCACCTGTACACTGCAAACCACTTTGCCACAGTCGGTAAGCATTCTTGGTACTGTAAAGCAATTTAGTCTGCTCTCCGGTAATGCTGCACTTTAAAATCATGGTATATACCAGTCATCTAAACCGAAACCTAAGATACTGAAATGCTGTACCTCATAATAAAAGGTATTTCTCTTGGGCTGGGGCTTCAGTGAAATGCATTTTGATTCGACAGTCATCCAAGATGTTTATCGTATGACTATTTCACAACAGTTAATATTTTGTTAATTTAGTTTTGGGTTTAAAAACATTTTGGACGATTTAGTATGATTTCTGGTAAGCTTGTACTTGTGATCGCCGAATCTTCCGACAGAGAAAAAAAAACCTCATCTAGCTTTCTGTCTATCTAACTATTTTTGTTCTGAAAGTATACAAAACCATCCCTGATTGGTTGTTGGAGCCTTTGGAGATGTCAGTCATTTGGTAAGCAACCATAAATTATCATTCATATATGAATGATTTATAGCAGCTCTTTTTGGGACCAGTTAGGAGTGAATATTCAGATAGTTTTCCAAATGGTTTCATGTGGGTACATCCAGCATTAATATTTTTGAAAAGCCAGAATTGCACCAAATATAGCCTTTCAACCAAATAATATTTCTCTAGCACAGGCAAGGATAGCCCTCTTAGTTTAGAGAGTGAGAGTCTCCTTTTCTTTATTCTGGGCTGGGAACCCTCCATAGACAATCTACCCAGCAGACAAATTGGCAGCATCTTCCAGTTCAGCATCTTCTACTATTAATTCTAATTATTATATTGATTATTGGTAACCTAAAACTTAGTTCCAATCTTCACATAATATTATGATTTACATGCAAATAAACATCTTCCCATCCAACTAACAGCATGATTTTTGAAGCAGGTAGGTAACTTATTTACGAGTTACCTAACAATCCAATTATTACATAATGATGCAACTGCTGTCAGCTGCTTTTGCACATGTCAACTACTGAAACTTACAGAAATATCATTAAAATAGCACTTTCACCCTTTGCAGGAAATTAAATCACTGAGCAAATTTTCAGAAACTTGCTCATATCACTAACATGCCTATATGTAAACATTATTCTTGAAAAAGTTTCTTTGTAATGGCTTATCCCACAAGGCTGAGATTAAACGTTGGGGCCATTTACAAAAAGATACACATTAAAAATATAGAACACAATAAAACATTGCAATCCCAAAACCTAGGGGTGCAGCGTCTTTGAAAACAGGAACAATTTATTAATTACCAGCAACAAAGTTAGTTCTGCCTGCAGCGGGCGCGCTTTGCAGAATGCTTTGATTCAGATCAGCAGGCAGTGTTCTGCAGCGCCAGCACCGTGCTGGGAAATCACAGAGGCATCAACTTATTGATGTTCAGATTTGCAATGTTTTACTGTATATGAATACTAGTTAACTTTGACCCGCTTAATCCAACATTTTTCATTTCACAAAATTAAAGTATGACAGATTTGAGATGCTAATGTTACTTGCAAATACATCATTGCAAAACATATTTGCATAAGATAAACAAGGATGCACTCTTTAAACAAAAGCTGTTTAGTGTCTAAACAAGTACTACAATAATATTAATAATCAGGGGTTCATAACAGAAAACTGGTACTGATGTTAAGCCTGACATGCAAAGTGAAATTCATGCAGTTTAATATGTTAACACTAGAATCGCCATGACAGTCTATTGAACCGTTTTAGCAATTAAAATTCAGCATCACATTATTATTATTTTACAATTTTCATTTTACAACGCAACAAAGTATGGTGTGGTTGTACTTGATCAAATGGCACGGCAGTATTCTGTCAAAGGTGGTTCTCGAGGTGGCCTGTGGCTGTTTTTATAATGTTTTGGATCTGGCTTTTGTTTTGTACAAGGAGTGCACCGGGAACACAATCTCTCAGAGGGAAAAGGCAGTCTGGTACATGCACTGGTAAAGTTGAAAAGTGTGTTTTCTGTGTGGATTGTACTAATTAGACAGCTGTAATAGATGTGCCTTTGAACTCTGTTTCACTCAAAGCGCATTCACGTCGCTTGTTACTGACCCTTGGGGGACTCTCAACAGGAGTCCCCCAAGGGTCAGTCTTAGGTCCTCTCCTGTTCTCTCTCTACACCCGCTCCTTGGGCCCCCTCATCGCATCCTATGATTTCTCATACCATTTCTATGCTGATGATGCTCAGATTTTCCTCTCCTTCCCCCCCTCTGACTCCACCATCCCCTCCCGTATCTCTACCTATCTGTCTGCTATCTCCTCCTGGATGCACTCGCATCACCTCAAACTTAACCTCTCTAAATCTGACCTCCTTTTCTTTCCCTCCTCCTCCCCCCTCCTCTGATCTTTCTATCTCTGTTCCTCTGGAATCCACCACACTCTCTCACTCTTCCTCCGCTAAGAACCTCGGAGTCACCCTGGACCCCTGCCTCTCTTATTCCCAGCACATCTCCACTCTGGCACGCACGTGCCGATTCTTCCTGAGCAACATCCGAAGAATCCGACCCTTCCTCACCAACTACGCCACCCAGCTCCTGGTCCAGGCTCTGGTACTCTCCCGCCTAGACTACTGCAACTCCCTCCTGGCTGGCCTCCCTGCGTCTGCCACCCGTCCGCTCCAGCTCATCCAGAACTCCGCTGCCAGCCTGGTGTTCTCTTTGCCTCGCTTCTCCCACGCAACTCCACTACTCCGCTCACTCCACTGGCTCCCGATCACCGCCGCATCCAGTTCAAGACTCTTGTACTAGCCTACAGAAGCCTTGACCAGACTGCACCCAGCTACCTCCAGACCCTCATCTCTCCCTACACCCCCACTCGACCTCTCCGCTCCACCTGCACTAGAAGACTGGCTCTACCACCTCTACGCTCCCCTGCCTCCAGAGCCCGCTCCTTCTCCACCCCTGTACAGGGTTTGTTTATTTTATTTTAGAACGGGGTTTCCCCCTCTGCCCCTGTGTTATTTTGTATTTGATTATTATTATTATTATTTTTATTATTGTATTTTGATTTAGTTAGTGTATTTATATGACGCGCGCCGTATTTTGTTATTTTGTTTATAGAAGTGATGGCGTAGCCGTTTGTTTGTTGTTATTTAGTAGCGTGGATGGGAAGCCCCATCCACACAGTATTTAGAAAACTCGTGCAGAAGGTGGCCATCTCCCGAATTAATTAGGTGATTTAATAAAAAGCCTGCAGCTCTCGGCACTCGGTGTGGGAGTTCAGAGGAGCGTAGAAAGCGGCGAGAGAGAAACGAAACTTAAAAAGAAAATATAACATACATACATACATACATACATACATACACTACCGGTCAAAAGTTTTAGAACACCTCCATTTTTCCAGTTTTTATTGAAATTTACGCAGTTTAATGTCTCAATGTACTCTGAAATTAAAGCATAGAACAAATAAACAATTGGAGATAAAAAAGAAATCATGGAATCGTTTTGTTTAACAAAATTTAATCTAAATTTTGACTCATCAAAGTAGCCACCTTTTGCAGATATAACAGCCGAACACACTCGTGGCATTCTTTCTACAATGGAAATCAAATATTGTTCGGAAAGTTCTTCCCAACACTGTTGCAGAAGTTCCCACAAATGTGTTGCACTTGTAGGTTGCTTTGCTTTCACCCTTCTGTCCAGTTCATCCCAAACCAGCTCGATGGGGTTTAAGTCTGGAGACTGTGCTGGCCATTCCATGATTTGAAGCCTACCGTCTTGTTCTTTCTTCTAAGGTAGTTCTGACATAGCCTGGAGGTATGTTTTGGGTGATTATCTTGCTGTAGGATGAACCCCTGACCAACTAAGTATACCAGAGGGTATTGCATGGCGCTGCAAAATGCTGTGGTAGCCGTTTTGGTTCAGGGTGCCACTCACTCTCTGCAAGTCGCCGACTCTGGATCCAGCAAAGAGCCCCAGACCATCACGCTTCCTCCTCCATGTTTGACAGTTGGTGTCACACACCGAGGAACCATCCTTTTCGCCTACTCGGCGGTACAAAAACCCTAGTGATGAACCGAAGATTTCAAATTTTGATTCATCGGTCCATAAGACCTTCTTCCAGTCTTCAGTAGTCCACTGGCGGTGCTTCATGGCCCAGGCAAGCCTCTTTTTCTTATTTTGCCATCTTAGCAATGGCTTTCTTACTGCCACTTGACCTGTCAAACCTGCAGCTCGAAGTCTTCTCTTCACAGTTGAAACTGAGACTTGCTTACTTCGACCAGTGTTAAGCTGTGCTTGAAGCTGTTGTCCTGTGAGCCGCCTATCACGCAAGCTGTTGACTCTCAGAAACTTGTCTTCTGATTCTGTTGTGGCTTTGGGTCTGCCAGACCTCTTCCTGTCAGAGTTTCCTCCAGTTTCCAAGTGCCTTTTGATGGTGTAGGAAACTGTACTCACTGACACCTTGTAGCAATTCCCATGCTACATAATGTGGGTGTAAGTCTCACCCACCTGTCCCTTTAATTAGGGTCAGTAGCCTGGCCAGGTTAAAACTTCATTTCCCATAGTTCCTTGCAACCACCCTCTGTTCATCCTCTCTCCCCATTGGCTCATTCAGATTTCCACCCCTCCAATCTCAGAGCTCCTTAGTAGCCATCACTTGTATTAAAGCTGGCTAATCAGGCCTGAGGGGGACTCCCTTTCTCAGAGGAATCCATTAAACTACAGCATTTTCTCTACTTAAATTTCAGTGAATCCATTACCATCCTTAGATAATTCCAGTGCATCCGTTCATTTTCTTTTGTTGCTGCGCTTTGTCTAAACTGCTCTTTTTGTTTTCACTGTTACTTGTTTAAGTTTAGCTGTTTTTCTAGGTCTGTTTAGTGTTTGTTGTTTTATGTGTGACAGCCTCCATTTTTTCCTGATCCTCCTGATCCTCCTGATTTTTTCCAAACAACTGTTCACCATTCAACTCAACACTACTGGACAGTCTCAACAATTTCAACGTACCTTCTACAATCACCATCATTTCGGGACACTTTGCTGGACTGCCTTATTTGTGGGTGAGATCATTTCTTTTTTGTTTGGATTTTTTCTACTTTAATTTGATACTTTGTTTCCTGTATTTTTTCTGTTACTTTGTTATTTTGTTACTTTGTATGGATTTCAATTACCCTGCGATTACTGGACTTGTTGGGCCTACCTGTCATTCTCCCACCATTGCCATAGAGACTGTTAAATGTAATTGTTTCCACAAGACACTGTTTTCATCTGTATCTATTTATTTATCTTTTGTCTATCTGTGTGGGTTGTGTTTGTGAGTGTGGGTTTATTGGAGACCCTCCGGACACCATTCATTTCTACTTTGTGAAACTGTTTAGCCTTCTGTTTGTCCCTACATACTTACCTGTACCATCTTACTTCTTATCTGTTACCTGCAATTATTTGAATTCATGTCTTATCATTATTCATTTAATTCAGTTGTTCATTTTTTCATTTGTTGACATTATTGTTCAGAATAATAAACTGGTAGTTTGTGAAATTGACACCTCTGACGTCCCTGCTTTTGCTGTCCGTCACTCTTGCTGACTTATTTAACTATAGGAATAGGGCCAGTAGTATCTCCTTAGGGAGGACAGTGCAACTGCTTCTCAGTTGTGCAGAGTGATTGTTACAACCTTGGCTTTCTTTGCAATTTCTCTAAAGGAAAGACCTACACTTTTAAGGGTTATAATGGTCTGTCTGTTAATTGGCTTTTTCTCGCCATTATGATAGCAATATACTACTTCCTGCAGTACAATACTGTCCAAATAATGCTTAAGAGGGTGTAGTATCACAGTCTGTTCCAACACTGCTTTTATACAGACAGAGGGTTTGTAAGTAATCAACAAAAGTTGGGACACCTGTAGGAATTGTTAGCATCAACTTTCAAGGCTTAATTTACTTCCATTGCTGCAGAACAGCTGTAAGTTGTTAACCCATTACTTGTTCCCTTTTTCAGTTTTTGGTAACCTAAACTTTTTTTTTAACCTCTGGCAGTTTACCGCTTACCTTTGTACCATTTCAGGTTATTCACTGGACTTGAACTGCTTAAATTTCAATAAAAACTGGAAAAATGAGGGTGTTCTAAAACTTTTGACCGGTAGTGTACATACATGCATGAACAGTGAAGGCTATTGCCCAGCCTGACCTGTGTGGTTGTAGTGTTCGTGATTATTTTTGTTTACCTTTTTTATTTCGCTCTGTGAGCACAGTCTTTTTGTTTAAACCTTTGATTTATTTTTGTTATTTGAAAATAAAAGCGGTGCACTCGTCATTTACTTTTAAACTGCAGTGCCTGGTGTCAGAGTTCTTCCTTCCTGCTGCTGCCGTGACGTCACCGTAGCCTCCCTGTCACAGTGCTCTTTTGGAAAAAATGTATATACAGTGTTTTTGCTGTACAAATGTTATATATGGTGTTCATAAATAAAAATATTAAGTTGTATCTGATTGTTTGTTTTTCATGTTCATATCGAAGCTGTTTTAATGAGCCACAGCGGTGGTTGCAGTGTTTGCTCCAGGACTTACAGACTGAGGTCACAACCCAGTCTCACAGAGAGAAAACATTAACAGATTAACGTTTCTGCATTTCTGCTTTCTGGGGGGAAAAAAACGTGCTTCATGGCAGCTTTTGTCGAAATTCTCTTTTTGTATTTATTTTCTGTGAACATTAGTTTATGGATAATCTTGTTTGCTTTTAAACCAATTAAACTGTCACAAAACAATTACTATTATTTAGTCCATTCATTTTAATTCCGTACATGGTCTTATAGTAGTGGTAAAATATACACTGCCTTTTTTCTTTATATATTTACTCAAAAGCTTGTGCTTTTAAACCAATTAAATTGTTACAAAAAAAAAAACACCATTCTATAGTCCATTCATTTTAATTCCGTACATGGTCTTGTTGTACTAGTGCTAAAATATACACTGCCTTTTTACTTTATTTATTTACCTGAAACCTCACTTAATATAATTTTATGAAATGACATGTCAGCACTGTACTTGCATCCAGAGCGTGTCTGCCAATGAAAATAAAAATACTGCTAAAAACAAAACAGTATTCGGATCAACAGAGACAGTCAGTAGCTTAAAAACAAATAAGCGAAATGCCCCGTGTCTATCTGTGTAGTTTGAAATTTGAATGTGCCGCCCCTGCTTGTTCTGCGACGCTCAGCCAATAGGGAGGGACGGGACGTTGAAAAGAATTGTGGGATATATGGGATAGTATCATAGAAGCAAAGGTATATTTCAAGATTTTAAAAGCGACCACGAAGCTACTTTTTTTTTAGTCAATGATGCGATTTTTGTTGCACAAATCTACTGCACACAGTATTTTTAAGCACAATAGCCTATATTTCAACAGTCACTGCCAAAGCTGATTACTTATTCTTCCAGAAGTAATGGTCGGGTGTAACAGGGATATGAGGTTCCGTTTCAAGTAGAAAATAACCATCAAATATGGGATATTGCCGTCAGGCAGTAGCGATTGGCTGAGCTTTTATAGCAAAGCTGCCGATAGGCCTCTGCGCGAGCTGCCACGTAAGCCCGCCCCTTGGGAGCTTACTATACGCGGCGCAGAGACTCACGTCCTCTTTGTCTTCAGCATTGGTAGCGGTAGGTCATTAGAGCTCGTAGCTGTTGTACTCGATAAGCTTAAAAGCTTGAGAAGCTGGTTTTGCCCCTTCTCTGGGTTTATTCAGTTACGCTTTGTTCTTTGTTAAGGATTATATAAATTGTTATATATTTATATATTTTTATATATTTCCTTCACGCTTTGCTTTGGCATCGCGTTGTCTCGTGGTCTCCGTCTTTCCTATATTAATATTAATATATTAATATTATTTTTGATATTTAGTGTTGTGTTTTGGGTTTGTAAATAAAAATTGTATATATTGTCTGTTATATATATATTTTGTAAGCGGCCGCGTTGCGTTGGCTTCGACGCAGCGTATCTGCAGCCCGGTCTTGCCTTGGCTAGACCGCGTGTGTGGAGCCTGCACTGCTGTCTCCCACATACTGCTTCTGCGGTGTGTTGAAAAAAAAAAACAACAACCGCGTGGTAGGTGTACTGTGCCCACATATTTTGTGTCCCAGTTGCTAATCACTACCATTAGTGCTGCTGCAGCGTTAAAAAAAAAAAATACATTCCCATTCACTACACAGAGGAAGGCGACCACTAAGCCCAATCCCCAGCACCAGCAGGTAGGTAGTGCACAGCATCCAGGACACCGTACCAGCACTTAGCGTGTCCCCTCTGCGGGTCAGCTGGCGCTTAGGCGTCTGTGCTAGCGGTCTCGCTTGGTACTCACGCTCGGCGTGCTGCGCTTCGGCGCTTGGTGTCGGCGCTTGTCGCTTGGTGCAGCGCTTGGCGCTTTGTGCAGCGCTTCAGCGCTTGGTGCTAGCGCGTCTGCGCATGGGATTCGGTGCTTTCGGCGGCTTCGGCGCATCGGCGCTTCGGTGCGCGCACCTCGGCGCCTCGGTCGCGCTCGGCGCTTCGGCGCCCTCGGCGCTTCGGTGCCGCGCACCTCGGCGCTTCGGTGCACGCACCTCGGCGCTTCGGCGCGTCGGCGCTCGGCGTCTCGGTGCGCGCACCTCGGCGGCTTCGCGCTCGGCGCTTCGGTGCTTTCGGCGTTCGGCGCACGCGCCGTCGGTGCTTCGGCGCTTCGGTGCTTAGGCACTCGGCGCTTCGGTGCTTAGGCGCTCGGCGCTTCGGTGCTTTCGGCGCTTCGGCGCTTTCGGCGCACTTCGGCGTTCGTTGAGCGGCAGCGCGGAGATGTCGGGCTTTCATCGGTGTGTGACCTGTCAGGCAAAGCTGCCTGCCAGCGATCCGCCGCGATGATTGTGTGGCGTGTCTGGGGCCAGAACACGCCCGCATCAGCGTTGGCGGATAGGGCTTTTGCCATCTTTGTGCTGGCTTCCAAGCACGCACCCTCCGCCAAAGGCGAAGAAAGCAGTGGGTGGGCACTCTCCTTCCTCCGGATCGTCCCACACCATTTCTGCCCGCCCGTCGTCGGCGGCGGCGCCGCCAGAGGCGGCTGCAGCTCTCCAGGAGCCCGTCCTCCCAGCTAACAGCTGGTCAGAGGTCCCCACAAGGCAGCTCGGGAGCGCAGCCCCTCCCCTCGTCGGGTGCGCCCCGTCGGAGTCTAGGTCGCACTCCAGATCGCCTCGACGTAGAGCGCGCTCTCGCTCCCCTCGTCGGGACAGGCGATACAGAGACAGGTCGGGGGTGGCTGAGCTAACCTCCAAAATGTCTCAATTTATGGAGGTTATGATGGGGCAGCAGTCCATTCTCATGTCCCTAGCAAATGTGGTGCCTCCAGTCCCAGAACAACCGACTGGGCCCATTGCTAGCCAGCCAGTGGCCCCTCCACAACCTGCACCGGTCGTCGCCCTTCCAGTGCAGTCTCAAGGGGAGTGGGATATCGATGCGGTGTCCAGAGACGCATCTGATATCCTAGAAGGGGACAGTATAGAGGCTGAGGTAGCCTCCCAGCACTCTGAGCAAGACACCGAGCTCCACGTGCTGGATACCGATGACCGCGTGGTCTGTGGTGGAGAGAGCAACCCGCCACTTGGGCGTCGAGTGGCCTATGGCGGAACTACCTCGGCTCCTTGTTTGAGTCAGCCCTCAGCCCAGCCCCATCAGTCCAGGATGCTTCCGGCATTCCCAGACTTTATTAAGGAGGTGCAGTCCACCTGGGGGCTCCGGCCTCTGCCCCTGCGACTTCTCGCAAGGCCTCGGCCTTTAACATGCAGGGGCAAATGAAGCTGGGTTGGCGTCCTTCCCACCGGTGGGCGCTGCGTTAGCCGCGTTGGTGAAGAGCGCCAACATTGTCAGGGCTGACGAAAGATCCTGCATGCCCTAATAAGCAGTGCAGGACCACTGAGGTACACCTCAAAAGAGTGCGCTGCGGCCACAGAGGCGGTCAAGCTCTCTAATGTGGCCAGCTTGCTGACGGTCTACCAAGCGGCACTGATTAGAGACTTACCTGAGTGCCCTTGGCGGCCCTCAGAAGCGAGTTGGGGACCGTCAGTCAACTGCTGGTGAAGCTGGCCCAGCTCAGCGCGGGCTCAGGGCAGGAGCATCGCATCTCTGGTGGTGGCCAGAAGGCAGCTCTGGCTCGCAGGCGAGTGCAGGAACCTGACAAGGCCCGTTGCTGGATGCCCCAATTACACGGGACACACCTTTGGTCCAGCGGTGGAGGAGATGCTGCAGCAGCTCCGCCAAAGGCGGGAGGCGTCGCAGCAAATGGCGAAAATGTGGCCAAAACCGCCGTTCCAGCGAAGCGGCCTCAGGAACATCAGTGGCGCAGGACACCGCCACAGCACCAGCCACGGCCAGGGGTACTAAGACCTCTCCCTCGAGCACAGCAGCGCGGTCCACCTCCATTTTCAAGACCGCAGCGGAGGGTGGCGCCCTAGAGGTGGTGGCAGGCCACGCCCTCGGGGCTCTGGCCAGGCCCCTCGCGAGCGAGCCCAGCCTAAACAGCCCTGAGAACACCAGGCAGCTGTTAACCCGCCCCTACACTGTCTCCCAGCTCCAGTTCTGGCAACAATGCACCAGCGACATCTGGGTGCACAAAACTATATCCACGGGTACACCCTTCAGTTCCAGTTAAAACCTCCCCTTCCGGGAGTGGTTGTAACTGCAGTGAAGGACTTCGGTTCAGTCCTCAGCTCTGAATGTGGAAATACAGGCATTGCTCAGCAAGCGTGCCATTCAACAAGTAGACCCTGCTCTGATCGACCAGGGTTCTATTCCAAATACTTCCTGGTGCCCAAGAAGGGCGGCGGGCTCCGTCCTATTTTAGATCTGCGAGTACTGAACAAATACCTGCGGGTGTTATCATTCAGGATGCTTACGCACAGGCACATCATTCAGTCAGTCCGACACGGCGACTGGTTCACCACCGTGGACCTGACAGATCGCGTACTTTCACGTTCCCATCTGCCCAGGTCACAGGAAGTATCTGCGTTTAGCATTTCAGAGCAGGGTATCACGAGTTTTGTGTCCTTCCATTCGGCCTGTCACTAGCTCCTCGAACCTTTTCGAAATGTATGGATGCCATTCTAGCTCCCTTGCGGGCTCAAGGTGTCCGACTGCTGAATTATCTGGACGACTGGCTCGTCTGCGGCGCAGTCGAAGGAGCAGGTGGCACAGCACACAGTGATGGTTACAGACCATCTTCAGCGGCTAGGTCTGAAGATCAATTCAGAAAAGAGCCGCCTAGTGCCGAGCCAACAGACCGAATTCTTGGGTCTGCATCTGGACTCAGTGTCCATGGAAGCGACCCTGTCGACACAAAGAGTTGCCTCAATAGGCGGTGTCTCTCCCTATTCAGGTTGAGACAAACAGTCAGCATGGAGCTGTGTCAGCGCATGCTGGGGTTGATGGCTGCCGCCTCACAAGCCCTTCCTTTGGGCTTACTACACCAGAGACCTCTGCAGGCCTGGTTCAATGCCTTCGCGTTGCATCCGCGGAGAGACAAACACCGCAGGCTAAGGGTATCCCGAGCCTGCTGGGAAGCGCTACGCTGGTGGAAAGTTCCGTCAAACCTCCGCCAAAGGCGTGCGCTTGGGTCCCATTTTCAGAAGGCAGGTCATCACGACCGGCGCTTCCAACCACGGTTGGGGAGCAGTCTGGAGCGGGACAGGGACCCGTGGAGTGTGGTCAGGACCCTGGAGGTCAGCCCACATCAATGCTCTGGAGCTCAGGCGGTGGACCTCGCCCTCCGGCACTTCTTGCCAGTGCTTCTAGGCAAGCATGTGTTAGTGCGGTCAGACAACACCACAGTTGTGGCGTACATCAACCGCCAGGGCGGCTTGCGGTCCCCGGTCTTCACGGATGGTAGCACGGATGTTGCTATGGGCACAACCGCGTTTAACCTCTCTGCGTGCGGTTCACCTACCGGGCAGAGTCAATTACGCAGCGGATCTCCTATCCAGAGGAGGCCCTCTTGCCGGCGAATGGCGTCTCCACCCTCAAGTGGTAGGCGCATCTGGGAATGGTTCGGCACAGCCCAGGTAGATCTCTTTGCTTCGCAAGAGACCACGCACTGCCCCTATGGTTCTCAGTGAAGGATCTCGACAGCCCCTAGGAGTCGATGCACTGGCTCACGAATGGCCGCCAGGGCTCCTATATCGCGTTTCCACCGATTCCGATGCTCCCGCCTTCTTAGAAGGTCAGGGTAGAAACAGCGACAGTGATTCTAATCGCTCCTCGGTGGCCTCGGAGAATATGGTTCCCGAGCCTGGTGCAGTTGTTGCACGGTCGGCCGAGGAGCTCCCTCTGCGGCGGACCTGTTGTCCCAAGCCCAAGGAGGGCTATGGCACCCGAACCCCAAGCTCATGCAGCTATGGGCTTGGCCCTGAGCAGGGCGCCTGTCAGCCTTAGGGCTCTCGGCGGCGGTGATTTCGACCATTCAGAGTGCTAGAGCACCCTCTACTAGGTCGCAGTATGCGTACAAGTGGCAGTTGTTTCAAAGTTGGTGTCTGGCGGAAGGCCATGACCCAATATCCTGCCCTATGGCAGTGATATTACAGTTTCTACAGAAACTGTTAGATGAGAAATCTCCCTCTACACTTAAAGTGTACTTAGCCGCCATATCGGCTTGCCATATGCGTATTGACGGTTTATCACCAGGTTGCCATTTTCTGGCATCGCAGTTCCTGAAGAGCGCAAGGCGTTTGCGGCCTCCAAGGACGACCAGTTTACCGTCATGGAGCCTTGGCGTGGTGCTGGAAGCCCTTACCAAGGCACCGTTCGAGCCTCTCCACAGCGTGGACATGAAGCTTCGTGTCTATAAAAACTGCGTTTTTGCTATCAGTGGTATCAGCAAAGCGGCGTGGGCGAGTTACGCACTTTCAGTGCATTCATCATGTACTTTCGTTTAGCGGGAGGCGGTTCTAAGGTCTCCATGCGTCCAAATCCGACCTTTTACCCAAGGTCATATCCCGTTTCATATGAACCAACCAGTCGAGTTGATGGCGTTCCATCCTCCTCCTTTTTCTTCCCCAGAGGAAGAGCGGTTACACATGCTCTGCCCGTGCGGGCATTGAGATGTTATATTGACCGTTACAGCGGCTGTGAGGCAAACTGAACAATTGTTCATATGCCATGGTTCTAGGACTTTGGGTCAGCCGTTGTCTAAACAACGCCTTTCCCACTGGATAGTGGATGCTATTAAATTAGCTTATGAATCTGCAGGCCTTCCGCCACCAGGGCAGTTGAAGGCGCATTCCACTAGGGGTATGGCGACATCCTGGGCCCTCTTTAGAGGGTGCGGTGTCTGACATTTGCGCTGCAGCCAGTTGGGCTACACCGCATACTTTCATGAGGTTTTACGGTTGAGCGTGCTGGATTCCTCTGCTCCACTGTTTGGAGCATCTGTACTACACTCTATGATGCCTCAAGATGCGGACGTATAGAGTGGTTGACAGCATGGTGTTGACTATTCCACCTTAGGACAGGTGTCATTGCGAGCATAGGCGGCTGAGGCGCAGCTCCGCATATCGCGTAGATGTATTCCCTACGCGGTTGCGTTATGGCGTAAGTCTGTCCTACTGCCGAGAATCCTCCCTCGCGACGGCTTGGGTACACTGTTCCCATATTTGATGGTTATTTTCGACTTGAAAGGGAGCGATAGGTTGCGGATGCAACCCGGTTCCCTGAAGAAAATAACCATCAAGCAGCGTGGTCGCTCCAGAGGCCTTCACGGCCTGAAGAGCAAAAGAGGACGTGAGTCTCTGCGCGCTGCGTATAGTAAGCTCCCAAGGAGGCGGGCTTACGTGGCAGCTCGCGCAGAGGCCTATCGGCAGCTTTGCTATAAAAGCTCAGCCAATCGCTACTGCCTGACGGCAATATCCCATATTTGATGGTTATTTTCTCTTTCAGGGAACCGGGGTTGCATCCGCAACCTATCGTTATATTTGCACAGAGCCATGTTGTTAACAAGCCTGATGTTGTCGTCCAGGCTTTACTGTGAAACTGCCTGTAACCAGGGAGGGTGTGAGCGCATTCTACTGGACTGGAGAATATGGCACGGGAGTTTAATTATGAAAACGCAAGTGTAAACCAACAAGTAAAAAAGATTAGCCTGTCGTCAGACATGTCATGTTAATACAAAATACATTAATATACTGCGTATTGGTATCTGGTCTGGGAAGGGGGACACTGCAGGCGTTAAGAGAATTTCAGCGGGACATTTTTTATTTCAGGGGGACATTGGCACAATGGCACGGCCTAGAGCGAACACTGCGGTTGTAACTAGTCACAAATTTAGGCAGTTCTAGTGTTAATTTGAAAATGCACAAAAAACCTCAACTTACGTAGGAGTTTTAAAGCTAAACCTCTGACTTGTTTCACATAACTTTGTTAATTCATTGCCACATCTGTTTATAGATATTTTCTGCATTCCATCAAGACTAAAATGATTGCAGATGTGTTATTTTAAATAGGAGACTGTGAACAAGATGGCTTGCAGTGGGTGACGTCAGACCAGAAACACAAAACCAAAACAAACAGGTACTGGCAGGGCAACACTGAAACGATACAGCGTTCAGTTCATTTATTAAACAATAGTAAATAAAAGACTTAAAACAAACACAAAACAAAGGGCACGTTGGCCAAACAAACAAGTATTGTGCTGGTTTTGAGCCAGACACGTATAGTAGTGTTTACTTTAAATTCTCTTTTACCTCCTAACTCCTCACTCGCTCTTCACCCTTCTCCAAACAAGGAAAGCTGCAGGTAGTCTTCATGAGTTTAATAAGGATGCGACTGTCAGCTAGTTAAATAATCAGTTGCTGATCAGTCACGCATCCTCATAAAGTTTTAAAATCCAAATGCAAAACAATGCCAAATAATGGCAGCGGCTTTTTAGTCCTGGCCGCAAATAACAATAATACAAATAATAATATAAACAAGAGGGCACTCATCTCTTTTTTATATAAATTTAGTCGTTGCCAATTGTTTTCTTATTTTCTCCCAATTTGGAATGGCCAATTATTATTTGAAGTTCAGCTCACGCTACCACCCTGCGTGACTTCGGGAGGCGAAGGTGAACACACGCTGTCCTCGGCGTGTGTCATCAGCCGACGCTTTTTTCACACTGCGGACTCACCCGTGCAGCAGCCTCAGAGCTACAGCGTGGGAGGACAACGCAGCTCTCGGGCAGCTTACAGGCAAGCCGCAGGTGCCCAGCAGACTACAGGGTTGCGCTGGTGCGGTGAGCGAGACACCCTGGCTGACCTAACCCTCCCTCCCCGGCGACGCTCAGCCAATTGTGCGCCCGCCCTCGGGAGCTCCGTCCACCGGTCAGCTGTGGAACCTCTACCTGTACTGTACAGTAGAAAAGAAACACAGTCTTGGCAACGTGAACTACAACAGCGGTTGTTACATTCTTATTGTAAGCATACACTGCTTCAAAATGCAGCACAACTTCAACTGTTCACTTAATCAAAAACAAAAGAATGTCATGAAAATATCTGTTTACAAAATTCAGTCAAACTTGAATTTGTTACTAAACAAGACGGCACAGTTATAAATTACAGCTTCAAAATGCCTCCAAATACACCCGCAACCAATGAGATTGAGCAAGATACACAACTACAAATAAATAATAATAATAATAATAATAATAATAATAATAATAATAATAATAATAATAATAATAATTTTAAACCATCAATGTTATTTAAGATTCAACCTATTTTTTTTTTAAGCATCAGAATAATATTCTACTCACAGTCCATCGTTGGATTTAATGTAGCATCAAGTCTGTTCTGCTGCACACAACTCGCTATCCTATTGTCTCCAGATATTTAAAAAAATCCAAAACACTGCTCTTTTGAGACTTATTTAATGAGGATGATCACACGTTACACAGGACTGGGAAAATGAGTGTCTCAATGTTCTTGCTTCATTAGTAAGCATGCCTGAGCAAACATTAAATTATGTGCTGGAAGAAATTCAATCATGCATATGAGTGGCAGAGGCAGAAGTGTTAAAGGGACTAGGAGCTCTTAAACAAATCCCCTGGGCCAGATGAGATCCTCCCAATAGTACTCAAAGAAAAAAATGAAGTTATTTACAAACCGCTAACCAAGATCATGCAACAGTCTATTGACACAAGGGTTGTGCGACAGAATGGAAAAATTGCAAAGCGTAATGCCGATCCACAAAGGGTGACAAAACCGAGACCAGGTAACTACAGACCAATAAGAAACTTGACTATTATATGTAAACTTATGGAAACTATAAGAAGATCCAAAATGGAAAAGTACCTATATGGTAACAGTATCCTGGGAGACAGTCAGCATGGTTTTAGGAAAGGGAGATCGTGTCTAACTAACCTGATTGACTTTTTGAGGATGCAACATTGACAATGGCATAATTGCAAAGCATGAGACATGATTTATTTAGATGTCCAGAAAGCTTTTGACAAAGTCCCACATAAAAGATTAATTCTCAAACTGAGCGCAGGTTGGGATTCAGAAATGCATGTACATGGATTAGGGAGACTGTTAACCAGGATAAGCTAGGAATGGAAATTTGGGTGGGCTAACTCGGTGGACGGGCAAACATGATTTAAATCAATTAAAACTCTGAATACATCAAATATCTACCAGGGTTTGAGCAAGCAAGCGTAGCTAAGACTGAAAATTTATGGTGCCGAGTGAAGAAAGGCGAACATGTTTTGCAGTTTATAACAGTAGTTGCATGTATACACTACAAATACAAAGCACATATGCATACAACCTACAGAAATAAACACAATAACTGCAAAACCGTTTCATTTGACAAAGTGCAAACAGAAACTAACAAAATTGTGAAAACAGAAGTCATTATTTACAAAAAATAACATAAAGGCTTTTTTCACATTACCCTACTGCATATACGACTTCAAAAATGAAAAACTCTAATAAAATAAACACCTCAAAACAAAATATTGTGTAAGCAGCTGTACACTGGTTATAAGTAGGCCTACATACACAATTGTAAAATCGAAATAAAATGAAATAAAGGTACTTACATTACTGCCGCATTTGTTGATTCGTTGGTTCGTTTTCTTTACAAAATTTGTCGGGACATTGCTAATGCGTAAGACACAAATATAGCTATGGTTTACTGCAAAGTTGGCTAAACATTCTGTATTATATTTCTTAGCATACGCCCTTATCCAGGGCGACTCCCAATTGTTACAAGATATCACATTTTGTACATACAATTACTGATTTATACAGTTGGGTTTTTACTTGCTCAACTGTACAACAGCAGTGCCCCCCACATGGGATTGAACCCACGACCTTCCAGAGCCCTAACCACTACTCCACACTGTTGTCCTGTGTAGGTACTTAGATAGCTAATTACAAATGTAAAAAATAACAAAACAGCAGCTGCACAAGCTGGTTGCTTGCATGCCTTGCAATGAAAGAAACGTCCCTGTATGTATGCTGCCGACCCGCTGTAATTTCGATACTATTGTATCGAAGACGTAAGATCTCATATCGCGCCGTCCAATCACCAATCTTTTTTTTTCACAACCATGACAACGGTGCTGAGGTGGGTGGGACAGATATATTTTTTGAACCACAAGGATGAGCTAGACTCGCCGCAGCGGATTACAGTCTGATATGCTTCGGCATGAAATGTTTTTAATTGTCAATCGCTCCATAACTGGGTGGGCCCATGAGCAAAATGGGTGGGCCCAGGCCCCTCAGGCCCAAGCGTGGTGCCGCCCCTGCGGTTAACATGTAGAAAACAGAAAGTACCGATTAGAGGAGAAACCTCAAAATGGAGCGAGGTAACCAGTGGTGTACCACAGGGATCAGTATTAGGTCCTCTGCTACTATTGGGATCAATAAGCTACTAACAACCAAACAAGCAAGATGGGCTGAATGGCCTCCTCTCATTTGTAAACTTTCTTATGTTCTTATCCCTGTGATACCTATCCCAATATTTTCCCCAAAAGTTACAGTGTTTAGTGTAGAAACCTTGGTTGTATCTACAGCTTTACAGTTTTATTTTTTGTTCTTCAGAAACAAAAGGTCAGTAAACTCTGTTGGCATATTTAAAACAAACAAAAATAAGAAATGGTTGTTGGTTCTGAATCAAACATATTGACCCTCTCACTGAAGAAAATAGCTCCCTAAAATTTTGAGAGGGGACCACATTGACCCGCAGTCTGTAAGTCATGGAGCAAACACTGCATACATATAGAAAGGGAAATGTATCTATGCAGAAAACATGCAAAAATAATGATAATATATTTTACTGTTAAGTTGCGTTTAAACGTATAATACATTTTAAACAAATATTTTTAATCCACGTTAACCGTTTAAAACCTTACAGCCGTAATTTAATAAAAAACGATTTTAATTGTACTGATAGAGTTCTTACACTGGTGACGATTACACACAGATACGAGTGTCAATCATGTGTAAGAATCCCCATATTAACCAGTCCTGAGGAGGCGGGTCTCCATTTTCTTGAGCCAGTGTCATGGGAACTTGGTGGACAGTGAAAAAGGTAGATATTGTATATATACTGCACATGCGCGAATTTCTGAAATTAAAAGGGATTGTTCATGCCAGTTGACATTTTCTATCTGAACTTTAATCGCTCTACTCCCTGTATATCTGTCTGTGGCTGATCACAGTGTTAGTTTTAAAATTGTTACCATAACATTGTAAAACATAGCAAACTGTTTTAAATTTAAAAAAAAATCTCAGAATCGTTATTAAAAGCTACATTTTACGTGACAAATATTTCGCTAATGTACGCTACACAAATCAAAAAATTAAGAACACTTTAATATAACATACCGTTAACTTAATTAATATAATACTGTGTTTTGTGTTATTATCTATTATCATTTCATCATAGTGGATAACACATGTGATCATAAATATAATTGCACATAATAATAAATAGAACAGTAAATGCATGATTAGTCACAAACAAAACAATGCATTTATTCATTTTATTTTAATATTTGTACCACAAACAAATAACAATTTACTTAGCTTACCAGCGTTTACAAATGTAACTTTACTTTACCACCTTTTGTAAACAAATATTCAAATAAAATGAATAAATGCATCCTCTGTACACGTGACTAATCGTGCATTTATCATGTTATTGATTTTTATGTGCAATTATACTTAATGTTTGTGTTAATGTGTTATCTTTTTATACAAATTGAACAGGGATTTGTATCTTAAAACAGTTGAGTGGCAATGATCTCTTATTTTCTTATAAGTTGTAATATAGTCTATATATCAATATTGAACCCGTATTTGTTATGTTCGTTAATATGTGTATTACACGTATTGTTTGACAATCAAAACAGTTTATTGTTGTCGTGGATTTAAAACAAACACGCATTCAAAATAAATCCAATCACGTTTCATCTGGAGTGCTACTCACCCTGCTTATTATTACACGGAATTGTGGGATTGGAGTTCTGCGCTGGTGATGACCTCATAATCGAATATTAAAAACATGCACGATAAAAATAGCCAGACTGCTAAAGAATATTTACCCGCTAGATGCTTTCAAAACAACCAAATATGGCTGGAAACCCGCCAATTTGTCAGCACTGGGCTCGTTGCACGAGACTGCAACTGGGGATGTGAATCAAAACAAACGCGCTGACACAGCCACGCCGCTTCACAAATACAACACACACATAAAACAACGCGCTCCTACCCACAACAACCCGGCCCTTTCAAAATAATACAATAAAACAGCTTTCTGTAGTTTAAAACACATTGTTGAACTCAATGCAGACTCGCTTACCTCCTCTCTCCTCTCCCTCAGTGTCTGAACGGATAAAACAACGCGCTCCTACCCACAACAACCCGGCCCTTTCAAAATAATACAATAAAACAGCTTTCTGTAGTTTAAAACACATTGTTGAACTCAATGCAGACTCGCTTACCTCCTCTCTCCTCTCCCTCAGTGTCTGAACGGGTCTGTCTCCCACAGAACGAGGAATATACCAATCACAAAATACAAACTGATCACTGCGGTTTGGAAATTCATCTAATATGAACCGCAAAGGGAATTGTGATACCGGGGATCTTTTAATTAAAAATGAATATGACTTTCAATTTTAACATCATAATCGAGCTGTTTGTAGCTCTATATTTTTCCCAGTGAATACAATTTGAATTCAGGTAACCCCTCCCCCATGCCGGAGTTGGTATAGTCCTTTCTTTATCCGGCGGCAGCAGCGTCGATGCAGTGAGTTTTACGCAGATATATAATCTGTGTTTCGTGTAATTATATTGATATTTCCCGTCCTCTTCTTCCGAATGAGATGTTCAAACACTAACGCGATACCCCTGATAATGTTTTTAGAAGTATATTAGGTTAATTCAAGTTGAGCGCCGTTGTCACAAACAGATCCACAATGGCGTAGGCATGCGCGCAGTTTCATAGCTTTCTTTTCGCTAGTCTTGGAGGTTCAGTGCGTGTGAACTTGTTTTTGGTAAATACAGCACAGGGTCGCAGAAAGGTCATTCTTTACGAGTAAACTTCCAGGCAGTAACCTCTGCTATTTCTACCACATGCTTTTATTTAGTTTCTCTTAAACTGTATGATTGTCTCCTATTCTTTATACAGGACAGTATTCCTCCCTGCTGTCCAGCGGCACAGATTTAGAATCTTCCTCAGACTGCGCTGCGAACTAAACCAGGCAACAGAGCCGCCTCCACAGCAGCAGAAGAGTCATCAGGCAATGAGACACGCCAAGGAGTGCGCTGCTCTGTGAGACTCGAGGGGCCGCATTATCAAAGCGTTTCCTCCAGGCTTTAATGAACTTCTATTGATTTTAAAAGGACAAAACATCATGTTAATGTTACAACATGAAAAACTAAACACACTGAGAGTGCTGAAGAGGGCTTGAAATACAGTGTATTACTCAGCTGTTTGGTTCTAGTTTTGTAAAATGAACAGGTGGTTTACCTCTTTAAAATAAATAGGAGTTAATTAAAGACTGGCGTAAAAGCTTTGAAAAGATGTCCTGAGGTGTCTTATTGTGATTAAAAAGCGTCCCATTCCACAAGAAAAACCTGAGAGGCGTTAGAAAACTAAAGCTCTTTGAATGAAATGCTTTTTATTATATGAATAACTACCCAGTGGAGTGACAGAGCAGGTTAATAAACTAAATGTATTGAATGAATAATGAAATCAGATCATATATGTCAGAGAGTGAGAGGTTTGTATTAAACAGTCCAGTTACAGTATTTTTTAAAGGTTTTAGTAGTTTAACTGCTTATGACTGCGAGGATTGGAAACAAAGGTAAATATTCTCATACAATACTCTGCATTTATATTACTGCGCCCAACAGTGCTTTCGGTAAAGCTGTATTTGGGTCTGTAGTTGTTGTCCCCGGTCTGTACCAAGTGTATTCATTCAGGAAAAGCAACACGAGTGAAGGTGAATAAGTAGCCTACAGAATGTGTGCATTGCAGAAAGCGTTTATTATTAAAACATGACGACACATCTCTCAGGTTTTATTAATAACACCAATATTCTATTTGAGTGGCGTTAGCTTGTAGCCCTTCAAAAGTTACAAACGTCAAATTTGAATGCTTCAATGTATCCAGTAGGTGGCACCAAAACATTGTTTTACTCCAAAACACTGTTCAGCTTTTACATTGTACCGCTTAGACTGCATTGGTTGACAAAGTAGATTCCTCCTGAAATGTTCAGTAAAAGGGGCGGACCTAGATATTTCAAACAGAATTACTGATATTTTTGTGATACAATACTGAAATGATTGGGTATTTTTTTTACCACAATATAAAGCATTTTTTAAATCTTAGTTTAAACTGCTGCACAATAACGTGAATGTACACAAACATTTGTGTTTAGTGTTTAAGTCTTCTAATAATTAGATTATTATGTTTAACCCATTTTGCTTTTTTAAATGATACCTTCAATGTTCTACTACACCACTAATGGGAAAATGTAAAATAAGTTGATGGGTTATCAATACAAAATCTTTGTTTTGTGAAACGTAATTTTCTATCATCAAAAAAAAAGTAACTTCTAATTGCTCTGTGTGTGTAATCTCCATGCCTGCAATGGTAATGACTAGAGTTAAATCACCTCCTCACCCAGTTCATTGCTCTGTGTGTGTAATCTCCATGCCTGCAATGGTAATGACTAGAGTTAAATCACCTCCTCACCCAGTTCATTGCTCTGTGTGTGTAATCTCCATGCCTGCAATGGTAATGACTAGAGTTAAATCACCTCCTCACCCAGTTCATTGCTCTGTGTGTGTAATCTCCATGCCTGCAATGGTAATGACTAGAGTTAAATCACCTCCTCACCCAGTTCATTGCTCTGTGTGTGTAATCTCCATGCCTGCAATGGTAATGACTAGAGTTAAATCACCTCCTCACCCAGTTCATTGCTCTGTGTGGTTAGTGAAATGCTGAAAGCAGGCAGGGTTTAAATTGAGCCTGAATACTGGAATGCAGCCCTGCACCCCTGTTAAACTGCCAAGAGGGGATTCTGAAAGGGAGATTGAGCTGAGCAGCTTGATACCAAACATGCCTCTAGAGGATGGGATCTGCTCTGCTCCTTAGAAAAGTTAACTGTAAAAGAAAACCATGGTAAGAACATGGCAAAATAAAGACAATTCTAGATAAGTTTGATATTGTATGATGTTAAACTGATTATATACACAGCTTCAT
Source organism: Acipenser oxyrinchus oxyrinchus (assembly GCA_030684275.1). NCBI lineage: Eukaryota > Metazoa > Chordata > Actinopteri > Acipenseriformes > Acipenseridae > Acipenser > Acipenser oxyrinchus. The sequence goes on from JAGXEW010000220.1 coordinate 63,929, forward strand.
GTAGAAAGGTAAAGCAGTAGACATATATTGACTTATTTTCTTTTGCTTATTTATTATTATTATTATTATTATTATTATTATTATTATTATTATTATTATTATTATTATTATTATTATTATTATTATTGTGACTGACTTTTTGGGGTTGCAGCTCCCCCTAGCGGGCACACACAGGAATATTTATTTATTTGTTTATTTTTGAAAATCTGAGGGTAACATGCCCTCAATCATCTTTAGATGAGGGGTCTGCTCTGCTCCTTAGAAAATAATTAAACAAAGATCTGTTATAAAGCTGTGGAATAATGAAAAACAATTCATGTGAAAATCTGAGGGTTACATTGAAGCAGGGTTTCACTCTAACTATTCTCCTGTTGAATGCAAACCTACAAGTGTGGTGTTCTGTGTGTCTCTGCTCTGGGGGCTCTTGCCACCCCTCCTCAAAGGCTCAGCCACTGTAGAGCCTCACCCCTCTGAGGGAGACTCCTGCTGGGACAGAGGGGACCCCTGGACAAACAGTCACTTCAATCCAGCCTGAAGCTGCCCCTGCCTCGTGCATCACTGCAGGCAGCCTCCAAAAGAGATGTCACAGACTGGCTGGGCAGTGAGACATGGTTCCAGTGGCAGAGTGGGGGAGCTCACAGGTAGCTCACATTACCACTACTCATGCTATCCCAGCTCTCTGGATTCAAAACCTCCAGTGATGCCAACCCAGCAGCTTCATGAGCACCACAATAAAAGTGTAGAAATATAAATGGAACGTTTATTTTAGTATCAAGGCCTTTACATAATGAGGAAGTTTCAATGTCAAGAACTTTGCAAAAGAAGCCAACCCTCTGACTGTCCTTGCACCATGCTTATAAGCCTTGCGCTGCTGGAACTGCAGTTGTACATACTGCCCACGTTGGATGCACTGGGTCTTAGTCATTTGGGGGGTCCCATATGGTCTCCGTTTTCCTGTAAAGAGAATGATCAGGTGTAGTATGCACTGTTATGCTGTTTTATACTGTGCTTTTCTGTTTAAGGAACTCATTCTCCCTTCTTTTTCTGTTGTTTTATGTTTTTTACATTGATTGCAACTTCAGAAACTGTGCCTTATCAGAGTTTCAATTATTTAACTTTCAATGTTATTCTTACAATTAATTTTAAACCAAAATGTTATCTTAATTTCAGGTATATTCGATTACCAATTCAGGACTGTTTGTTTCATTGCAGTCTTTATTTAAGTCAAATTTTACACTTTTATTGAATTTTGTTGGGTTTTAATCACTGCTGTTAGTTTTCAGTTTACCCAGACTACCAGGAGACATTCTTCTCATTTATGAATGGCTGTGTTCCTCTAACATGGCTGTTGTTCTTGCACCTCTGGCCGAAGCTCCAGGGATGATGTGAAGGATTACAGCAGCATGTCACAGTGTTTCGGATTGTGGCAGAGTTTCAGATTGGTCTTAAGGAGCGTCCCTCTATATTTGAACCATTCCATCACACTGTACAGGCAGCTGACTTCGAATTACATTTTCTCATTTTATCTTTAAACTTTTTGTGTCTGTCCAATTACTGCAGCAGAGCTTACAACATTTGTTTTGGTTAATTTTACTTTTTAACCTAGTTCTGTCCCAGGCCAGGTTTAGCTATATCATGTGATTATTTCGCAACATATTTTGTGCATCAATTTTAAATGCAAAATAACTCTATTCAAAAATGCACTTTAAAGTGTAAAAATTAAAAAATGCAAAAATGTAAAAATTAAAAAATGCGAAGGCTTTCTAGTACTTGTGGTATTATATTACATTATACCGATGCACACAAACATTTGAAATATTACAATTACTTTGTATATATTATATCAAAATGAATTTGGCAGAATATGTTCGTGCTTCCCTGTTTGATCAATGGCTAAGGAGGCATTTGAACATCTTTATTCATTAAATTTATTCCACAAGGAGTCATTGTTGGCCTTATGAGGCCATATGTTGGAGGTTTTCAATTGAATTCTGTTCCTTTCCATTTTTAGATCTTGACATTGTCTTTTTGTGTTTATGTTTTTTCTCACAGTGGTTAGTTTTGGAAGTCTTTGCCTTTTTCTGGAAGACATATTTTCTACTCTAGTTTTTTTTTAGTTCTTCATTTTCTTTCTGCTAGCATTATTGTCAATAGAGTGGCAGTTTTTATTCTGTGTTTTACATCTCATTTTACTGCCTGATTCCTGCCACCACGTGGACAGTTCCTGTTCAGTTTTACACTTGTTTTCATTAGCTTGTTCTGTCACGGTGGTATGTTGGCAATGTTTACTGCAAACTGTTCTTTCTATAATACTGTAATGCTGGTTCTACAACTCAGACTGATATGTCCGTAATTAAATACTTTAGTCTATGACTGTCCGCACTGCATATATGCACCTAGTCTGCCTCAGCGGGACTTACACACCAGGATTTAGATTACGTTGTAGCAATTCCCATGCTACATAATGTGGGTGTAAGTCTCACCCACCTGTCCCTTTAATTAGGGTCAGTAGCCTGGCCAGGTTAAAACCTAATTTCCCACAGTTCCTTGCAACCACCCTTTGTTCATCCTCTCTCCCCATTGGCTCATTCAAATATCCACTCTTCCAATCTCAGAGCTCTTTAGAAGCCATCAACTGTACTAAAGCTGGATGATTAGACCTGGAGGAAGACTTCCTGGGTGCGTTCACGACACTTTTTGCCGCTAGATTGCAGACGGGAGTCTGTGCGTAACGTCACGGTCTGTGCAGACGCAGCGTGGACAGCTTTGGTAGATGAACAACAGTTCTGAGCAGAACCAAAATGGAGTTGGTGTTGAGAGAAATTCTAATCGCAGAAAAAGTGGATGCAATCAGAAGTTCCCTTGTGCTCCACCAGCTTCATAATGTACAGCATGATCAATGTATGGTAGAAACAGTCCCTGCTATAAAGAGATAATATAAACGTATGTTTTGTGATGTGAGAAAAATTAATGAGTATTATAATGCGGGGATTCCCCACCTCCTCACAAAGGGGTTGTTAGACAGTACTGTATTTTGACCTGGGACAAAAATAGTTAAAATACTTGCACATATAGTTGCATATCTCACTTCAACTACCTGTTATTAAAGCTGATTTATTCTCCTTAATTCAAAGTCCCTGATAGCCTTTCATCAATAACCAATTACACCTGCTGAAAATAACAGCTTTTTTAGGTTTATTTCAACCGTTGAGCATTATTTTATTTTTTTACATGTTTAAACCTTTAGAATAAATATCTGAATATTTGAAAAATATAATAACTGTGTGGAAAAAAAGAGTCAAATCATTTTAATTTGTATTACAAATCATTCATAAGATAATTAATGACATGACTGGAAGGTGATTCACACCCCCTGACTAGGTGACAGTAGCACATGGAGTGAGGATTGCATCTGGTTGCCTACACGCTTCTTTGTCAGCCAACGCTCGTCTATTGTTTTTGAGTCAGCGGCTGCTCCAGCGCAATTACCTCTTGAGAAGCTGCGCGGCTGCAGACTTTTGCTGCGTGGATCGTGACCTGGTGGCGTCTTTTCGGCTGAGTTCACACAGACGATGAATCTGCACAGACTTAGCTAAGTCTCATGATCCGTCAAGCACCCCCTTTCTCTGAGGAGTCCATCATAACCTACAGCATTACAAACTTAAATCTCAGTGAATCCTTTAGCATCTTTAGATAATTCCAGTGCAGTCATTCTTTTTTATTGTATCCTGCACTTTGTCTAAACTCTTCTTTTTGTTTTCGCTGTTACTTGTTTACCTGTTTTTCAAGGTCTGTTTAGTGTTTGCTGTTTTGTGGGTTCAGTCTCCATTTTTTCCTGATCCTCCTGATTTTTTTTTTCCAAACAACTGTTCACAATTCAACTCCACACTACTGGACAGACTCATCATTCTCAACGTATCAATGTTTTCAATCTTCTACAATCGCCATCATTACTGGACTCTTTGCTGGAGTTCCGTATCTGTTGGTGAGATCATTCCTTTTCTGTTTGGATTTTTTCTATTTTAATTTGATACTTTGTTTCCTGTATTTTTTGGTTTTGTTCTTTTGTTACTTTGTTTTGTTTTCAGTTACATTGCTGCTCTGCTGGACTTGTTAGGCCTAACTTTCATGCACCATCCATTGCCATCTAGACTGTTATTATTGTTACCATCTGTGATCGTTTCATTCACCTTTTATGTTTCTTTCTCTGTCTGTCTGTACATTGATTTTGTGTTTATGTGTGTAGGTTTATTTGAGGCTCACCGGACACTACACCCATTTCTCCTTTGTGTTACTTTTTGGCCTTCTTTTTTCCATTTACCAACTTACCATCTCTATACTTACCTGAACCATCTCTATACTTACCTGAAACATCTCTATACTAACCTGAACCATCTCTATACTAACCTGAACCATCTCTATACTTACCTGAACCATCTCTATACTTACCTGAACCATCTCTATACTTACCTGAACCATCTCTATACTTATCTGAACCATCTCTATACTTACCTGAACCATCTCTATAATTACCTGAACCATCTCTATACTAACCTGAACCATCTCTATACTTACCTGAACCATCTCTATACTTACCTGAACCATCTCTATACTTACCTGAACCATCTCTATACTTACCTGAACCATCTCTATACTTGAACCATCTCTATACTTATCTGAACCATCTCTATACTTACCTGAACCATCTCTATAATTACCTGAACCATCTCTATACTTACCTGAACCATCTCTATACTTACCTGAACCATCTCTATACTTATCTGAATCATCTCTATACTTACCTGAACCATCTCTATACTTACCTGAACCATCTCTATAATTACCTGAACCATCTCTATACTTATCTGAACCATCTCTATACTTACCTGAACCATCTCTATACTTATCTGAACCATCTCTATAATTACCTGAACCATCTCTATACTTACCTGAACCATCTCTATACTTATCTGAACCATCTCTATAATTACCTGTTTTGCCCACCTTTTTGTTTTTCATTTGTTGACATTATTGTTCACAACAATAACCCGTTTTTGTGTGAAATTGACACCTCTGACGTCACTGCTTTTGCTGTCTGTCACTCTTGCTGACTTGTTTAGTTATAGGAATAGGGCCAGTAGTATCTCCTTAGGGATGACCGTGCAACTGCCTCTCAGTTGTGCAGTGTGATCGTGACAATGTAACTCAATGTGCCTCAGCGTGGGGGTTTATAAATGAGGATTTCAATTACATCAATCTGCCTCAGCTGGGTTTATAAATGAGGATTTCAATTATATCACTCAATCTGCCTCAGCTGGATTTATAAATGAGGATTTCAATTACATCAATCTCCTCAGCTGGGTTGATAAATGAGGATTTCAATTATATCACTCAATCTGCCTCAGCTGGGTTTATAAATGAGGATTTCAATTACATCAATCTCCTCAGCTGGGTTGATAAATGAGGATTTCAATTATATCACTCAATCTGCCTCAGCTGGGTTTATAAATGAGGATTTCAATTACATCACTCAATCTGCCTCAGCTGGGTTTATAAATGAGGATTTCAATTACATCAATCTGCCTCAGCGGGGTTTATAAATGAGGATTTCAATTACATCAATCTCCTCAGCTGGGTTTATAAATGAGGATTTCAATTATATCACTCAATCTGCCTCAGCGGGGTTTATAAATGAGGATTTCAATTACATCACTCAATCTGCCTCAGCTGGGTTTATAAATGAGGATTTCAATTACATCAATCTGCCTCAGCTGGGTTTATAAATGAGGATTTCAATTACATCACTCAATCTGCCTCAGCTGGGTTTATAAATGAGGATTTCAATTACATCACTCAATCTGCCTCAGCTGGGTTTATAAATGAGGATTTCAATTACATCACTCAATCTCCTCAGCTGGGTTTATAAATGAGGATTTCAATTATATCACTCAATCTGCCTCAGCGGGGTTTATAAATGAGGATTTCAATTACATCACTCAATCTGCCTCAGCTGGGTTTATAAATGAGGATTTCAATTACATCACTCAATCTGCCTCAGCTGGGTTTATAAATGAGGATTTCAATTACATCACTCAATCTGCCTCAGCGGGGTTTATAAAAGAGGATTTCAATTACATCAATCTGCCTCAGCGGGGTTTATAAATGAGGATTTCAATTACATCACTCAATCTGCCTCAGCTGGGTTTATAAAAGAGGATTTCAATTATTATTATTATTATTATTATTATTATTATTATTATTATTATTATTATTATTAGTATTATTTATTTATAAGCAGATGCCCTTATCCAGGGTGACTTACAGTCGTAAACAAAAATACATTTCAAGAATCACAGTACAAGTAATAATACAATTAAGAGCAAGATCAATACAATTACATCACTCAATCTGCCTCAGCGGGGTTTATAAATGAGGATTTCAATTACATCACTCAATCTGCCTGTGGCAATGTGCCCCTCCCCTGTGGGTATTTGTGTGTTATATGTTGTATGTTACATGTGTTAATGTTGGTGTATAGATGTGGCTGCACGGGATATAATGGGTGTGTGCAGCACGAGTTATTTAAAATATATAATTGTATTTAGGCACGGGAATGGCACTTCACTTCACGTGCATTTAAAGTATTTAATATGTGAGCACGAGGTTGCACATAATTAATTCACGTGCTTGGATTCAAGTGTATAATTAATTAGTAATTGAATCCCAGCACAACAGTATATATAGATGCACGTTTCACTCACTCGGGGTTGTGTGTTCGTGAGTGGAGAGGAGAGGAGAAAAGGAAAGTAAAATAACGTACATAATAAGTGTTTAAACTCACCGTGTGTGTTTGTCTGTTCGTCTGTTTACTTTTTTATCGTTTTGTTCTTCTATTTATTTTGGCCTCAAGTGCCGTGTCCTGTTTTCTGTTTAAAACCTTTTGTTTGTTTATTAAACACTGAGCGCTGCCGCGACTCAGTTTCACTCATCACCACTGTCTCTCTGTGTATTCCTTTCTGGTCTGACGTTATTCACAAAGCCACCCTGTGACATTGCTTCAGCTGCGTTTATAAATGAGGATTTCATTTACATCACTCAATCTCCCTCAGCGGGGTTTATAAATGAGGATTTCAATTATACAACTCAATCTCCCTCAGCTGCGTTTATAAATGAGGATTTCATTTACATCACTCAATCTCCCTCAGCGGGGTTTATAAATGAGGATTTCAATTATACAACTCAATCTCCCTCAGCGGGGTTTATAAATGAGGATTTCATTTACATCACTCAATCTCCCTCAGCGGGGTTTATAAATGAGGATTTCATTTACATCACTCAATCTCCCTCAGCAGGGTTTATAAATGAGGATTTCATTTACATCCTCAATCTCCCTCAGCGGGTTTATAAATGAGGATTTCATTTACATCACTCAATCTCCCTCAGCGGGGTTTATAAATGAGGATTTCATTTACCATCTCAATCTCCCCAGCGGGTTTTATAAATGAGGATTTCAATTATACATACTCAATCTCCCCTCATGAGGGTTTATAAATGAGGATTTCATTTACATCACTCAATCTCCCTCAGATGGAGTTTATAAATGAGGATTCACTTTACATCACTCAACTCCCTCAAGGGGTTTATAAATGAGGATTTCAATTATACAACTCAATCTCCCTCAGCGGGGTTTATAAATGAGATTTCATTTACATCCTCAATCTCCTCAGCTGAGGTTTATAAATGAGGATTTCATTTACATCGTAATCTCCCTCAGCAGGGTTTATAAATGAGGATTTCATTTACATCACTCAATCTCCCTCAGCGGGGTTTATAAATGAGGTTTCATTTACATCCTCAATCTCCCTCAGTAGGGTTTATAAATGAGAGTTCATTTACATCACTCAATCTCCCTCAGCGGGTTTATAAATGAGGATTTCAATTATACAACTCAATCTCCCTGTGGCAAAGTGCCCCCGTGTGTATTTTGTGTTACGTGTTGTGTGTAAATGTTGGTGTATAGTCATCGGTACACGGGATATAAACGGGTCTGTGTTTCACTTGTGATTTAAAAATGTAGATTTATATTTAGGCACGGAGGGCACAAATCACTTCACGTGCTAGTTAAAATGTAATGTGTGGTCACGGGAGTGCACTTAATTAATTCACGTGCAGTTGTACCGAGATTCCAATTGAATGATTGACTAGCAATCGAGTCTCGGTACAACTGCATAAAAACAGCATGTTTTCACTCACTCGGGGTTGGGTGTTCGGTGAGTGGAGAACGGGTTTGGAGACGGAGGTGATAGTGAGAGTATTAGTAAAGTGTTCTTACTCACCGTGTTTGTCTGTTCGTGTGTGTTTAGTGTATAGTCCGTTTTGTTTGTCTATTTATTTTGGCGCAAGTGCCGTGTCCTGTGTTTGTTTGTACAACCCTTTTATTTTCTGTCTGTTTGTTTATTAAACGCTGAGCGAAAGCATTCGCTCAGCTTCACCAAATCTCTCTCTGTTGTTTTGTTCCTGCTTCTGGCGTGGCGTCACCGCTCAGTCGTCTTTGTGACACGTGGTGTCAGAACCGGGAAAACAGCGCCTCCAGGACTCAGGCCAGAGCAGGAACCGCAATTTGTTTAAAAAAAAAAAACCAACAACAACAAGAAAATGGAAGGCTGGAACTGGAGAGATGGCTGCCAGGATCTGGAGGTCCTCCTCGGTGGTCTAGAGGACCAAGGCTGGTGCCTTGCCTGTGGGGAGTTCGGGCACCCGGTGGTGCGCTGCCCCTACCAAGAGGGAGAGGAGGAACTGGCCCAGGAGAGGAAGGTGAGGAGGAGGCAGAGAAGGGGAAAGGGGAAGAGGAAGGCTGAATGTCCACAGCCCAAGTGGGAGGAGCCCGAGCGTCCCTACGCCTGAGTGGGAGGAGCCCGAGCGTCCCTACGCCTGAGTGGGAGGAGCCCGAGCGTCCCTACGCCTGAGTGGGAGGAGCCCGAACGTCCCTACGCCTGAGTGGGAGGAGCCCGAGCGTCCCTACGCCTGAGTGGGAGGAGCCCGAGCGTCCCACGCCTGAGTGGGAGGAGTCGGTGCGTCCACAGCCCAAGAGGGAGGAGTCGGTGCGTCCACAGCCCAAGAGGGAGGAGTCGGTGCGTCCACAGCCCAAGAGGGAGGAGTCGGTGCGTCCACGGCCCAAGAAGGGGAAGGTAGAGCGTCCACAGCCCCAGTCTCCACCAGCAGAGGGTGAATTCCTGCTGGGTCCACCTCCATTGCCATGGGAGGACTGCTTGCAGCTCCCACCTCCACCAGCAGAGGGTGAATTCCTGCTGGTCCGCCTCCGCCACCTCCACCGCCAGGAGCAGAGCGGCAGGAGCTGCCTCTGCCTCCTCCACCAGCAGAGGGTGCATGCCTGCTGGGTCCCTGTCCACCAGCAGAGGGTGAGCGCCTGCTGGTCTCCCCTTCGAGGCAGAGCCGCACCAGTCCCCTGCAGAGAGGGAGGGCGCACCAGTCCCCTGAAACAAGGGTAGACTACACGCTGCTCCCACCTCCGCCGCCAGGAGACTACGCCGCTCCCACCTCCACTGGCAGGAGCAGAGCAGCAGGAGCTGCCTCTGCCTCCGCCACCTCCATCGGCAGGAGCAGAGCAGCAGGAGCTGCCTCTGCCTCCGCCAACCCACCAGCAGAGGATGAATGCCTGCTGGTAACACTTCCCCACCAGCAGAGGATGAATGCCTGCTGGTATCACTTCCCCACCAGCAGAGGAGGAATGCCTGCTGGTAACACTTCCCCACCAGCAGAGGATGAATGCCTGCTGGTATCACTTCCCCACCAGCAGAGGAGGAATGCCTGCTGGTATCATTTCCCCACCGTCACGAGGAGAGGAGCAGGAGCTGCCTCTCCCTTCACCAGAAGGACCAGGACTAGATGCTGGCGGTCCTCAGCAGCCCTTGCATAGGCTGCTGAGGGAAGCTGAGGAAGAACCGCCCGGCCGCAGAGGCCGAGAAGAGGCCAACACCTGCACCCCAGCTAGTCCTGACTCCCTGCCTGCAGCCCAAGGATGCCTGCCCGCTTAGCCCAAGGATGCCTGCCCGCTTAGCCCAAGGATGCCTGCCCGCTTAGCCCAAGGATGCCTGCCTCGCTTAGCCCAAGGATGCCTGCCTCGCTTAGCCCAAGGATGCCTGCCTCGCTTAGCCCAAGGATGCCTGCCTCGCTCGCCCAAGGATGCCTGCCTCGCTCGCCCAAGGATGCCTGCCTCGCGCCCAAGGATGCCTGCCTCGCTCGCCAGGATGCCTGCCTGCATCGCCTGGGGTTGCCAGCCGCTCCGCATCGCCTGGGGTTGCCAGCCGCTCCGCATCGCCTGGGGTTGCCAGCCGCTCCGCATCGCCTGGGGTTGCCAGCCGCTCCGCATCGCCTGGGGTTGCCAGCCGCTCCGCGTCGCCTGGGGTTGCCAGCCGCTCCGCATCGCCTGGGGCTGCCTGTTGCTCCGCATCGCCTGGGGCTGCCTTTTGCTCCACACAGGGTACAGGGTGCGAGGGAGAAGTGGAGCTCCGCTGCCGCCTCTATGGCCAGGGGCTCCCCTCCCGAGTTCGCCTCCCGAGGGTCGCTGCTGCTGCCGTCGCCTCCCGAGGTCGCTGCTGCTGCGTCGCCTCCCGAGGTCGCTGCTGCTGCCGTCGCCTCCCGAGGGTCCGCTGCCGTCGCCTGGGGTCGCCAGGGATCCTGCTTCGCCTGGGGTAGTCGAGGGTCCTGCTTCACCTGGGGTCGCTACACTATGGCCAGAACCCCATGAAGGGAGCTGTCGGCCATGAAGAAAGGGGAGGTCAGGAGACCAGCTCCCCAGCCGCATTTCCGTGGCAGGAAACACGGTGGCCAGAGCCCCACGGAGGGAGCTAGCGGCCACGAAGGAGGGAGGTCAGGAGACCCGCTCCCCTCGCAGCAGTTTCGCTGCGGAGGTGGGTGGCGGCCCACGGAGGAACTGCCGGCCATGAAGAAGGGGGAGGTCAGGAGACCAGCTTCCCCGCAGCAGTTTCGCTGCGGAGATTGTGTGGTCGGAGCCCCACGGAGGGAACTGCCGGCCATGAAGAAGGGGGAGGTCAGGAGACCAGCTCCCCAGCTGCACTTCGCGGCAGGAGATAGTGTGGCTGAAGCCCGGAAGAGGAGCTGCCAGCCACGAAGAATTGGGGGTGCCAGACATTTCACCATGGCCACCCCAGAAACAACTTGCTTCCCCTGTTCGGGACTTTGGGACTGAGGGGGAGGTGGCCATTGAGGCCATGTGTGCTTTGCACAAGGGGGTATATGTGGCAAAGTGCCCCCGTGTGTATTTTGTGTTACGTGTTGTGTGTAAATGTTGGTGTATAGTCATCGGTACACGGGATATAAACGGGTCTGTGTTTCACTTGTGATTTAAAAATGTAGATTTATATTTAGGCACGGAGGGCACAAATCACTTCACGTGCTAGTTAAAATGTAATGTGTGGTCACGGGAGTGCACTTAATTAATTCACGTGCAGTTGTACCGAGATTCCAATTGAATGATTGACTAGCAATCGAGTCTCGGTACAACTGCATAAAAACAGCATGTTTTCACTCACTTTCGGGGTTGGGTGTTCGGTGAGTGGAGAACGGGTTTGGAGACGGAGGTGATAGTGAGAGTATTAGTAAAAGTGTTCTTACTCACCGTGTTTGTCTGTTCGTGTGTGTTTAGTGTATAGTCCGTTTTGTTTGTCTATTTATTTTGGCGCAAGTGCCGTGTCCTGTGTTTGTTTGTACAACCCTTTTATTTTCTGTCTGTTTGTTTATTAAACGCTGAGCGAAAGCATTCGCTCAGCTTCACCAAATCTCTCTCTGTTGTTTTTGTTCCTGCTTCTGACGTGACGTCACCGCTCAGTCGTCTTTGTGACACTCCCTCAGCGGGGTTTATAAATGAGGATTTCATTTACATCACTCAATCTCCCTCAGCGGGGTTTATAAATGAGGATTTCATTTACATCACTCAATCTCCCTCAGCGGGGTTTATAAATGAGGATTTCAATTATACAACTCAATCTCCCTCAGCGGGGTTTATAAATGAGGATTTCATTTACATCACTCAATCTCCCTCAGCGGGGTTTATAAATGAGGATTTCATTTACATCACTCAATCTCCCTCAGCGGGGTTTATAAATGAGGATTTCATTTACATCACTCAATCTCCCTCAGCGGGGTTTATAAATGAGGATTTCAATTATACAACTCAATCTGCCTCAGTGGGGTTTATAAATGAGGATTTCATTTACATCACTCAATCTCCCTCAGCGGGGTTTATAAATGAGGATTTCATTTACATCACTCAATCTCCCTCAGCGGGGTTTATAAATGAGGATTTCAATTATACAACTCAATCTCCCTCAGCGGGGTTTATAAATGAGGATTTCATTTACATCACTCAATCTCCCTCAGCGGGGTTTATAAATGAGGATTTCATTTACATCACTCAATCTCCCTCAGCAGGGTTTATAAATGAGGATTTCATTTACATCACTCAATCTCCCTCAGCGGGGTTTATAAATGAGGATTTCATTTACATCACTCAATCTCCCTCAGCGGGGTTTATAAATGAGGATTTCATTTACATCACTCACACCTCCCTCAGCAGGGTTTATAAATGAGGATTTCATTTACATCACCAATCTCCTCAGCTGGAGTTTATAAATGAGGATTTCATTTACATCACTCAATCTCCCTCAGCGGGGTTTATAAAATGAGGATTTCACTATACAACTCAATCTCCTCAGCGGGCTTTATAAATGAGGATTTCATTTACATCACTCAATCTCCCTCAGCGGGTTTATAAATGAGGATTTCATTTACATCACTCAATCTCCCTCAGCAGGGTTTATAAATGAGGATTTCATTTACATCACTCAATCTCCCTCAGCGGGTTTATAAATGAGGATTTCATTTCCATCACTCAATCTCCTCAGCGGGGTTTATAAATGAGGATTTCATTTACATCACTCAATCTCCTCAGCGGGTTTATAAATGAGGATTTCATTTACATCACTCAATCTCCTCAGCGGGTTTATAAATGAGGATTTCATTGCATCACTCAATCTCCTCAGCGGGGTTTATAAATGAGGATTTCAATTATACAACTCAATCTCCCTCAGCGGGGTTTATAAATGAGGATTTCATTTACATCACTCAATCTCCCTCAGCGGGGTTTATAAATGAGGATTTCAATTATACAACTCAATCTCCCTCAGCAGGGTTTATAAATGAGGATTTCAATTATACAACTCAATCTGCCTCAGTGGGGTTTATAAATGAGGATTTCATTTACATCACTCAATCTGCTTCAGCTGGGTTTATAAATGAGGATTTCATTTACATCACTCAATCTCCCTCAGCGGGGTTTATAAATGAGGATTTCAATTATACAACTCAATCTCCCTCAACGGGGTTTATAAATGAGGATTTCATTTACATCACTCAATCTCCCTCAGCGGGGTTTATAAATGAGGATTTCATTTACATCACTCAATCTCCCTCAGCAGGGTTTATAAATGAGGATTTCATTTACATCACTCAATCTCCCTCAGCGGGGTTTATAAATGAAGATTTCATTTACATCACTCAATCTCCCTCAGCTGGGTTTATAAATGAGGATTTCATTTACATCACTCAATCTCCCTCAGCGGGGTTTATAAATGAGGATTTCAATTATACAACTCAATCTGCCTCAGTGGGGTTTATTGTTGAGATGTTATTTATTTATTTTTTATATATATATATTTTTCTGTGTTCACCTGACTGTTTCAATTCCGTCTTCACTCTGAGTTTATCAATATCCTACAGCACTGGGAGAGGCACAGGGAGAATTGACTACATTATACAAACACAAAACAATTTATGACTCTGTTGGTAATACTGCAGCACGGTAGAATCCACAGTTTACCATACCAGTAGTATGAGCACAAAGCGAAGCTATAAACAAAGCGCTAGATAACTCTACAAACATACAGCAAACTGCATGTCGAACGTGCTGTAAACCTAGAATTAAGCAGCAGAGAGCAAAATAAACAAAAAAAAGAAAATGTCTAAGAAATCGCAACAAAAGAACATACAAGTAACGGTGGCTGTGCACACTCCTAAAATACAGAAGAAATCATATCAGGCACATCCACTGAAAACATATAGGATTCTGTTAAAACAAAACAAAACTTCCGGTTGTGTTACGCTGGTGAGCTCTTGCTGTGGCCACACAAAAGAGGAGTTACACCAGGTCACCCTGAGGAGGTTAAAACAACAAAGCTGATCACGCAACCAGCAAAACAACACATTAAAAAACACAATGAAAAAGATCACACTGGGAAGAAATGCAAACGGTGTGGAGCTTACCTTCTCTGGAGGAATTCACACGCGTGGACGTATGCTGGCACTCCAGAAACAGTGCTGTGGTCAAGAACAATAATGAACACAGCTTTTACAAGGGGAAGTCAATGAGTTACAATTAAGTAGTTAGCAGTAGTTCTACCTGCTACAATTGTAAAGGTCTGTTAAAGCATAGGGAAGCATTGTAAAGCACAGAGAGGTCTGGTAAAGCATAGGGAAGCATTGTAAAGCACAGAGAGGTCTGGTAAAGCATAGGGAAGCATTGTAAAACACAGAGAGGTCTGGTAAAGCATAGGGAAGCATTGTAAAGCACAGAGAGGTCTGGTAAAGCATATTAAACACTTACAAATGCTGTATCTCCCTGCTCTCTTTCTCTCACATTCTCTCTCCCTCCCTCCCAGGTATCCGCTTCCTCTCTGGGGGTCAAAGCAAGGAGGATGCCTCTCTCAATCTCAACGCCATTAACCAGTGCCCCTGCCTAAGCCCTGAAGCTCACCCTTCTCCTACGGAGAGCCCTGCAGGCCTCCATGCTCTCCGCCTGGGCGGGCAGGCAAGCCAGGAAACCTCCAGGCTGCGCAAGCGGCCTTCACTGAAAGAGCCAAGGTGCGGAGGGGCGTTCAAAAAGCTCTGGTCTTTAATGGAGACAAAATCCTTAAATTGAGCTCCAATATGAGCCGAGATGCTTTTTGTATATTGGGCATCTCCTCCTAGGAACTCCTTGACTTCAAACATAAAAACAGCCTCTTCACAATCTCTTTTTAAATCACTCAGAAAGATGTGTTCTAAATCTGAGCAGGGCTGCAGACCCTATAAATACTGACTGTGACCAGCATCATGAACACTGGAGCGGTTTGACTTGTTAGTTATTTTGTTTGAATTGTTCTTGTCCTGTTTCGATGACTCCTCTCTCTCTCTCACGTAATTTTTTAATGTTGTTTCTTGCCAGGGACCCCCTTGTGAATGAGATGTATCTCTCAAGGGCTCTATCCTGGTTAAATAAATACATTTGAATGATTGGCTTTGCAGAATTTGTGTACCACGTCCATGCAATGCCGTTGGAGGTGTATTCAGTCAGTTTTGTACATCACTGTTGAATTTAACTGGTGTGTGTGTCTATCTTTGTCTGTCTGTCTATGTATCTATGACTGTGTGTGTGTGTCTATCTCTGTGTGTGTCTCTGTGTATCTGAGTGTGTCTCTCTCCTGTGTGTATCTGTGTGTCTAGCTTTGTGTGTGTGTCTCTGTGTGTGTCTATCTGTGTGTGTGTCAAGGTGAGGCTCAAGCGATCAGGCAAAGGCAGACGTTGCAATAGTGATGCTGCTGAGCACTTTTATTTAACCCACTGAAGATACAGGCTCGTTACAGCCTTGCATACACCCCTGCCTCATTTAAAATGGAATAATCCAGTGCGCTCCAATCACGGCTCACAGTTAAATAGGAAAGTAAAGATCATGCTGTTGTTGATGGAGTTGGTGCAATAATTGTGCGCATTTATACTGTAGAATGTGAGTGAAGGGCAACGAGTACCGGTGTCAACAAATATTGGTTCCCTTGAAATATGTGTCGTCCCCCCCATGTGTGTGATGTGTCCCCATCCCCCCCACATGCGTGTGTGTGTGTGTGTGTCCTATTTCTATGTGAATTCTGCATGTATAATGCTCATGAATGTGAGTAATGCTTGCAGGCTGTTCTCATATATTATTGCAGGGGAGACTGGACCTGTCGGAGGGGACTGGGGGGTATAAGTTTGGGGTTAGGGTTTAGTTGAAAGTGCAGGGATATAGACTTGTATGCAAAAAAAGATGACTGTTACAAAAAATAAGGGCAACAAATATTCACAAGGTGAAATATTGGATCCTAGGGGAGTTAATATTTGTTCCTGGGGAACAAATACTCTCTGACACCGTACAAAATGAATCATGGGCTGTGTTCCATTCCAAAACCTCGCCCTCACCAGGAGTGATCACTTCAAAGGGAAGCAGGGGTAGGCAAAAAGTGTTTCAATTGGAACACACATCAGCGTCATCATTCACAGCCAGGGAAAGGCGTCATCATTTGTCAGCGCTAGAAATGTGTATTCACTATGTACAACACTGTCTCTTACACCATTTTAAAGTTCATTTTGTTGCCTTTCATTTGACCTAGAGAACGTATATGTAGCATAAACCAGTCAGAAGATATACATAATAAAGTGAAAACAGTACAACTAGGCAGAATTAACCCGCGTATAAAGAGTTAAAAATGTAATTCCAATTATTATTCCTTTTCTTAAGGAAGAGTCAACCAAGCAGCATTATCAACATACAAGTTATCTTCTGCATTAACAGCAATATAATTATGTACACAACATAATACTAACCAATACAACTGAGATATGTACATATACATTTAAAAAATCAAATAATTAAAAGTGAATATAAATATTAAGAAATGTATTTAAAATTAAAACCCATCATCAAATTCACTTTTCAGGGATATAGCCTGCAGATCTACACAATATGTCATCTGTCCCTGTAATAATTAAATTAAATGAGCTGAAAAACGCTGTTTCACAAGAACAAATTAGCTATCTAGCAATACAGACAGCCAACTAGCTTGTTAGCAAGCTATCCCTCAAGGTTTCATCTATACAGAGTAACATAGCTTGCTATTCGTTTGTTTTTATTGACAATAGCAAGCTAAGAGAACGCAATAAATTCGTCTCGAACATTAATTTATTTATCTATCGGGGACACGTACAAAAATCACATGAGTGTTATTTATATGACACAATAAGCATTATAATATTGTTGTGTTATACAGTGCCTTGCATAAGTATTCACCCCCCTTTTCCTTTTCCACATTTTGTAGTGTTACAACCTGGAATTAAAATGGATTTAATTGGGATTTTTACCATTTGATTTAAACAACATACTTAACACTTTGAAGGTGCAAAATATTTTTTTATTGTGACACAAAAGTTAATTAAACAAAGAAAAGACATTTGTTGGTTGCATAAGTATTCACCCGCCTGAGTCAATACTTGGTAGAAGCACCTTTAGCAGCAATTACAGCTGTGAGTCTTTTTGGGTAAGCCTCTACCAGCTTTGCACATCTGGATCCTGCAATTTTTGCCCATTCTTCTTGGCAAAATTGCTCAAGCTCTGTCAAGTTGGATGGGGACCGTTGGTGAACAGCAATTTTCAAGTCTTGCCACAGATTCTCAATCGGATTGAGGTCTGGGTTTTGACTGGGCCATTCTAAGACATTCAGGTTCTTGTTTTTAAATCACTCCAGTGTAGCTTTGGCTGTGTGTTTAGGGTCATTGTCCTGCTGGAAGGTGAACCTCCGCCCCAGTCCCAGGTCTCTTGCAGACTGAAACAGGTTTCTCCTCTAGAATTTCCTGTATTTGGCTCCATCCATCTTGCCCTCAATCCTGACCAGTTTCCCAGTCCCTGCCGATGAAAAGCATCCCCATAACATGATGCTGCCACCACCATGCTTCACCGTGGGGATGGTGCTGTCAGGGTGATGAGCAGTGTTGGCTTTGCGCCACACATAGTGTTTTGCGCTAAGGCCAAAAAGTTCAATTTTGGTCTCATCAGACCAGAGTACCTTTTTCCACATGTTTGCTGTGTCTCCCACATGCCTTTTGGCAAAATCCAAATGGGATTTGATATGGGATTTTTTTCAGCAATGGCTTTCTTCTCGACACTCTTCCATAAAGCCCAGCTTTGTGGAGCGTCCGGGTTTTAGTTGTCCCATGGACAGTTTCTCCCATCTCAGCTGTGGATCTCTCCAGCTCCTTCAGAGTTACCATTGGCCTCTTGGTTGCTTCTCTGACTAATGCCCTCCTTACTTGGTCACTGAGTTTTGGTGGACGGCCTTCTCTAGTCGCGGTTGTGCCATATTCTTTCCATTTTTTAATAATGGATTTAACGGTGCTCCGGGGGATGTTCAAAGTTTGGGATATTTTTTTGTGTGTGTGTGTCTGTCTGTGTCTCTGTCTATATCTGTCTGTGTGTGTGTCTATATCTGTGCATATCTGTGTCTGTGTGTGTGTCTATATCTGTGCATATCTGTGTCTGTCTGTGTGTGTCTGTATCTGTGTGTGTGTGTCTGTCTCTGTGTGTCTGGCTATATCTGTGTGTGTGTGTCTGTCTGTCTGTGTGTGTGTCTATATCTGTGTCTGTTATTGATTGGTCTATTATTTTTTTCTTCAGATTAACGGATTGGCGTCGACTGGATCTTACATTCAGAGAGGACACTGCCAGTTACGTCTACTAGACCAGTGTGCTCATTAAACTGGGACCAGTAAAACTCACACACTGAGCCACTGCTTTTGCACTAAAAAAATATGAATTTTACATTCCAAAATATAATTAAAAAAATTTCAAAACATGTTAAATGTGAAGACATCTGTCTGTAAGCCTTCCTTCCAGAGTGTTTGAAGTCATGTGGAGCTTTCAATAAAAATCTACACTGTTGGAAAGTTAGTCTGTGGAAATTCATTCATTTTTCTTTTTTCTTTAAGTGATTTATAGCTTAACAAAATGATTTCATAAAGACGACCTCCTTGGAAGTTGCATTAGCTCTCAAATGTCGGGTGCGTTGGTAAACTCAATCTCAGAGTGTCAGAGCGCACTCTGATCGTTCGTAAACTCCTAGAGTGCTCTGTGGTGTCATTCCAAAACTCAGAGCAGATGAATTTGGGAGTGCTCGGAGCACACTCTGGCCGCTGCAACTTAAGAGCTGGATTCTCAGAGCGTTCACTTTCAAAATGAAAATCAAACTGAAGAGCATCAGTAATAATTACTGTAGTGTTAGACTGATAGAGCTGATAACTCATGTAAAACTACATAAATAGAAAAATCGGTGATATCGGTTTAAGAGAAAGCCACTAAACACACAGCTGCATAATGATTATAGTTAATAATAGTGCTATCAGTATTACATTTCCAACGAGCGACCGGCTTACATTTTCATCCTCACTGTCAGATTGAAGATCTTGTAAAACATTAAAACCAAATGTGTTTTCACTCATTGAGAAAACCAGAACGTTTGTGTCTCGCTGACGCCTTCCATTTTCAAACCGTTTTAGAAAACTAAAGAGAAAATTCCCGCTCTGAAGCACTCTGAAGAGATTTCTCGAAAGCTTTTTCAGAGCGTCAGATTGAGTTTACGAAGGCACCCATACAGTTTTTGAAAGATGTTCTCGCAGAACTGGATTTGACATGATAACTGGATTAAAGGAAGTTCTGTTTCTGTGCCTCGCACTCGGGAAGGCTGCTGGACTCCCCGCCTCACTTCACCTCTGCAATGTCTTCGGGATCATGTTACTGGCTGACGGCATGCCAGTCAGCAGGGGGAGCAGCAGCTGATTGGTTAATGACAGGAAAGAAGCCAGCGAAGGAGTGGGGACAATTTCACCCTCCAGGTGAACAAGGAAGTGCAACCCTAACTGAAACCATGGCTTGCAAACGGAGATTTCTTTAACCGGGTGTAGCACTGTAGCACATATCGCGTTGTAAAATGAAGTTTCCGTTCTAGTAAGCTTTTGAAAGCCTGGCTTGTGCAAACAGAGATTACCCCAGGGTAGTACCAGAGGGGTTCAAATGAGAATCCATGTTTTGCTGCAACATCTTTCAAAAGCTGCACATGTGAGAGCTGTGTAGCGAATGGAAGTGATGGACGGGTAACATTGAGGGAATTCTTTTTTGAGCTGCAGTAGAATTATTTTAATAAGAACTGAAATTGGTTTTAGTGGTCTGTGTAACCCTCATCATAGAAACTAAAATAAAATAAAAAACAACAGGCACAAATGGATTATATTTTGAGTTTTTTTTGTAGTAGTAAAATCTCCCGGATATTTTAAATACAAGGCAAACATATTTACCATGTATGCTGAATAAAAATAACAATTTAAATACATCTGAACTGAATATGTTATGTTTCTTTTAGTATTTCTAATTCAGACTGGAAGTAACTCTGCTTTTGTTATTGTTGAGAGTTATGTGGGAAGAATCACAATTAAAATGTCCAATTTAAGGATACAATTCATTCATATGTGTAATGGTCTAATTTAATCAGCACTCTGCTGTCATGAATGTCTTTCTTTTTACGAGTTCAAGATTGCCGAGGTAAACAATTGAGCAGCAAATCACACAACACCGTTATATCTTTTATACATTTTATCAAGAAAGATAGAAAATAGATGCGCTACAAAAACAGAACAGAAGATTCATATCAAAATAGCAGAAATCAGTTCACTAAGTTTAGCAATGAATAATATTCAGGGAACATCTCAGCTTCTGTGTAAATATTGATTACATGGAAAATAATGCATTCATCTATTGTCTAGAAAGTATTATATCATTATTTATTTATTAGCAGGGTGACTTCCAGTGATTACAAAATATCACAGTACAAAATTAGAGGGGGCATGGAGGAGAGAGGGAGAGTAGACAGGACAGGGAGGAGAGAGGAAGGAGGGAGGGCAGGGAGGAGAGAGGGAGAGTAGAGAGGATGGAGGAGAGAGGGAGAGTAGAGAAGGCAGGGTGGAGAGAGGGAGAGTAGAGAAGATGGAGGAGAGAGGGAGAGTAGAGAGGATGGAGGAGAGAGGGAGAGTAGAGAAGGCAGGGTGGAGAGAGGGAGAGTAGAGAGGGCAGGGTGGAGAGAGGGAGAGTAGAGAAGGCAGGGTGGAGAGAGGGAGAGTAGAGAGGATGGAGGAGAGAGGGAGAGTAGAGAGGATGGAGGAGAGAGGGAGAGTAGAGAAGGCAGGGTGGAGAGAGGGAGAGTAGAGAAGGCAGGGTGGAGAGAGGGAGAGTAGAGAGGATGGAGGAGAGAGGGAGAGTAGAGAGGATGGAGGAGAGAGGGAGAGTAGAGAGGGCAGGGTGGAGAGAGGGAGAGTAGAGAGGATGGAGGAGAGAGGGCAGGGTGGAGAGAGGGAGAGTAGAGAGGGCAGGGTGGAGAGAGGGAGAGTAGAGAGGATGGAGGAGAGAGGGAGAGTAGAGAGGATGGAGGAGAGGGAGAGTAGAGAAGGCAGGGTGGAGAGAGGGAGAGTAGAGAGGATGGAGGAGAGAGGGAGAGTAGAGAAGGCAGGGTGGAGAGAGGGAGAGTAGAGAAGGCAGGGTGGAGAGAGGGAGAGTAGAGAGGGCAAGGTGGAGAGAGGGAGAGTAGAGATGGCAGGGTGGAGAGAGGGAGAGTAGAGAGGATGGAGGAGAGAGGGAGAGTAGAGAGGATGGAGGAGAGAGGGAGAGTAGAGAGGGCAGGGTGGAGAGAGGGAGAGGAGAGAGGATGAAGGAGAGAGGGAGAGTAGAGAGGATGGAGGAGAGAGGGAGAGTAGAGAGGGCAGGGTGGAGAGAGGGAGTGGGAAAAGGAGGGATTAACATATCAGAGGAAGGGCGAGAGAAAGAGAGGAGAGGGGGAGAGAGAGAGAGAAGGAGATGGAGAGTTGGAGGGGAAAGAGAGGGGGAGACAGGAAGGGAGAGTAGGAAAGGGGTGTAGAGAAATAAAGAGGAGGGGCTCAGGGTAAGAGGGTGGAAGAGAGGATTTCTTCTCATCAGCCCGGAAGAGTGCAGAGAGAGTGTCAGTGAAAGTGAAGAGGAGATTGTCTGAGCTGTTTGAATACTTTCCTGGTTCAGACAGCAATGTGTGTTTAATGTGCAGCACTGACAGGGGCAGGGTCAGGGGACTCCAGCACAAGGTCTTTATTCTTGTCCCAAGTATAGAGGAATGGATAGAGTTTCTCACTGGGACTGAACTCCATGTCAGTGAAAGTGTAGATGTGAGATCTGGTCTCCACATTGTAAAAGGAGAGCCGCCCTTCCTCATAATCCAGATACACCCCCAGCTTCTGGGGCTTCAGGCTCCAGGGGAGGGGGGTCTCGGGGTCAGTGAGAGCAGTGAACTTATCTTCATCTCCATCCCAATCCACAGTCCAGTAACCCTGCTGGGGGGTCATGCTGAACCCCCCCTTCCTCTCGGCAGACTCTCTGCTGACTCCTAATCTCCACCATGTATTCTCCCCCACCTGCACCTGCCAGTAGCGTCTCCCCGAGGTGAAGCCCTCCCTGCCCAGCACACAGGGCCTGCCATCAAATCTCTCTGGATTGTCAGTGAGACACTGCCATGTCTCTCCCCATCTCACTCGTTTCCCCTCCGCAGACAGGATGAGCTCGGGGTGTGCTGTATCAGGGTCCAGAGTCACATCAACTGTGGAGCAGAGAGGAGACATCATCATTATTATTATTATTATTATTATTATTATTATTATTATTATTATTATTATTATTATTATTATTATTATTATTATTATATGAAGGATGTATGAAGGTACCTCCTTCATACCTTCACTGTTAAGATGAGCTCCTAATTAAAATATAATTTATATTGTTTTCTAATTAAACAAAATGCTGAAAATATGACATCAGTAAATTAGAATATATACTGAACTAAACCAGAGGGAAAAAAACTATTAATGCAAATATTAAATACATAACAAGCAAAGAAGAAACGACAAAACCAACTGAGGATTACAAGAGAACCAAAGAACCAGGAATACGAGAGAAAAGAGGAACGAAAGAAAGAAAGAAAGAAAGAAAGAAAGAAAGAAAGAAAGGTGACAAAGGCAGAAGGTGAGCCTCTTACGTCAATTAAAATGAATCTTTAAATAATATTTACTAGATATAAATATTAACTTAAACCCCAAGATCGCCACGTACAGTAAAGTCACTTAAATGGACAGGCTGAACACAAGAGTCAGTTTGAAATTTCAGTTGGAATTGTAGCAGTTTTTCAAATTTTGAACTGTAGCAGTGTTCGGTTGTCATGGAAACCGCAGTGAACGCAATGAGCCGTGAGATACACGATCCTGAAGAGGGCACAAAAACAACACAAACAAAGTGCTGAGAGAAAACCCTGACGGAGGCTCTTCCCTGACCGGCGAGTGAACAAGATCTGGAGCCCAAACATCTTAGCCTTTTCACACTAGCACGCCAGAGCCGACCGAGCCAAGCCAAGCCGCAACCAAGCCGAGCCCACCCAGTGCGGCTCGGGTTTGTTCACACTGCTGTTCAAAGCAGAAGCTGCCTGTGGAACGTGACGTCAGATTCAGTGGACACGCGCACACAGAGGAGTGCTGTGGATTTGTTTTGTGAATGGATCCCGAGGTCGTTCTGTCCGAAACAATAAAGTCTACCAAAAGATTTCACAGGAATACAGAAATATGTGTTTGTTTTTCACATGCTGCTGACTGCAAATACAAACCGAATAATTTCATTTAATATTATTAAAGTTAGATTAACTACTACTAATAATAACTTTAAAAAGTTACAGATAGTATTTAAAAAAATGTCATTAAACAAGTCAGGAAAATAGATTTAAAGTAGGCCTATTAAAAACAAACTCTAAATGTAACATTAAAGATATTTTTCTTTACAACTTGTTTTTATACATGCAATGTTAATATATGGTATTGAATGTGATTTTCAGATACTTTGCACATTTCTTCTGTTAAGTAACCACAAAATAATATGCACAATTACTAATCACTTTATTCATTAGAAAACATGGTAAAGCTTTATATTGCATGGCATAAATTAATATTAAACTGATATTAAATGAATGTTAAATTGCATATTAAATTTACATTCAATTATTCCTTGTTACTTTCCATTGACATGTAAGTCAGATTAACTGTATTTTCAATAAGGGGAAATTATTACATATTTTCAAAGGTAACTAAAAGTAATATAAATGGACGTGACGTGCCATTACATTTTCAATCGACATTTGGGTAATATTTAGCAAGAAACCAGCTATTGCATATTTATTAAATATTAATTTTACATTAATTTAATATCAATTGGATATCTATTTAATATTAACTTATGCCACGCAATATAAAGTGTTACTGAAAAATACATGGAACACAATTAATGAACCAGCAGTAGACCTTGCAATTCACTCACTGTAAGGTTTGATTTGTCTCATTTATTTTTATGGAGCTTCTGGAGAAATGGTACGTTGTAAAATCGACTATGAATGGTTTTTTTTATGCTATTAAAATAGATTGCATAAAATCTATAACGTAAAATATAAAAATATGAAATGAGTGAAACATTAAATTTATGGCAGTTTAAATGGTTAAACGACCGTATTAAACATAGATTTACAGTCCTATGAGAAAAAACAGCAATCACGGCAAATCTCAAAAAAATGAACAAGTAAAAAACAATCAGAAGCACAAACCCAAAGAAAAATGGTTTGATCATGAATGTGAAACAATAAGGAAAAAACTAAGACAAGAATCAAATCAAAAACATCATCAGCCACACAACCCAGATTTACACCTCAGGTACTGTGAGACCCTAAAGCAACACAAACACACCCTGAAACAGAACAAAGAGAAACACATGAACACAACCCTCACAGACACGGAGGAATCTATTAACCAAAATCAGCTCTGGGAATGTGGAACAATATGAACTCAACACAGAAACAAGAACTGACAATACAAAATGGAACTATTTGGAAAAACTATTTTGAAAATCTTTACAAAGAAACCCTACAAGAGGATTTTACAACAGAGCAAAATTTAATTCAGGAGAAACTTAAATCATTAGAACTATCTACTAAAGACAACCAAAATCCACTTGACTTCCCAATCTCCCCGCAGGAGCTAAAAGAGAAGCTCCAGAGACTTAAACCCAGGAAAGCCTGCATCAGTACTGAGATGCTCAAACACAGCAGCCCTAAGCTGCAGGAGGCCCTGCTTAAATTATTCAACCTGGTACTACAGGTAGGCTGCTTCCCGACATCTGGATCCAAGGGCTTATATCCCCAATTTACAAAAGTGGAGACAAATTCAACCCCAACAACTACCAAGGCATCTGTGTGATCCGTAACTTGGGGAAGGTATTCTGGAGTATCATCAATACCCGAATACTGGCCTTCCTTACTGAACACAGTGTCTTGAGTAAGAGTCAGATTGGATTTCTACCAAATTACCAATGACCATATTTACACCCTCCACACCCTAATCAACAAATATGTACAACAAAAAAATAAAGGAAACATTTTCTCTTGTTTTATAGACTTTAAAAGAGCATTTGATTCCATTTGGCATGAAGGTTTAAATTATAAAATTCTACAAAGTGGTGTAGGGGGTAAAATTTACAACATAATAAAGTCAATGTACTCAGAAAACAAGTGCGGAATAAAAATTGGCAACAAAAGAACAGAATTCTTCACACAGGGTTGTGGAGTGAGACAGGGCTGCAGTCTGAGTCCAACACTGTTCAATATTTACATTAATGAATTATCAGCAGTGTTGGAGCAGTCTGCAGCCCCTGGCCTCACTCTACATGACAAAGAAATTCAATTCCTGCTCTATACAGATGACCTGGTCCTGCTGTCGCCCACAGAGCAGGGCTGCAGCAGAGCCTGTCACTGCTAGAGCAGTACTGTCAGACCTGGGCCCTGACAGTAAACATGTGTGACAAGGCTGGCTGAGTGATAACGTCAGACCCAGGAAAGGAAACACACACAGGACGGTGAAATGATAAAGGCGCTTGCTTGCGCCGGTTTGTTTCAAATAAAAAGGTTGTACAAAACAGAAAACACAGACTGAACAAACAAACGGCGCGTTGGCCAAAGTAAATAGACAGACAAACAAAGTGGACGAACAGACAAACAAGTACTGCGCTGGTGCTTCCAGCGTGCAATAGTAATTGTTATTTAGGCTTCCCAGCCAAAGGCTGGGAAGCCTATTGTTATTGCTGTGTTTATTATTAGGCTTCCAAGCCGTAGGCTGGGGAAGCCTATTGCTTTTGTTAGGATTATTATTATTATTATTTTTTTCTGCCAAAACATGCTCAAAAACTCACGAAATTCGGTACACTGGTAGATGATAGTCGGTGATATTTAGCAAATTTGCGCAAGTCACATGGTTCGGCAGCCATATTAGATTCTGTGGAATTTGTTAAAACGCCTATGTATCGGAAACCGCTTACTGCAGAGTTCTGAAAATTGCTATACATGTTGAGGAATAGTCCATGATTAACTGTTGTTAATATGAAGCTGATTGGTTCTGTGGTTTGGCAACCACATTGATTAAGGACATAAAATTACCATAAAAATATAAAATCATCAAAATTCAAACATCTTCTTCTCTGAAACCGCTTATCCGATTGAAACAAAAATTGGAATAAAACATCTCAGTATGGTCATCTGTTACGCTTGTTCAAGGGAAGTTGCTACTGTGAAAATCATGGCGTCCACGCTGCATGACATCATCAACATACGCAACTGGCTATAAAACTGCCTATAACTTTTAAACGGCTGCACCAAAACTCACGAAATTTGGCACGGATGTAGAGGACTATGGGATGTTGTGCCATGGCCAATATGGCGGCTTTTGGTCACATGGTGTGGCAGCCATCTTGGATTTAATGAAAATTTTGGGAAATTTTCAAATGTCTTCTTCTCATGAACGGTAAATAGTACAGCTGTGAAAATTTTCCTACATAGTACGCTCATACCCACGATTAATTCTTCTTAAGGAAAAGTTGATCGGTCACATGGTGTGGAAACTATGTGTGATTTTGCATAAAACGCTTAAACGACATATCCTCATGAACCCTTTGGCCGATTGACATGAATCTTGGGTATACGTTATCTTTGTATTGTCCTCTAAAAAAGTTATTCAGGAAAAGTTCCTACATGAACAAACATGGCTGCCATGAGCCAATCAATGTGGGTGATATGGCACATTTGCCCAAATAATACCCTGAAATGACACATTCCCACCACTAGGGACAGCTGTTGCCATGGAAACGTGAGCACGGTCTAGGGAAAAAAAGCAGCCATTTTTTGCTGGTGTCTGGCAAGTACCGTTTTACTAACTCGTGTAACTTAAAACACAGTAATTACACTGGAAAGGCTAGTATTATAATACACATACACACTGTACAGTATACAATGCCACATACTGTAACTAAGAACTTATTTTTTTAAGAACTGTTGTAGCTGCATCAACGCTGGGAAACGAAATGCACCACGCGCGCGCACGCACACACACACTCACTCTAAATATGAGAAAAATGACTGTAATCTCTGCCCTAATGCTGTTTGTGTATTTAAAATAACCTTGTGGACATGCAGGGAAATACAGAACTGTACACATACTGAAACATGCTATTTATTTGAAAAAAAATACTGTGATCTCATGCTTTATAGAAATGTTTTGTAAAAAGATTTTTTTTAAAACGCTGTTGTAACTGAACAGCAGGCAAAAAAAAAACGCACTTATTTTTAAACCAGGACACAATCGTCATACTAATATGTTTAATACATGAGCTTTACAAGTCACACAAATACAGTTTGTTTAAAAATGGGGGGGGGTACTTTGCAAATGTATCTTTCATTAGCTGGTTATTTCAATTAAATAAATAGCTGGCCCGCTTCTCTGCTATAATGTTAAAAGTAACCTCGTGGACATGCAGGCAGAAGCCAAAAAAACAAAAAAAACACCTGCACTATTCTTTTTAACACCACAACCTTCACAGTAGTCATTTTGACAGTTTTCACTTTTAAAATTTAAATTACTATGCGTGTGTTAAAGATCCACGGTTGTCTGTTCTTGACTTTTCCTAAATACATGTATTGAATATAATGACGACGTTTGAAAGTCAGAATCGCAAAAATAAAAAAAAGTTATGAGCACTTCTACCTAGAACCGCCAAAAGTAGTAATTTTGACGGCTTGTTACAACACATGCTTTTATTATTAATATAACCTACAATAAGCTATTTTTATATTTATACAAGCCAGTTTGTTATCTGTAGCTACGCTGAGTTTACAGCAGTATGTATTTGAATAGAATATTGCTCTTGACGTCTTGATAAGTGTTATCCAAATTTCTATATATTGTAACGACAAGGCAGACAACGGGAATGCATGCCTGTGATAGGGGGAAGTTTTGGAGCGGAAGGGCAGAGGCGGGGCTGGAGAGGACTCGAGGAGATACGCAGGACCTGTTCGCTTTGTGTGCGTTACCTGCCTCTTTGTTCAATTCTTCCATTTAACCTGTGTTCGTTATTGTTGGTTACGTTTATTTTATTGAATTGCTCACTGTGGGATATTAAACCGAGCCTTTGTTACCAGAATATCCGCCTGGATTTCATTCTTTACCGCTACGTTACAATATCAATTCCTTGCAGAACTGCCGTCTGGCTGTCTACGTGAGCATAGTCTGCTGTATTATAATATTACTATTACAAGAAATCGTGTTATTTTTGCGTTTTGATTTGAGAGCAACTACAGCTATATTTACATTGGCATCAGAAATTTGGAACGACTTCACTGAAAACAACATTGCCTGTTTCAAGCTAAACATAATACACTACATGTACAAGCAGCTGTTTCCAACAAAAGCACGGTGTCGCTGGACAAACAAACCTGTCAAATTTGCGATCAAGGTTTGGCTAGCAGCAGACCCTACCTCTACCTTTGCAGAGATGAAACTCGCCCCACTGGTCAGAGACTGGGTGACAATGTGTTGTCAAGTTAAAGAAAACAAAAGCCTGGTTGCAACAGTAAACAAAGAAGAAGAGCGTTTCCACCGTCTGCGCAAAACGTAGTACTCAGTGAAAGCAATCACCGGTGTCCAGGTGCTGTTCTTACAATGTACTGGACATGGCAGCCATCAATTCCTTCGTTTTGTACAATGAATGCACCGGGGAAAATATCAGTAGGAGAGATCTCTTATGATGCTAGCCACGGAGCTTTGGCAGAAACATTTCGATCAGAAAACTGCAAAGCAGCAGGGAAACGCAGCTCAATCTGGATACAGTGCGCATCAAGTGACACAAGCAACAAAAAACAATGCCAGGTAACTAAATGCAATACAAATAAAACTGATATCTGTGTCCAGTGTGAAACAGCAGTATGTGGTAAATGTGCACGACAAGTTGACAAGCGTTACATCTGTGTGGATTGTGCGAATATGGGGGCTACTTTGAAGTATGTTTATCTGAATGCGCATTCCCGTTACACAATGTGAACTGAGTTATTTTCTTTTTTATGTTATTGTTTTATAAATAATTATTTCGATTTTACAATTGTGTATGTAGGCCTACTTATAACCAGTGTACAGCTGGTTACACAATATTTTGTTTTGAAGTGTTTATTTTATTATAGTTTTTCATTTTTGAAGTCGTGCTATGCAGTAGGGTAATGTGAAAAAAAAGCCTTTACGTTATTTTTGTAAATAATGACTTCGTTTTTACAATTTTGTAGGTACATATAGCAGCTTACACCTGTTTACACAATATCTTCTTTTGAAATGTTTATTTTATTATAGCTTTTCGGTTTTGTAAGTCATGCATTAGGCCCTATATGCGCTAATTTTGAAAATAAAGCCTTTTATATGTATTTTTTCATTTAAATACGATGTTTCTGCTATGCAAAATGCAAATGTTAGATATGATGTTCATACATAAAACTTTTGAGTTGTATCTGATAGTTTGGGGGGGGGGGCACTTTGCAAGCGTATCTTTAATTAACTGGTTATTTCATTTAAATAAAGTATATACAGAACGGTTAAGAATCGCTTCCTCTATAACCGTGTTATTTTATAATTGTAGCTGACCAGCTTCTATGCAGTACTCACCACCTTTTCCACAGCTCCCTGCTTCAGCCATAATCTTATACCTATTTAACCTTATCTTGTTACCTGTAGTATCCCACTATTAGAACAAAAAACGAAATATCACTGTGTTTTACATTAACAAGCAGAAAAAAAACAAAGTTTGGCCTTTAACTACGAGGTGGTACAAGGTTGCCCTCTTGTGGCGAAGTGTACAACAGTCTCTGGAGACAAAGACTGCTTTGGAAAATCTCACCACAAGAGGCCGCTTATGACCATGAAAACTCAGCATATACTGCTTAATACTATTATCACATCTAACAGTAAATTATATAATGGTTAAAAAAAAATATTGTGCCCAGTTTATTTTTTAACAGTGTAAAATTGACATTTTTTATATAATTATTTGAATTTTTTTTCATAAAATTACTATAATCTCTGGGTGTACAGAAAATTGACAGCCGGGGTATTTAAAATATGCAGCTGAAAGTTCCACAGCGCGTATTGCACTCCCACAACGAATCACAAGCAGTTATCAAAATGAATACTAAATCAACATTTATAAAATACTAACCGTTATCCTACAAAAAACACACACAATAAAATGATGCTTTCCAATAAACAAAATGTTCGTATGATTTCCATTTTCACAAGTCTCAAACTGTATCTTTTTCTGCTGTAAAGGCCTGGAAGCCTTAAAGTTGCCTGCAACTTCTAGTTATTATTTTTATTATTATTATTATTATTATTATTATTATTATTATTATTATTATTATTATTATTATTATTATTATTTTATCTTCCCAAACATCATCGCAGAGTTATGAAAACGCATACGTAAGTAGATGCCTATGGCTGGACAACCAGACTGGCGTCCCCGAATGAAAAAGTCACATGGTTCGACCGCCATATTGGATTTCGTGGAAATTTGGGGAATTTTTCAAAACTCTTGCCTTTAAAAACAACTTAAGGTGGAACTGTACAATGGCAGCAGATGGTGCCGCAATGGCCTATAAAAAACATATGTTCAATCGAGGTCGATTGAACAATTACTTTGCCCGCTATGCTGGATTGGTGCCAAATATTCAACAATCTTCTTGTCTTAAACCGCAATGTCAATTGACACCTAAATTGGCACGCATGTTCATGACTAGGTCCTTTCTACCGTTTGTAAAATCCACGCTTTTTCACTAAAAAACATGGCCGCGGCGCGCAAATAACCGTTTCACGACGGCTCTATTTTCATACATTCGTGTATAAATCCAAGGTGCAATACACTATAGTCATGAAACTTTATATAACCATAGAGACTCACATAAGGTACTGGTGATATGAATCACATTTTGGTCACATGGTTTGGCGGCCATATTGATAATTGTAAAAAAAACTTTTGCAACCCATAACAAGAACACCATTGCACTTATGCTCTTCTATGTCAACACAATTGCACAGATCATTGGAAAGTAGTAACTGCTGAAGATTGAAACAGATTGCTCACACATGCGTGCGCCATATTGGAATTTACGTTGAAATTTTAACTCCTAGGGCGTGCCGACAGGGTCATAGTTATAATGGAACACGATATAGAATTCATATGTGCTCTATGAAAAAATGTCATCGCCCGTGACCTCTGACCTCTCCTTAAGGTCAAACAGTGATGTATGACATCATCAACATACGCACCTGGTTATAAAACTGCCTATTACTTCTGATCGGCTTTACCAAAATGCATGAAATTTGACATGGATATAGAGGACTATGGGATGTTGTTTCATGGTCAATATGGCGGCCTTTGGCCACATGGTGTGGCAGCCATATTAGATTTAATGACAATTTCGGGGGATTTTCAAAAGTATTCTCGTATTTGTGCCAAAATTTACACAGTTAGCACAGTTGTGATGATAACGTTTCATCTATAATAACCAATGCTCTTAAATTTCACGATAACTGCTTGGAAGCCTTTATAGTTGCTAGCAACTCTAGCAATTCTCTTTAGTTTTTACCTCCTCTCCACACCCATTCTCCACTCACGAACACACAAACCCGAGTGAGTGAAACGTGCATCTATATATACTGTTGTGCCGGGATTCAATTACTAATTAATTATTCACTTGAATCCAAGCACGTGAATTAATTATGTGCAACCTCGTGCTAGCATATTAAATACTTTAAATGCACGTGAAGTGAAGTGCAATCCCCATGCCTAAATACAATTATACATTTTAAATAACTCGTGCTGCACACACCCATTATATCCCGTGCAGCCATATCTATACACCAA
The DNA here is from genome assembly GCA_030684275.1 of Acipenser oxyrinchus oxyrinchus. NCBI lineage: Eukaryota > Metazoa > Chordata > Actinopteri > Acipenseriformes > Acipenseridae > Acipenser > Acipenser oxyrinchus. Next base: position 96,192 of record JAGXEW010000220.1, read on the forward strand.
CATTAACACACTACATGCAATATATAACACACAAATGCACACAGGGGCGGGGCACATTGCCACAACATGAAAAAGACCAGAATTATGATCTTAAATAAAGGGCAGATCTCAAAGAAGCAGGCCCCACTTCACTCTACCTGACAGTGAATGCACAAAAAGAAAAAGCCTGCAGAGCTTTTTATGCCATCAAAAGGAGACTTTATAAAATAAATATACCTGTCGGAATCTGGCAAGAGTTATCCATCCCATTGTGCTATAGAGAAGTGAGATATGGAGTCCACTCAGTCAACAACATTTATATAAAATGGGATAAACATCCAGTAGAAACCCTGCATGCTGAATTCTGCAAAAACATATTACTGGTAGAGAAGAAAACATCAAATCATGCATGCAGGGCTGAATTACTCCACTACCCACTGCTCACCAACATGCAAAAAAAAGCACTACAATTCTGGATACATCTAAACAGAAGTGAGCCAGACTCCCTCCAGTACAAGGCCCTTCTAACCCAAGAGCTCAGCCCAGAAAAGAGTCTCCTCAGCCAGCTGGTCCTGAAGCTCACTACACTAACCCACACTAACACTAACCAGCTTCAGGACAGCACTGCTAAAGCACTGCCAATCAGAGTCAACCAAACTGTAACACAAATCAAAAACTCCTACCTGGAACATTGGGACAGAGATGCACTTTCACCTGCACTGTAAGAAATACAACCAAACAAGGGACAAATTCCTTAAATAAAAAAATAAATAAATTACTATTTCCCTCCCACACTTGACTGACCCAGAAAAACTGTCAGTCCTCCTGGGAGCGGGACACACAGCCCCACTGGCTGCCCAGTATGTAGCTGCCTGTCACAGCCTGAGGGACACACAGTGAACACTCTGCACAGGGCGTTACTTCTATAACACTACTCTGTGTTACATTCTATATACCAGCAGTCATTATTAATATTATTATTATTATTATTATCATTGTTATTATTTTTGTTGTTAATTATTATTAGTATTTATTTCTCAGCAGACACCCTTATCCAGGGCGACTTACAATAGTTACAAGAAATCACATTATTTTTACATACAATTATCCATTTATACAGTTAGGTTTTTTTTTTTTTTACTGGAGCAATCTAGGTAAAGTACCTTGCTCAAGGGTGCAGCAGCAATGTCCCCCACCTGGGATTGAACCCACGACCCTCCGGTCAAGAGTCCAGAGCCCTAACCACTACTCCACACTGCTATATATTGTTCTTTGGCAATACTGCGGATGTCTGTCATGCCAATAAAGCACCTTTGAATTGAATTGAATTGAGAAGAGAGGGAGGGAGGGGGAGGAGAGAGAGGGGAGAGGAGAGAGAGGAGAGAGGGAAGAGAGGAGAAGAGAGAAGGGAGAGGGTGCCAGAGGAAGAGAGAGAACAGGAGGAGAGAGAGAGAGATGTGGAAGAGAGAGGCAAGAGGGAGTTAGAGGATAGAGGGGAGAGAGAGGAGAGGAGAGAGGGAGAGGGAGAGGGAGAGGGAGGGAGGAGAGAGGGGAGGAGAGAGAGAGGAGGAGAGAGGAGGGAGAGGAGGGGAGGAGAGAGAGGGAGGTAGAGGGGAGAGGGAGAGGAGAGGAGAGGAGGAGGAGAGTAGAGTGAGGGAGAGGGAGAGGAGGAGGAGAGAGAGGTAGAGGGGAGAGAGGAGAGGAGAGAGGGAGGTATAGGAGAGGGAGGGAGAGGAGGGTATGGTGGAGGGAGGGAGAGAGGGTATGAGGGAGGAAAGGGAGAGGGAAGGAGAGGAGAGAGGGAAGGTATGAGGGAGGGAGAGGAGGGGCATTTGCACATAAACATAATTAGGGCTTCGGATTTCTGTTTTTTTCACGCTGAGTTTTCTCATCTCCTTAAGAATTTAAGCAATTTGTGCTTCTCAATCACAACAATTGATTGAATTTAGGTTTTTTTCTACTGAATGGGCTTTTAAATCGTAAGTCTTACTTTTTCATTGCAAAGCAGAAGCGACTCACCTTTATTAATGTCAATACAGTCACGCACAGTGATTGTAATAAAGTGTGTCCAGCATAAAATACTTTATTGTTCATTTTAGCTTTAATAAAGAGGAGTCTCTTATTAACATGTCGCGATCTCGTTTGCATGTCCTGCTTGTAATGAAAATGAAGGCTTGGCTGATTGAAAAGCCCATTTAGTTGTTTCACAGAATGAATCAAGTTTACTATGAACACGTTTCTCAGTTGTGATTGAGAGACACAAACTGCTTCACAGGGATCAGATGAAATCTTAAAGCAGAGTAGAAAAGTCGAGTAAAACACTGACAATCAGAAGCCCAGCCTCGAGTATACACTGAGATATGCACCCCCACTGAGGAGAAGAGGAGAGGAGAGGAGAGAAGGATAGAGGGAGGGGTACACTCATGAGAGGAGAGGTGCAGACAGGCACCAGGTTGTGATACTCTTAATAATGTGTATAAAGAATGTCTGTACCAAGTTTCATCACAATCAGATCAGCAGTTCTCTAGATGCATGTCAAAGTGTAACATATGGACCCCTGCAGTGTCTACATGTGATCTTCACTTCACACTGAGTTCACAATCTGGGGCATTATAACTAAACAGACGTTCTCCTCTCCTTTTCAATGTTTCCTTTGGGAGGCACACGAGGCTGGCGTTAGCTGAGCTGGGAGTGCACAGAGGTTTAAATGGGGCACAATGTAAATATAGATGTAAACACAGTGAGTGAGACGGGGCACCTTGCTGTTCTTTTACCCTACACTGTGAAAGGAATCCATTGAAGAGACACATACCTGCTGAGCTGAGGATCCACTTCCATTCTAGAACACAGAAATAAAGAGAGCATTATTTTACAATCACTCCTCCTGTACTCTCTTCAGTTCAGAAGATGTGTAGCACACACTAACCGGCAGGGCTGTGCTGGGGTGAGTCAGGCAGTGGATTTCCACACAGTGTACATACCTGATTTAGGGACCGGTCTCATAGACTCTGTGAAAGAAGAGAGCTGGATTACTTTCTGAACACTCAGGTGTAAAATCATCCATCTGTCGAGCACCATTGAACTGCACATCAGCCTTTGTATTGAGTAGCTAGAAGCCTAGATGTGACTGACATGGTGTGACCTTGAGCAGAGAGATGGTGTGCAGGACTCAAGCACACAGGCACTAGTGTACTGGACACACCCCTACAGTCAGGAGTCATTTGTATGTCTTGTACACTCATCAGTGCAGAGGCAGGTGAGTGACTCAAGTGGATGATTTACATGCATTAAAATCGCTGTTTTCATATGTATAATTAAGAGGCCAATTGGCATGGTAGGCTTGTGTGTTTTTTTTTCTTTGCTTCTCTTACAGCAAACTATTCAAACACAATTGTTACAAGCAAAGCATGAACCACAAATCTTTACACACAATCTGAACAGTCTCTGGAATATAGAGGCTCAGACAGCAGTCTCTTAGGAGCAGGGGCCGTCACAGACACAAGTATTTAGTAACCTTTAACTCAGACAGCAGTCTCTTAAGAGCAGGGACTGTTTAGGTAGGGCTATGTATTTTTACATGCATTAAAATCACTGTTTTCATATGTATAATTAAGAGGCCAATTGGCATGGTAGGCTTGTGTGTTTTTCTTTGCTTCTCTTACTGTAATTCAGGTGCTGACGTTATGGATTTCTGCAACGTTGTCCTGTCTCTAACCCAGCCTTGCAATCTGCTTTCATGCTGCCTGCCTGTGCTTGATTAGTCTGCATACCTGTCACCTCAGCAACCGCTGATGCTGTTCTGCTATTGGCTTAACTTCAGGAAGCCTACACTCATACACTCACCTGTGGCATTTAAAAATGTGGAAGGAAACTAGCAGAGAGGAGGGGGGAACATATTGGGTGCGTTCACGACATATCTCACTTCAACTACCTGTTATTAAAGCTGGTTTATTCTCCTTAATTCAAAGTAGGTTATTCCCTGTCCCTGATAGCCTTTCATGAATACCCAATTACACCTGCTGAAAATAACAGAGCGGTTTTAGGTTCATTTCAACCGTTTAGCATTATTTTATGTTTTTTTTACATGTTATAACCTTTAGAATAAAAATCTGAATATTTGAAAAGTATAATAACTGTGTGGAAAAAGAGTCAAATCATTTGTAAGATAATTAATGACATGACTCGAAGGCGATTCACACCCCCTGACTAGGTGGCAGTAGCACATGGAGTGAGGATTGGATCGGGTTGCTACACACTTTTGAGCCGCGGCTGCTCCAGCGCAGTACCGCTTGAGAAGCTGCGCGGCTCTGCAGACTTTTAAGCGCGTGGATGCGTGACCGGGTGACACCTTTTCCGGCTGAGTTCACGCAGACGATGAATTTGGGGTGCGTTCACGACACGCAGACTTTCGTCATTCTGCGCAGAATCGGAGGAAGCAGCCAATGAATTTTCAGAATCTTTGCAGAATCTGCGCAGACTTAGTAAAGTCTGCGTATCGTGAACGCAGCCTGTGTATCATGAATGCACACTATGCGTTCGTGAACGCAGCCATTGTGAAAGCGATTGGGCAGAGCTGAGAGCAAGCATCGTATTTGGGTTTGACATTTTTTACTGTTTATCTTTTTCGTGCTGAAAGAAAACTATTCTAACTAAGCCGGCATCCAGCTGAGTAGCGTCCTGTGAGCTGCAGCACCGCATCTGAGTTTTCGCTGTTTGGTTACCGGTAGCGGTAAGCCTTGTCTTGCGAGACGAGTGTTGAATGTTTTGTTTATTTGTTATATAGTACTGCTCGCTCTCCGTTCTGCGGAGCGCTTACTAGTGATTGCAGGTCTGCACTGCACTGTATGCTATGGTTTGCTTTTGAATTGTTTTAGTCTGTATGGTAGACTGTTTATAAGGTACCATCCCCCCCTTGGTATACTAATACTAATATGTATCTATGCTTCTGCCTTTTTGTATTTTAAACTAATAGATTTAGATTTTGTGACGCTGTGGAGGTATTGTGGATACTGTGCAATAGATTTATAACGGGTATTAAACTTCCAAAAAGACGTTACCTAGATAATTGTTGTTTCTAAACTACTGTTTTTTTTTAATCTATTTAAGAATAAAGGTTACCTGCAAAACTGATATACACCACTGATATTGATATTTTATACTCTATACTGGCTACTTGTAAAGGATTGGGAAAACATGAGTGGTAGTTTGCACGTTTGGAATTTATCTTTTTGATTTGAATATTACTTGAGATTTGTGTGATATTGTTGTATTTGATTTCACTGAGATTTGTGTGATATTGTTGTATTTGATTTCATTTTGATTTGTGTAATATTATTGTATTTCATTTCACTTTGATCTGTGTAATATTATTGTATTGAGTTTCACCTTTTGTTTTGTTGTGGATTTGGTTTTGTAGTTGCTGCTTGAAGATTTCTCCTCTACAAAGTAATGAAGGTGGTATTGAATACTGTTAATACAATATTGAGTTGACACACTGATTGAGTTAAGACTGAATATTTGTAAATCCATTAAGAGCTCTGTTGAATCTTGAGTGTTTGATAGCATTGCTGTGTCTGCAATTAGTAAATTTATTCTAACTTTAGTAACCCATTTAATTTATTGACAGTTTTGCACAATATTCCTGTGTTTTTAGCAGTTGCTATTTAAAAATAAAACTATTTTTGAAACTTCAGTTGTGTCTCTGCCTCCTTGCACGGTGCACCATACTGTTGCTTACCCAATTAAAGAACTTCAGTGTTTTGAATTCTAAAGTGAACTTTAAGGTTTACAAGAGGACCTTTGTGGCATAGTCCGTTTTTGGTCATAGGACCGTTTGAACAATTTAACCCCTTTTAAACTGTGTCCTAACCTACACAAGTAACAGCATTCATCTAGTCAGGAGTCATGTGTCTGTCTTGTACACTCATCAGTGCAGAGGCAGGTGAGTGACTCAACTCTCAAGTAACAGCATTCATCTAGTCAGAGTCATGTTTCTGTCTCACTCATCACACCCCACAGTTATCACTTCATTACACATCTGATGCTTGATCAGGAATGTAATAAATCCATGTAATAAACCAAAAAATACAGTTCTTACCCAGTTCCTCTCGATGATGAAGAATGGCTAAAAAATAAAACAGAGCAGTTTAAGTGTTAAATTACAATATAAAATACACAAGCAGTCAAATGAATCCAATATCTCTGAAGGTTTTACTGAATTAATTTACTGTCTGAACTTTTTATCAAATGAATCTGACATCTGTGAAGTTATTATACGCACTCATTCAATCGAGAGAAGTGTTTGTTAATATGCAAATTTATATTCTGCAAAATCAAAATAAATACAGACAGAATGCATTGTTTAGTTTTATTTTTTAACCAAGAAAAGATCTCATTTACAATGGTGTCCTAGACAGCAAACTATCCAAACACAATCGTTACAAGCAAAGCATTAACCACAAATCTTTACACACAATCTGAACAGTCTCTGGAATATAGAGGCTCAGACAGCAGTCTCTTAAGAGCAGGGACCGTCACAGACACAAACTATTTTTGAAACTTCAATTGTGTCTCTGCCTCCTTGCATGGTGCACCATACTGTTGCTTACCCAATTAAAGAACCTCAGTATTTTGAATTCTAAGTTGAACCTTAAGGTTTACAAGAGGACCTTTGTGGCGTAGTCGGTTTTTGGTCATAGGACCGTTTGAACAATTTAACCCCTTTTAAGCCGTGTAGTAACCCGCTACAGCTTGTTTTGGCGTAGAGTCTGCAGGATTGGGTTTAAATTCTAAGCAACTTTTGTATTGTGCACAATGCCAGGAGAAGGAGCACCAATTGCTCCTGTTGTGATGTTTTCCCTTTTCCTGGGAGCTGCAGGGTCATTGAAATTTGGTGGGCCCGATTCTACTGTGAAGTTAGCAGAATGGAAAGAAAGTTTGCAATCTATGTTAAAAATGTATAATATATCTCAAGATCATCAAATTGATTGGGTTTTAAATAGTTTAGAAGGGGAAGCCAAAAGATAAATTAATTTTGTCTAGTGAAAGCCGGTGTACTGCAGAAAAAATATTCCAGGTTTTGGATGAGCTGTATGGTGATAGGGTCCCTGCCTCGGTCATTCGCTCCCTGTGTTTCAGTTGCAGGCAATAATCTAATGAAGGCGTTCGGGAGTTTGCACTACGGCTGCAAGAGCTGTTCAGAAGACTAGAGAAGCGAGATTCCAGGGGAATTAAAGATGAGGACCTGCTGATCAGAGACCAGTTTGTGGATAGTCTTCGAGACCCAATGTTGAAGCGGGAACTGCGAGCGCAGGTATTGTTAAACTCAAGTTTGTCTTTTGCGAAAGTGAAGCGGGAAGCTGTTCTGTGGATGGAAGCATACGGAGAACCCGGATTGCCCGTGTACCAATGCCATGCTCCAGTTGTGCCCAAGCTGCAGTTACCTTCTGAGAACCTGCAACAGTGGAAGGAAGACCTTCATAAGGAGCTTTCTGGTGAGATGAGGGATCAGATGGCGGAACTGTCTCGAAACCTCCTGGGGGAATTGAAGTCCGAACTAAGGTTATGGCCAAGGGAGGAGTCCGACACACCCAGTGGGCCCGGTGGCTAGAGCACTAACACCTGAACCTCGCTATGACCATTTCTATCGTCAGGAGGGAAGACGGCTTGATCATAGAGGGCCAAGTATGAACCGCTATGATGGGCAAGGACGACCCATCTGTAGAAGATGTCAACAAGCTGGACATGTAGTGCGAAACTGTCCTGAGTCTACGAGACCTCGCAGCAACCCCGGAGAGCAAGATTTAAACTAGTATGTCCCACCATTCTGGATCCAATGGTGGGAAGTTCTAATATGGGTCTACAAGAACAGTTTGAAAGAGAAGTCCTGGTTGGGGCTAGTCCGCTAGTGGAGGTGGAGATGGATGGCATCAAGGTGCAGTGCTTGCTGGATACAGGTTCCCAGGTGACTTTGCTCAGGGAAAGTTTTTTTAACCAGCACTTTGGTCATCAAGGTTCTCGCCTTCAAGATCCCTCTGCTTGGCTTTCCTTGCGAGCTGCAAACGGTTTGGATATCCCATATTTGGGCTATGTGGAGATGAACGTCCGAGAAGGTGAAGTAAAGATCCCTAAACTTGGAATAGGTATTGTGCGGGATGCTTGCCTTCCCAACACCCCTGGACTGCTAGGAACTAATATCATTAGGCGCTGCTGTGACCAGCTGTTTCCGAATGACCAACTGTTTTCCTGTGCCACACCATGAGCTACAGCCTCTGGTTTACAAGTCTGGCAGCAAGCCCTGAAGATGTGTGCCAAGCAGGCTAACTTTGCAGCACCAGATGGTCATGTAGGATTTGTCCGAGCACCAAATAAGTTTCCTCTGAAGATCCCAGAGGAGTGATGTGGTCATTAGCTGTCATGCTCGGCCTGGACCTGAAGGCCAAACTTATGACTGCTTAGTTGAGCCACTACCAGAGCAAGAAGTCTTTGGGTATTGTGAAGCAGGGAAGAGTCCCTGTGCGTGTCCGGAACCTGAGTTCATCCCCCATGTATCTGCAGTGATGCCAGAAGATGGGTGAGTTATTTTTGTTGGAATCAAATGTGACATTGGAAGGGAGTGATGTTAATATCTTACCTGTGGAGAAGGGGGTTGTTCATTTGCAACTGGTTGCTAGTCCAGAGCCTGCCAGTCCACCTGTTCCGAGAGCTGCTGGAGAAACACAGCGCTGACTTTTCTCACCGAGAGGAAGACTATGGTCGCACCAGCACAGTCCAGTATCGGATCCTGACTGGAGAGGCACCCCCCATCCGAGAAAGGTATAGATCTATTCCTCCTAACAGGTTTAAGGAAGTTCGTCAGTTGCTTAAAGGCATGCTAGAAGCTGGAGTTGTAAGAGAGAGTCAGAGACCTTGGGGCTCCCCAATTGTATTGGTGAGGAAGAAGGACGGGTCTTTAAGATTTTGTGTAGACTATCGGAAGCTGAACGCTGTCACACATAAAGACGCCCACCCCCTTCCGCGTATCGAAGAGTCTCTTACCAACTTTAAGAAGGCTGCCTGGTTTTCCACCCTAGACTTGGCCAGTGGTTATTGGCAAGTGGAGATGGATCCCAAGGATCACGAAAAAACTGCCTTTACCACCCCCATGGGACTTTTCGAATTTGATAGGATGTCCTTTGGTCTCTGTAATGCCCCAGCTACATTCCAGCATCTTATGGAATGTTGCTTGAGTGAACAAGGCTTCGAGTCTCTGCTTATTTATCTGGATGATGTAATCGTTTACTCCCCAGACTTCTCTACTCACCTTGAGAATCTAGATTTTGTGTTTTCTAGGCTATTCCAGCATGGCTTAAAGCTAAAGCCTGGTAAGTGCCAATTCCTCCAGAAGCAAGTCAAGTATCTTGGACATATTGTGTCGGAAAGAGGAGTAGCACCAGACATTGAGAAGGTGAGAGCAGTGGCTGATTGGAAGAGACCTGAAACTGTACGTGAATTGCACTCTTTCCTAGGCTTTCTAGGGTACTATCGTCGTTTCGTCAAGGATTTTGCTCAGATTGCAGCCCTGTTGCATGGCCTGATGGTTGGAGTGGCTAAAGGGAAATCAGCTCGCCAGACCCAGAAGCTGCAAGAGTGGAGTAGTGACTGTGAAGCTGCATTTTGCCACTTGAAGGAAGTATTGATTAATGATACTGTCCTTGATTTTGCAGACTTCAGTTTGCCTTTGATTCTTTATACAGACGCCAGTAAGTTAGGCCTTGGTGCAGTTCTGGCTCAGAAAAAAGATGGACGCGAAAGGGTAATCGCCTATGCTAGTAGAAGTTTGCATCCATCTGAACAAAACGACTCCAATTATAGTTCATTTAAATTCGAGTTTCTGGCTGTAAAGTTGGCGGTAACTGAAAAGTTCTATGACTGATTATCTTGCAGGATCACAGTTTACTGTCTTTACAGATAATAATCCACTGGCACATTTACAGACCGCAAACCTGGGGAGCGTGGAACAGCGTTGGGCCGCACGTTTGGCCAACTTCCGCTTTGACATAAAGTACCGGCCTGGGCGGAGCAACGGTAACGTGGATGCCTTTTCCAGGTTAGCAGTTGGCCTTGAAGAAGAGGAAGAAAGTAGAGATGAGCTAGAAGTTCCTGCATTCTTCCTGATTGATGCTTGTGTGGTACAGGCCTGTTGTGCTGGGTTTGATGTGGAAGAGTCTCACCGAGGCGAGTTGATCCCTGAAGAGGATACTGCATCGGGGAGTCCCCTACTACCTGGATGGACCAGCGCACAGTGGAGAGCTGCCCAAAGTGAGGACTCTACCTTAAAAAGAGTTTTATTCTTCTTTTAGAGAGGGTGTCCTCTAACTAGATTGGAGAGAGAACAAGAGGCCAAGGAAGTCTTGGAGGTGCTGCGCCAGTGGGATCGGCTGTGTCTATGAGACAAAGTGCTGTACTACAGGGTAAGAGACCCAAAAGAACAATATCTGAAATATCAATTAATTGTCCCTGACAGTCTGAAGACTTTAGTATGGGAAGGATATCATGAGAGGGCTGGCCATATGGACGTTGAGAAAACCTCAGGGCTCATTTGGAACCGATTTTACTGAGTCCGAATGGCCGCAGACATCGAGTCCTGGTGTGCTGCCTGTCCAAGATGTTGTTTGAGAAAAGACCTCCCACATCGGACTAAAGTCCCCCTAGTTTCAATTCAGACTACTGCACCTTTGGAACTGTTGGTAATGGATTTTCTTAAACTAGATTGCTCCTCAGATGGATATCAATATGCTCTTGTCCTTACAGATCACTTTACCAAGTTTGCCTGGGCAGTCCCTACTCGTGACCAGTCAGCAGTAACCACAGCCAAAGTTTTATGGCAGAGTATTATACAGCCCTTTGGCTGTCCTCAAAGATTTCACTCCGATCAAGGTGCCAATTTTGAATCCGGAGTAGCGAAAGAGCTGTGTCGGTTGCACGACGCAGCTAAGAGTCACCACGCCTACCATCCGGCAGGAAACAGTCTTTGTGAAAGATTTAATCGCACTCTGCTTAATCTTTTAGGTACCTTGGAGACAGACAAGAAGGTCCGTTGGACGCAGTACATTGGAGAGCTTGTTCATGTGTACAACAATACTGTGCATGCATCAACAGGGTTCACCCCTTTCTTTTTGATATTTGGGAGGCATGCCAGGTTGCCAATGGATCTGGTGATGGGGACAGAACCACCTGCTGCAGAATGCACCGTGGATGGATGGGTGAGTCAGCATCATAAAAAGATGGCCTATGCTTACCAAAAAGCAGGGAAGCATATGCAGGAAGCCACCCAGCGCCAGAAGGCCTAAGACCGGACCACTCGAGAGGCTCCACTGCTTCCGGGGGGAACGTGTGCTTCTGAGGCATCGGGGAGCGAGAGGCCGGGGTAAGCTGTCTGACAAATGGGACCAGAACCCCTATGTTGTTGTTCGTCAGCCTAATGTAGATATACCTGTTTATGTTCTTAACCCTATGCTGCCTACAGAAAATGTCCATATTTGGTTATGAATATGAAAACTTTGTGTTTAATTGCTTGTAGCTTTTAAACCGTAAATCAGAAATTAAAACCCAAATACACCTTCAGAAAGGCATTAAGTAGATCTTTTCAGTAATATGGTTTGTTTTGTTGTGTGGTGATTTTTTTTTCCACGAGCTACTCATCAATTTTTCTTTGAAAAAAAAAAAGTACAAATATTTTAAGAAATTGCAAATTTCAACCTTTTTCCAAGTATTCCATAAAAAAAACTTAGAGTATATGGTAGCTGCACAATTTCTCAAGGATTTCAAATCTGAAATCAGAATTGAATTATCTTGTAAAGTTGCAGAGCTAGATAAGGTTTTATAATACCACATATTTTACAAAAATCAACCCCGGAAATGGCAAATATGAAATATTAATAAAACCATTTTAAAAACTGCCAATTTCAACATCTTTCCACGGTCCATATATAAAAAAAACTTTGAGGATATTGTAGCTTCATAATTTCTCAAGGATTTCAAATCTGAAATCAGAATTTAAATATCTTGAACCGTTTCAGAGCTAGATAAGGTTTTATAATGTACAGTACTGTGCAAAAGTTTTAGGCAGGTGTGAAAAAATGCTGTAAAGTAAGAATGCTTTCAAAAATAGACATGTTAATAGATTATATTTATCAATTAACTAAATGCAAAGTGAGTGAACAGAAGAAAAATCTAAATCAAATCCATATTTGGTGTGACAAACCTTTGCCTTCAAAACAGCATCAATTCTTCTAGGTACACTTGCACAAAGTCAGGGATTTTGTAGGCATATAGTCAGGTGTATGATTAAACAATTATACCAAACAGGTGCTAATGATCATCAATTCAATATGTAGGTTGAAACACAATCATTAACTGAAACAGAAACAGCTGTGTAGGAGGAATAAAACTGGGTGAGGAACAGCCAAACTCAGCTAACAAGGTGAGGTTGCTGAAGACAGTTTACTGTCAAAAGTCATACACCATGGCAAGACTGAGCACAGCAACAAGACACAAGGTATTTATACTGCATCAGCAAGGTCTCTCCCAGGCAGAAATTTCAAGGCAGACAGGGGTTTCCAGATGTGCTGTCCAAGCTCTTTTGAAGAAGCACAAAGAAACGGGCAGCGTTGAGGGACCGTGAGGCGCAGTGGTCGGCCAAGGAAACTTACTGCAGCAGATGAAAGACACATCATGCTTACTTCCCCGCATGTCGGAAGATGTCCAGCAGTGCCATCAGCTCAGAACTGGCAGAAAACAGTGGGACCCTGGTACACCCATCTACTGTCCGGAGAAGTCTGGTCAGAAGTGGCCTTCATGGAAGACTTGCGGCCAAAAGCCATACCTCCGGCGTGGAAACAAGGCCAAGCGACTCAACTATGCACGAAAACACAGGAACTGGGGTGCAGAAAAATGGCAGCAGGTGCTCTGGACTGATGAGTCAAAATTTGAAATATTTGGCTGTAGCAGAAGGCAGTTTGTTCGCCCGAAGGGCTGGAGAGCGGTACACGAATGAGTGTCTGCAGGCAACAGTGAAGCATGGTGGAGGTTCCTTGCAAGTTTGGGGCTGCATTTCTGCAAATGGAGTTGGGGATTTGGTCAGAATTAATGGTCTCCTCAATGCTGAGAAGTACAGGCAGATACTTATCCATCATGCAATACCATCAGGGAGGCATCTGATTGGCCCCAAATTTATTCTGCAGCATGACAACGACCCCAAACATACAGCGAAAGTCATTAGAACTATCTTCAGCGTAAAGAAGAACAAGGAGTCCTGGAAGTGATGGTATGGCCCCACAGAGCCCTGATCTCAACATCATCGAGTCTGTCTGGGATTACATGAAGAGAGAGAAGCAACTGAGGCTGCCTAAATCCACAGAAGAACTGTGGTTAGTTCTCCAAGATGTTTGGGCCAACCTACCTGCCGAGTTCCTTCAAAAACTGTGTGCAAGTGTACCTAGAAGAATTGATGCTTGATGCTGTTTTGAAGGCAAAGGGTGGCCACACCAAATATTGATTTGATTTAGATTTTTCTTCTGTTCACTCACTTTGCATTTAGTTAATTGATAAATATAATCTATTAACATGTCTATTTTTGAAAGCATTCTTACTTTACAGCATTTTTTCACACCTGCCTAAAACTTTTGCACAGTACTGTATGTAATTTTAGAAAACTCAACCCCCGAATTGGCAAATCTTAAATATTAATAAATAATTTTATAAACTGCCAATTTCAACCTCTTTCCAAGTTTCATACAAAAAAAACTTAGAGGACAGTGTAGCTTCACAATTTCTCAAGGATTTTAAATCTGAAGTCGGAATTGAAATATCTTGAACAGCTGCAGAGCTAGATATGGTTTTATAATGTATGGAATTTTAGCGAAAAAAAATCAACCTGTGAAATGGCAAATGCCAAAAACTTATTGGAAACATTATTACCCTGTTTGAGATATTATTGTTATTGAAATATTTAACTATATTTAAGTTTAAAAATGAAGAAACAACACACAAGATTTTATTTATTTATTTAAATAGATGCAAATTGCAAGGTAAAATAAACTTAGACAAAATTCAGATTTAAGATGTTTATTTTCAAAACTACAATAAATAATAAATCAAGACTCAGTCAGGGCCCTCCTCCATCCATCTTCTGGCTTACATACACCTACACAAAACATTAAAATACAAATTAATTATAATAAACAATTTTCCATCTTTTTTCACACGCAGAAAAATTAAACTGACAACAAAATAAAATAAAGTAAACTAATAAAATACACGGCTGATTAATAATAACTACAACTAAATAAATGACTCACTGTTCTTTGCACAAACAAAATAAAATATTCATGGCTAAATAATACACAAATAAAGTAAATCATGATAAAATACATGGCTAAATAAAAATAACTAACTTACAGCTAAATCATGCCTCTCTATCTTCTTTACCCACATATACACAAAGTAAAAAAAAAAACACCCTTATAAAATACGAAATAATTACCAAAAGTGTAAATAAATTAAAACAGCTAAATAATAATATTGACTAACGTTACAGCTAAGAATGATACGTCCTAAAAAAAAATAAAAACAAACAAACAAAACATATCGAAAGATATGATGTAGTTTCACATCGCACGCAGTATGTCTATTTTCTCCTGAGGAGAAACAACTTAAAGGGGGAAAAGAAACTAAAATGAACATGAACAAAAGTGAAACTAACTTAAATATTTTTATTTTATTCTTGTTATATGCTAGCACAGTAGTTACTCTTGTTTGGATCTTACAAAGTTAGCTCTGCCTAGCAAGCAAGTAAGCATACACAGACAGACATGACGCAGCGATTTTTTTTTTAAACCCAACAAATATAAAGTTTTAAAAACAAAATAAGGAAAAAAACAATACAACTAATTATTTTAAGTATTTACCTTTTTGATTATGTGCTGATTATCAGTCCTGGAATTGTAGAATTGTAGATAAAGAACTTCGAGTCCGCTGTCCACTCAGTCGTAATGGTGCTTGCAGTGAGACTCGTCTTCAAACTCAAAATAATATATGCCACACCCATCCTAGCCTTAAACCAATGGTATAATGACACGGCCCGTGGTCATGGCAACGACGCAAACACAAAAAAAACAAGATAGCTGGTTGGATGGCTGAGAAATGACCTTTTTGTCATCATGAATTTTTCAATGAAATTAGAGCAAGTCGGCTGGAAAGGGTTAAGTCAGAGAAGGTAGAGAAAAGGTTCTACATTGTAATCTTCTTCGTCCATGTTCTTTTCCAAGAACAGAATGTACAGAGCCAACACTAGAAGGAACCGCTGTATTTGAAGAAAATGTTGCAATGCCCTGGTTAGGTTTTGTTCCTGTTCCACCATCAGTAGATGTAGCTCGTCCAGTAGATCTACACCCTATAGAGGGAAGGGTTAGAAATGATTCTGGTACCCCAAATATACAAAGGTCCACACGTCACACTAGAGGTTAACCCCCAGTAAGACGAGGAGATTGATTTGAGACGGATTTGCAAGCAGTAATGAATAGCCTTGAGGACATGGCTGTAAGCAGGGAAGGATGTAGTGGGTGTTTAGGTAGGGCTATGTATTTTTATATGCATTAAAATCACTGTTTTTAAATGTATAATTAAGAGGCCAATTGGCATGGTAGGCTTGTGTGTTTTTCTTTGCTTCTCTTACTGTAATTCAGGTGCTGACGTTATGGATTTCTGCAACGCTGTCCTGTCTCTAACCCAGCCTTGCAAACTGCTTTCAAGCTGCCTGCCTGTGCTTGATTAGTCTGCATACCTGTCACCTCAGCAACCGCTAATGCTGTTCTGCTATTGGTTTAACTTCAGGAAGCCTATACTCACCCGTGGCATTTAAAAATGGGGAAGGAAACTAGCAGAAGGGAGAGGGGGAACACATTGTGAAAGCGTTGGGCAGAGCTGAGAGCGAACATCGTATTTGTTTTTATCATTTTTACCTGTTTATCTTTTTCGTGCTGAAAGAAAACTATTCTAACTAAGCCGGCATCCAGCTGAGTAGCGTCCTGAGAGCTGTAGCACCGCATCTGAGTTTTCGCTGTTTGGTTACCGGTAGCGGTAAGCCTTGTCTTTCGAGACTAGTGTTGAATGTTTTGTTTATTTATTAAATAGTACTGCTCGCTCTCCTCTCTGCGGAGCGCTTACTAGCGATTGCAGATTTGTGTAATATTGTTGTATTTGATTTCACTTTTGATTTGTGTAATATTATTGTATTGAGTTTTGTTGCGGATTTGGTTTTGTAGTTGCTGCTTGAAGATTTCTCCTCTACAAAGTAATGAAGGTGGTATTGAATACTGTTAATACAATATTGAGTTGACACACTGATTGAGTTAAGACTGAATATTTGTAAATCCATTAAGAGCTCTGTTGAATCTTGAGTGTTTGATAGCATTGCTGTGTCTGCAATTAGTAAATTTATTCTAACTTTAGTAACCCATTTAATTTATTGCGCAGTTTTGCACAATATTCCTGTGTTTTTAGCAGTTGCTATTTAAAAATAAAACTATTTTTGAAACTTCAGTTGTGTCTCTGCCTCCTTGCACGGTGCACCATACTGTTGCTTACCCAATTAAAGAACTTCAGTGTTTTGAATTCTAAAGTGAACTTTAAGGTTTACAAGAGGACCTTTGTGGCATAGTCCGTTTTTGGTCATAGGACCGTTTGAACAATTTAACCCCTTTTAAACTGTGTCCTAACCTACACAAGTAACAGCATTCATCTAGTCAGGAGTCATGTGTCTGTCTTGTACACTCATCAGTGCAGAGGCAGGTGAGTGACTCAACTCTCAAGTAACAGCATTCATCTAGTCAGAGTCATGTTTCTGTCTCACTCATCACACCCCACAGTTATCACTTCATTACACATCTGATGCTTGATCAGGAATGTAATAAATCCATGTAATAAACCAAAAACACAGTTCTTACCCAGTTCCTCTTGAAGATGAAGAATGGCTAAAAAATAAAACAGAGCAGTTTAAGTGTTAAATTACAATATAAAATACACAAGCAGTCAAATGAATCCAATATCTCTGAAGGTTTTACTGAATTAATTTACTGTCTGAACTTTTTATCAAATGAGTCTGACATCTGTGAAGTTATTATACGCACTCATTCAATCGAGAGAAGTATTTGTTAATATGCAAATTTATATTCTGCAAAATCAAAATAAATACAGACAGAATGCATTGTTTAGTTTTATTTTTTAACCAAGAAAAGATCTCATTTACAATGGTGTCCTAGACAGCAAACTATCCAAACACAATTGTTACAAGCAAAGCATGAACCACAAATCTTTACACACAATCTGAACAGTCTCTGGAATATAGAGGCTCAGACAGCAGTCTCTTAAGAGCAGGGACCGTCGCAGACGTAGGTAGGTCGCTGTAACAGGGCGAGGTGCCCTGTACATTGATTTGTTTATTTTATTTTAGAACAGTGTCCCCCTCCGCCCCTGTGTTATTTTGTAGTTTGTGTTTTATGATTTATTATTGTATTTGTATTTATATGACAGCGAAGCACCGCTTGTTTTGTTATTGTTTATTTGTATGTTTTGTTTATTTAAAGTGTGTTCTGGCAGAGGCGAGACTGGGTACTCGTCCTCTGCCAGGAATAATTAAAAAAAACCTTGTGCAGAAGGTGGCCATCTCCCGAATTAATTAAGTGATTCATTTGTTGGGAGATGGTCACCTGTATATAAACCTGCAGCTCTCTGCACTCTGGGTGGGTGTTAGAGCGGAGAGAGCGAGCGAGCGAGAGGAGCGAGAGAAAAACAAAAATTAAATACAGGATCAGTGAAGGCTACAGCCCAGCCTGACCTGTATTGTTTAATATTTTGTGTTCAAGATTTCTTTTATTTAAAATATTAATTTTGCTGTGCGAGCACAGTTTTTTCTGTTTTGAACCTTTTATTTATTTTTGTATTTAAATAAAACGTCACCGCCCAGCCACCCTGTCACACGTGGTGTCCTGCGTGGGATCACCAGTGCCTCCTGGACGCAGGCAGAAGAGGATACTGCAGTTGTTTTTTTTTCTAACGTGTGGAGTGAGGAAGAAGGAGAATGGGAGGAAAGAGGATGGGAGGAAGAAGGAAGAGCTGCCAGAAGCAGCAGCAGGAGAGAGGTTAGAGGAGATGGTGGTCACGGGACCCCACCCAACTGGGACCCACATACTGGGACACAGAACAGTGGAGGGCCCCCTGTGTGTCATCTCATGGGGAGTTTGGGCATGACCAGGAGGACTGCCCCTATGAAGACCCCTGCTTCTGGAAGGCCTATTCAATGGGGAGGGTGTCCTGTGCATCTGGGTGGTTTTGGCTGCTGGAGCAGCAGACCCCATCACCTCCACAGGCCAAGGGAGTAAGGAAGGTGAGGAGATGGAGGCAGAGAGGGGACACAAACCTGGAGTGGGAGGAACCCGAACGTCCTGCGCCCGAGTGGGAGGAGCCCGAACGTCCTGCGCCCAAGTGGGAGGAGCCCGAACGTCCTGCGCCCAAGTGGGAGGAGCCCGAACGTCCTGCGCCCGAGTGGGAGGAGCCCGAACGTCCTGCGCCCGAGTGGGAGGAGCCCAACGTCCCTGCCTAAGAGGGGGAGTCTGTGCGTCCACAGCCCAAGAGGGGGGAGTCTGTGCGTCCACAGCCCAAGAGGGGGGAGTCGGTGCGTCCACAGCCCAAGAGGGGGAAGGCTGAACGTCCACAGCCCAGGTATCCGCCAGCAGAGGGAGAGTTCCTGCTGGTTCCACCTCCACCACCATGGGAGGACTGTGTGTCGCTCCCACCTCCGCCAGCAGAGGGAGAGTACCTGCTGGTCCCACCTCCGCCAGCAGAGGGAGAGTACCTGCTGGTTCCGTCTCCATCGCCGCCACCAGCAGAGGGAGCATGCCTGCTGGTTCCCCCACTGCAGCCAGAAGGGGAGGAGCCCCTGCCGCCTTCGCAGCCAGAAGGGGAGGAGCCCCTGCCGCCTTCGCAGCCAGAAGGGGAGGAACCCCTGCCGCCTTCACCAAGAGCAGAGCAGCAGGAGCTGCCTCTGCCTCCACCACCACCACCACCACCACCACCCGAGGGAGAGGGAGAGGAGCAGGAGCTGCCTCTCCCTTCAAGACAGGACGGACCGGGACAAGATGCTGGCGGTCCACAGCTGCCCTTGCATAGGCTGCTAAGAAGAGCAAGGGGGAAAACCGCCGGGCTGCAGCGGCTGAGAACATGGCCAACCCCAGCACCACCGCTGGTCCTGGCTCCTCTCCTGCAATCGCCTCCCGAGAGTCCGCTGCCACCGTCGCCTCCTGAGGGACCGCTGCCGCCCTGTCATGCATCGCCTGGGGATGCCAGTTCGCCATCGCCTGGGCATGCCAGTTCACCATCACCTGGGGATGCCAGCCTCGCACCGCCCAGGGATGCCTGCCTCGCACCACCCAAGGATGCCGGCTTCGCACCGCCCAAGGATGCCACATCCGCATCGCCTGGACTGCCTGCTGCTCTGCACCAGTTACAGGGTACGAGGGAGAAGTGGAGCTCCCGCTGCCGCCTCCATGGCCAGGGGCTCCCCTCCCGAGTTCGCCTCCTGAGGGTCCGCTGCTGCTGCCGTCGCCTCCTGAGGGTCCTCTGCCGCTGCCGTCGCCTCCTGAGGGTCCGCTGCTGCTGCTGTTGCCTCCTGAGGGTCCGCTGCTGTTGCCGTCGCCTCCTGAGGGTCCGCTGCTGCTGCCGTCACCTCCTGAGGGTCCGCTGCTGCTGCCGTCGCCTCCCGTGGGTCCGATGCTGCTGCCGTCGCCTGGGGTCGCCGAGGGTCCTGCTTCGCCTGGGGTCGCCGGGGGCTCTGCTTCGCCTGGGGTCGCTACCAGTCCTGTCATGCAGCAGGAAATACTGTGGCTGGAGCCCCATGAAGGGGAGCTGCCGGCCATGAAGAAAGGGAGGGAGGTCAGGAGACCAGCTCTTCCAGCCGCATTTTCGCGGCAGGAAACACTGTGGCCAGAGCCCCACGGAGGGGAGCTGCCGGCCACGAAGAAGGGATGGGGGAGGTCAGGAGACCAGCTCCCCGCAGCAGTTTTGCTGCCGGAAATTGGGTGGCCGGAGCCCCACGGAGGGGAACTGCCGGCCATGAAGAAGGGGAGGTCAGGAGACCAGCTCCCCAGCTGCACTTTCGCGGCAGAAGATCATGTGGCTGAAGCCCCGGAAGAGGGAGCTGTTAACCACAAAGAAGTGGGGGGTGGAGGACATTCCACCATGGCCACCCCCAGAAACACCTTGCTTCCCCCTCTTCCGGGACTTTGAGACTGAGGGGGGAGGTGGCCGTTAGGCCAAGTGTGCTGCACAAGGGAGGGGATATGTAACAGGGCGAGGTGCCCTGTACATTGATTTGTTTATTTTATTTTAGAACGGGGTCCCCCTCCGCCCCTGTGTTATTTTGCAGTTTGTGTTTTATGATTTATTATTGTATTTGTATGACAGCGAAGCACTGCTGGTTTTATTATTGTTTATTTGCAAATTTAAAAAGTATATCAGCGAAGCGTCGTATGTTTTGTTTATTTAAAATGTATTCTGGCAGAGGCAAGAGTGGGTGCTCGTCCTCTGCCAGGAATAAATTAAAAACCTCGTCCAGAAGGTGGCCATCTCCCGAATTAATTAAGTGATTAATTTGTTGCTAATCGGGAGATGTTAACCTGCATATAAGCCTGCAGCTCTCTGCACTCTCGGTGGGTGTTAGAGCGGAGAGAGTGAGCAAGCGAGAGGAGCGAGAGAAAAAGGAAACTAAAAATTAAATACAGGATCAGTGAAGATATTTTGTGCTCGAGATTTGTTTTGTTTAAACCTTTTATTTTCGCTCTGTGAGCAAGTCTTTTTTGTGTTTCAAATTTTTATTTATTTTTGTATTTAAATAAAACGGCGCCGCCTTTAACTGCAGTACTGTTGGTGTCAGTGTTTACGTTCCTGCTTCTGTCCTGACGTCACCGCCCAGCCACCCTGTCACACACACGTATTTAGTAACCTTTAAATGAGACAGCAGTCTCTTAAGAGCAGGGACCATCGCAGACACAAGTATTTAGTAACCTTTAACTCAGACAGCAGTCTCTTAAGAGCAGGGACCGTCGCAGACACCAGTATTGCCACCCAAGCTTATTATACCAGAATTCAAGGTATGAGATTAAGGTTAAACATTTAGTAAACTTTAACCACATTTATAAAACAAAAAAAGCTAAATACACGATTTACAGTCAACAAATAATCTATCAGAAAACAAGCTTATTTCATGTAAAGTATTAATTCATAACAAAAGTATTGGCAGCCCTGCTTTAGGATTCTGTGTCCTCCTTTTGCTTTTAATTCTTAAACATTATGTTACATCTTTTTGGTGAAAGCTAAGCTCATTCTATCTTGCATATCTGCTTCAGCTCCGGGAGACTGGATACACAATACTTGGCTACAGCCTGTCATATCAGTCCAAAGCATTTCTATTGGATTGAAATCTGGTGATTACAAAGGCCATTCCAGAACTTTTTCTCAAGAAGTCCAGTTGACTTAGCTGTATGCTTTGGGTCATTGTCGTGTTGGAAGATAAACTGTCTGCTAATCAGCCTACAAGCAGATGGCATCATTGTACTTTGTGGAATGTTTTGATACATGGCTGCATTTATTCAATCTTCAAATCACACGAATGTCGCCAGTCCCTGAACTGCTAAACACCCCATATCATGACTGAACCACCTCCATGTTTAACTGTGGGTATGAGGTTTCCTTCATTGAAGTCTTTCCCTTTTTTCCTCCAAACATACTGTCGCTGGGAGGACGCTGGGACTGCAGTAGGTTATTTTAGGGGATTTGATTCCAAAAACAGTATAGGTGAGGGTTTCCTAGGGTAGGTTCCTGGAGCGTGACATTCCTTTTAATTGAACTAGCGTTTGGCTTGTGTGGCAAACTTTTATTTATTAGCTTTGTTTTTTTGTTTTTTTGTTTTTTTATTAAATCCAGACCTGGGGTTAAATCTGCACACCTGTGCTGCGTGTGTCAACCCCCGTGCTCTGTGTCTGACTCATTATTATCAGATACTGACCCACAGGTTACATCTCTGTTTCACACACCCATTGGCGTGCCACTTTGAAGTTTGCTGTAACCCCAAGTCAGAATAAATAAGGACATTGTAAATGTAGCCAATGATACCCTTATACCCAAAGGGCAAAAAATGGAAATCCCTTCTGTCTTAAACTTAACCAGTTTAAAATGACATGAAGATGACAGGATGGCTTATATAAGGACAATCAAGAATACATCTCGCTGCACTGTTATAAAAACAGGGAAAAGCTTTGAGAAAAGAGGAGATGTATTCATATAGACAGTTACGGTATCAGTTATGGGTATTACAGTTTGTACCAGTAACTTTACAAGCTGCTACTGCTGGAGCTGGAATGGCTTTGCTGTTTTTTCAGTAAAGTCTTCACTTACCTTTAACTTCATACATTTTCAACTTTCCTAGAAAAGAACACAGTACAGTCAATGTGATAGGAAACCTTTTTGACACAAATGCACATAGCTCTACAAAATGTATCCCAAAGCTTTTAGTTTAATAATAAGTACTTACTATCCATTCTTCCCCTTTGGATCACCAGCAGAGGAATGGCTACTATACTGAAAACTAAAGTCAAGAAGAAAGCCACCATCCATCCAGAGACTCCTGGGAAGAAATCACCTGGAAAACAACACAGCAGCTCAACACACTGGAACACCCCCAACACTGACCACACCCCTCATAGTGAGCATTCCACACACCCCTCCCAACACTGAGCCACACCCCTTCATAGTGAGCATTCCACAGACCCCTCCCAACACTGAGCCACACACCCTCATAGTGAGCATTCCACACACCCCTCTCAACACTGAACCACACCCCTCATAGTGAGCATTCCACACACCCCTCATAGTGAGCATTCCACACACCCCTCCTAACACTGAGCCACACCCCCTCATAGTGAGCATTCCACACACCCCTTCCAACACTGACCACACCCCCTCATAGTGAGCATTCCACACACCCTCCCAACACTGAGCCACACCCCTTCATAGTGAGCATTCCACAGACCCCTCCCAACACTGAGCCACACACCCTCATAGTGAGCATTCCACACACCTCTCCCAACACTGAACCACACCCCTCATAGTGAGCATTCCACACACCCCTCATAGTGAGCATTCCACACACCCCTCATAGTGAGCATTCCACACACCCCTCCCAACACTGACCACACCCCTCATAGTGAGCATTCCACACACCCCTCCCAACACTGACCACACCCCTCATAGTGAGCATTCCACACACCCTCCCAACACTGAGCCACACCCCTCATAGTGAGCATTCCACACCCCTCCCAACACTGAGCCACACCCCTCATAGTGAGCATTCCACACACCTCTCCCAACACTGAACCACACCCCTCATAGTGAGCATTCCACACACCCCCTCATAGTGAGCATTCCACACACCCCTCCCAACACTGACCACACCCCTCATAGTGAGCATTCCACACACCCCTCCCAACACTGAGCCACACCCCTCATAGTGAGCATTCCACACACCCCTCCCAACACTGACCACACCCCTCATAGTGAGCATTCCACACACCCTCCCAACACTGAACCACACCCCTCATAGTGAGCATTCCACACACCCCTCCCAACACTGAACCACACCCCTCATAGTGAGCATTCCACACACCCCTCCCAACACTGACCACACCCCTCATAGTGAGCATTCCACACACCCTCCCAACACTGACCACACCCCTCATAGTGAGCATTCCACACACCCTCCCAACACTGAGCCACACCCCTCATAGTGAGCATTCCACACACCCTCCCAACACTGAGCCACACCCCTCATAGTGAGCATTCCACACACCCTCCCAACACTGACCACACCCCTCATAGTGAGCATTCCACACACCCCTCATAGTGAGCATTCCACACACCCTCCCAACACTGAGACACACCCCTCATAGTGAGCATTCCACACACCCCTCCCAACACTGAGCCACACCCCTCATAGTGAGCATTCCACACACCCTCCCAACACTGAACCACACCCCTCATAGTGAGCATTCCACACACCCTCCCAACACTGAGCCACACCCCTCATAGTGAGCATTCCACACACCCCCAACACTGACCACACCCCTCATAGTGAGCATTCCACACACACCTCATAGTGAGCATTCCACACACCCTCCCAACACTGAGCCACACCCCTCATAGTGAGCATTCCACACACCCTCCCAACACTGAGCCACACCCCTCATAGTGAGCATTCCACACACCCTCCCAACACTGAGCCACACCCCTCATAGTGAGCATTCCACACACCCTCCCAACACTGAGCCACACCCCTCATAGTGAGCATTCCACACACCCCTCCCAACACTGAGCCACACCCCCTCATAGTGAGCATTCCACACACCCCTCCCAACACTGAGCCACACCCCTCATAGTGAGCATTCCACACACCCCTCCCAACACTGACCACACCCCTCATAGTGAGCATTCCACACACCCCTCCCAACACTGAGCCACACCCCTCATAGTGAGCATTCCACACACCCATCCCAACACTGAGCCACACCCCTCATAGTGAGCATTCCACACACCCTCCCAACACTGACCACACCCCTCATAGTGAGCATTCCACACACCCTCCCAACACTGACCACACTCCCTCATAGTGAGCATTCCACACACCCCTCATAGTGAGCATTCCACACACCCCTCCCAACACTGAGCCACACCCCTCATAGTGAGCATTCCACACACCCTCCCAACACTGAGCCACACCCCTCATAGTGAGCATTCCACACACCTCTCCCAACACTGAGCCACACCCCCTCATAGTGAGCATTCCACAGACCCCTCCCAACACTGAGCCACACACCCTCATAGTGAGCATTCCACACACCTCTCCCAACACTGAGCCACACCCCCTCATAGTGAGCATTCCACAGACCCCTCCCAACACTGAGCCACACCCCCTCATAGTGAGCATTCCACACACCTCTCCCAACACCGCAGACAGTCAAAATAGAGGACTACCCAACATCACCCCCAAATGTGTTTGATTCTGATACTGAATGGCCCACTAGTTCATGTGTTTGATTCAGATATTGACTGGTCTACTAGTTCATGTGTTTGATTCAGATATTGACTGGCCCACTAGTTCATGTGTTTGATTCAGATATTGACTGGTCCACTAGTTCATGTGTTTGATTCAGATGTTGATGCCCCATCATGGTGACTGTAATCGATGGTCAGTGTCAGTGAGGCTCAATCCACAAAGATGTGATACTCACTGGATATGTGGAGTTTGGATTCCCAGTCTGGTTTTAGTATTTTACTTCTAACCAGACAGGAGAACACGTTGGACTGCTGTTTGATTTTGATGTAGCTGCTGACACTGAGGAGCCCCTGACTGTCCCTCTGTACTGTTGGGCTGGACAGTGATATCACATCGTTTCCATCCCTGTCTCTCCAGATCACTTCAGGTTCAGGGCTCCACCCCTCTGATCTGCACACCAGCCTGGTCTGCTCTCCTTGTGTAGAGTCCATAGAGATTGAGGGCTGGGTCCCCAGAGCTGTCAGGGAATAGAGACAGTGAGACACACACAGATAGACTGTCAGAGAATAGAGACAGTGAGACACACACAGATAGACTGTCAGGGAATAGAGACAGAGACACACACAGATAGACACACCAGCCAGGTCTGCTCTCCTTGTCTAGAGTCCATAGAGACAAATTACACACAGATTACACACCGGGGAATTATGCAATTACACGCCTGTGTAATTTTAAACATGAAATGTATCACCACGCATAGGCGCGTAATATTAAATAATATCTCCGTTAACAGAGAAGGACAGGGAAGCATGCTGGATCACACTGAGGATAAAGGGAACATGGATCAATTTTGCCAGAAAATGCCACGACAAAGGTCCCACGTTGCAAATACATCAGCAAAAGATTTTCTTTGCTTTGCACACTGCGAAGGTGGCACTGATGTCCAGAGCTCTAATTTGAAAACATTCAGTTTCAGAAATTCAGATACATCAATGCAGTAACAAATACACCTGATGCTGAGCACAGCAACTCGCTGTGTAATCTTGTCCTGTCCGATCGAGTTCGTTCTCTTTCGGAAGACAAACTGAAAGAGCTGGTGTTCCTTTATTACAATCTTGGAATTTAGAAAGACTTTGTGTTAAGAAAGAAATCCATTGTATTCTACTAGTATTTTGATATCCAGTATGAGAGAAGAACCCAATACAACTGCACAACGCTTTTTAGTGTTGTAAATCAAACCCTGATTTTGACATAGATTATCGATCATTAGAGTTAAAATGCCTTAAAAAACAATAAAAAACTTCCCTCACAGTAACAGTTTAAAGAGACAATAAGTCCATCCCGATGTTTTAAGACATGTTTGATAAATACATTGGCATTTAAATATAGCACTCTCCAATTGTCATATTCCTGCCGTCACTTCGCCTTGTTTTGTGTAAAATCTGAAGAATTCTCTCTCTCTTATTTATTATTTAATTTGCTGTTGAGGTTACAATTTATGAATTACGTAGCCCAGCTTCTGGCGAATGCAGCATTCTCCAGATGATCATTTTCGGTTTGCGTCTCCATACTTCAATATGTACAATATTTCATAGATGTATGTGGATTTATTATTAAGTGACTTACTGCCCACATCGCAACCAAGATATGTAGAATCTCTCTTTCATACATGATGTACAGGCCTGCACGTGCCTGACAAGCAGGTTGCGTTCTGGTATTTAACCAGAAACAAACAACAACAAAAACAAACTTTCCGAAACAGCGGCACGTGACAGAATAGTAATGTTAAATATTATTAGTTTCACTAGAGACAGACGGCTGCAGTTGGGACTGATTTTAAACAAAATAATATGTGTGACAGGCTGGCTTTAGTGATGACCTCAGACCAGAAATGAACACACAGCACTGCAAGTGAAAATAATGAATGAAAGCGCTGTTGCGCGGTTTCTTATAAATAAAAGGTTTAAACAAAACAGAAGACAGGACACGGCACTTACGCCAAAATAAATAGACAAACAAAACGGACTAACACTTTAAGAAATGGTGGACGGACAGACACACAAACACGGTGAGTTTAAATAAACAAACAAGTATCGCGCTGGTCCTAACAGCACGCAATAGCAATTGTTATCCTTTTATTTCTCCTCTTTCTCCCCTGTACTCCACTCACCAAACACACAACCCCGAGTGAATGAAATGTACATCAATATATACTGTTGTGCCGGGATTCAATTGCCAATTAATTATTCACTTGAATCCCAGCACTTGAATTAATTATGTGCAACCTCGTGCTCACATATTAATTACTTTAAATGCACGTGAAGTGATGTGCAATCCTCGTGCCCAAATACAATTATACATTTTAAATAACTCGTGCTGCACACACCCATTTATATCCCATGCAGCCATCTCTATACACCAACATTAACACACCACAAGCAACATACAACACAGAAATGCACACAGGGGCGGGGCACATTGTCACATATGTATAAAATAAATTAATAAAAGCAGGTTACTGATCTCTGCAGCATCATCCTGTATTTGTTCACAGATGCATATTCTCAATAGCTTTTAGAAGCAACAACACAGATTACGTTCTTGACAGTAAGCTAATATATACAATTTTAATTTCATGGAATATTCAATTTCATTAAAATATTATCGATTTGTTATTGTTGGGTCCCAACTGATAAATAATTCGATTATTATTGT
The DNA here is from genome assembly GCA_030684275.1 of Acipenser oxyrinchus oxyrinchus. Lineage (NCBI taxonomy): Eukaryota > Metazoa > Chordata > Actinopteri > Acipenseriformes > Acipenseridae > Acipenser > Acipenser oxyrinchus. Next base: position 124,027 of record JAGXEW010000220.1, read on the forward strand.
TATAAGCCTAATACTTTTGTTACTTTGCATATACTTATACAGATACTGCATAATTTTGCATAATTTTTTTTTCTGTGCATAATTCCCTGGGGTGTAACAGATAGACACACCAGCCAGGTCTGCAGCATATGGAGGTGTTATTTCAGATGAAAACACATTGCAATTCAGCACTGACCTCTGACTATCAGTTCAGACTTTCCTTGTCTATACCAGACTCCATCAGTGGCATAGCAGGAATAGACTCCGCTATCAGAGGGACGGAGGTTTCTCAGTGTCAGAGAGAGAATGCCTTCCTGCAGCCCCAATCTAGAGAGAGCAGTGCGGCCCCGATAATCACTGTCCTGAACATCTGTGCGATCCCTTCGATCTTCATATAAATGAACTGGGATCTTGATGTTCTCTCTGAACCACCTCACGTCCATGTCCACAGCACTAAGACTCGGGGTGATGTGACAGGGCAGGATGACATCTTCACCAGGAGAGGCGATGAGGGGCTGATCAGAGCCAACAACAGAGCTGCCATCTGAAAAACAAAACACTGGCAATTAGAAACAAACAAGCATTTACTCAAACAGTACCCTAGTAAAAGAAGCAGAAGAAGAAGTGCACAGCTATGAGATATGAGCTATAAGCTGTGAACCTGGGAGCTCTACGCTAAACATCCAGCTATGAGATATGAGCTATAAGCTGTGACCCTGGGAGCTCTACACTAAACATCCAGCTATGAGATATGAGCTATAAGCTGCGACCCTGGGAGCTCTACACTAAACATCCAGCTATGAGATATGAGCTATAAGCTGTGACCCTGGGACTTCTACACTAAACATCCAGCTATGAGATATGAGCTATAAGCTGTGACCCTGGGAGCTCTACACTAAACATCCAGCTATGAGATATGAGCTATAAGCTGTGACCCTGGGAGCTCTACACTAAACATCCAGCTATGAGATATGAGCTATAAGCTGTGACCCTGGTGCATTAGACCCACTGGTCCAGAACTCAACCAAAACCCCAGTGCACTAGTAAGTAAGTTAGGAGACTGAACAGGCAAATTGAACTACAATTCCCCTTCCTATAAAAACAGGACATCTCTGAACTTGTGATCTTGCATCTCAGTGAATCTGTCCTGTTGAAAGATCTTCAGGTTAGCATTAGTGATGTGTCTCTTCATCAGTTTCATTTCTACAGTCCCTCTCACCTCTCTGTGTAGAAACAGCTGGTAGCAAACTCAAGACAATGAGACAGGTCCTCCCCAGGAATCTCATCTTCATTTCCCTGGAAAACAACACAAGTGTTTGAGTGACAGTGACTGCTTTACAGTATCCTCAGTAAGGAAAGAGAAAGGGGGGTTGGTGCTACACTGGGATAGATGTTATGGTATCCTCAGTAAGGAAAGAGAAAGGGGGGTTGGTGCTACACTGGGATAGATGTTATGGTATCCTCAGTAAGGAAAGAGAAAGGGGGGTTGGTGCTACACTGGGATAGATGTTATGGTATCCTCAGTAAGGAAAGAGAAAGGGGTGTTGGTGCTACACTGGGATAGATGTTATGGTATCCTCAGTAAGGAAAGAGAAGGGGGTTGGTGCTACACTGGGATAGATGTTATGGTATCCTCAGTAAGGAAAGAGAAGGGGGTTGGTGCTACACTGGGATAGATGTTATGGTATCCTCAGTAAGGAAAGAGAAAGGGGGTTGGTGCTACACTGGGATAGATGTTATGGTATCCTCAGTAAGGAAAGAGAAAGGGGTTGGTGCTACACTGGGATAGATGTTATGGTATCCTCAGTAAGGAAAGAGAAAGGGGTTGGTGCTACACTGGGATAGATGTTATGGTATCCTCAGTAAGAGAAAGGGGGTTGGTGCTACACTGGGATAGATGTTATGGTATCCTCAGTAAGGAAAGAGAAAGGGGTTGGTGCTACACTGGGATAGATGTTATGGTATCCTCAGTAAGAGAAAGGGGGTTGGTGCTACACTGGGATAGATGTTATGGTATCCTCAGTAAGGAAAGAGAAAGGGGGGTTGGTGCTACACTGGGATAGATGTTATGGTATCCTCAGTAAGAGAAAGGGGGGTTGGTGCTACACTGGGATAGATGTTATGGTATCAGTAAGGAAAGAGAAAGGGGGTTGGTGCTACACTGGGATAGATGTTATGGTATCCTCAGTAAAGAGAAAGGGGGTTGGTGCTACACTGGGATAGATGTTATGGTATCCTCAGTAAGGAAAGAGAAAGGGGGTTGGTGCTACACTGGGATAGATGTTATGGTATCCTCAGTAATGAAAGAGAAAGGGGGTTGGTGCTACACTGGGATAGATGTTATGGTATCCTCAGTAAGGAAGAGAAGGGGGTTGGTGCTACACTGGGATAGATGTTATGGTATCCTCAGTAAGGAAGAGAAGGGGGTTGGTGCTACACTGGGATAGATGTTATGGTATCCTCAGTAAGAAAGAGAAAGGGGGTTGGTGCTACACTGGGATAGATGTTATGGTATCCTCAGTAAGGAAAGAGAAAGGGGTTGGTGCTACACTGGGATAGATGTTATGGTATCCTCAGTAAGGAAAGAGAAAGGGGTTGGTGCTACACTGGGATAGATGTTATGGTATCCTCAGTAAGGAAAGAGAAAGGGGTTGGTGCTACACTGGGATAGATGTTATGGTATCCTCAGTAAGAGAAAGGGGGTTGGTGCTACACTGGGATAGATGTTATGGTATCCTCAGTAAGGAAAGAGAAAGGGGTTGGTGCTACACTGGGATAGATGTTATGGTATCCTCAGTAAGAGAAAGGGGGTTGGTGCTACACTGGGATAGATGTTATGGTATCCTCAGTAAGGAAAGAGAAAGGGGTTGGTGCTACACTGGGATAGATGTTATGGTATCCTCAGTAAGGAAAGAGAAAGGGGGTTGGTGCTACACTGGGATAGATGTTATGGTATCCTCAGTAAGAGAAAGGGGGTTGGTGCTACACTGGGATAGATGTTATGGTATCCTCAGTAAGGAAAGAGAAAGGGGTTGGTGCTACACTGGGATAGATGTTATGGTATCCTCAGTAAGAGAAAGGGGTTGGTGCTACACTGGGATAGATGTTATGGTATCCTCAGTAAGGAAAGAGAAAGGGGTTGGTGCTACACTGGGATAGATGTTATGGTATCCTCAGTAAGAGAAAGGGGTTGGTGCTACACTGGGATAGATGTTATGGTATCCTCAGTAAGGAAAGAGAAAGGGGGGTTGGTGCTACACTGGGATAGATGTTATGGTATCCTCAGTAAGAGAAAGGGGGGTTGGTGCTACACTGGGATAGATGTTATGGTATCAGTAAGGAAAGAGAAAGGGGGGTTGGTGCTACACTGGGATATATGTTGTGGTATGAAAACCGCTGCATTAGAAGAAACCACATTACCAGCAGATACAGTTTAATAGTAGTATTTAAATGCTATTGTCCTGACTGGTAAATTCTTACCTTCCAACTGCCCCTTTATTTTGACAATTTCCATATCAAAAATGGTATTTTATTTTCTTTTTCATTCTTACCCCCAAGTAAATATTTTGGACAGTTTTCAAAACATTTTTTTGCTTTATTTTGCACGTTGGTGTTGTTGATACGATAAACGCGTATATCTGCTTCAGGTACTGCATAATATTTTGTTTCAAGGTTAAACGATGGCCCGTGTTACACAGAAGACTAAAAATAAAATGTCAAATATACAATATGTATTTCGTTGGTTTGGTGGATTAGCTACATTTTAATACTGCACATAATGATATGGTTTTGAAAATGCTACTTACCAAAACCGTGACTGCACGTGAACTGTATTACATAATAATTTCCTTTATTCCTATTCCAGTGGTGTTTTCTCAATGCAAGATGTATTGTAGGCTGTGAAGAGTCAAAGGGGTTTCGGTCTGTAATTCAGCCTCCCGACAGTAGAAGGCATCAAGCCAACTCAGGACTTCCCTTAGGTCTCGTGATCATGACGAAAGTCATCTTTATGAGGGCGCACCTTGGAGAGGGCGGAAGTACAGTATGTAAATTCCAGCCACTGGAGTCAAGTGAGTTAAATAAGGACACTTGTCAGTACAGGGGCGGGGCGTTGCATACTAAAGGCAACGTACTACTGTGTTCGGGTTGGTCCTAGAAAAGATAGGCGGGGTAAATAGGCGGAGGGAGAGACGAAGGTTTGGCTTGTTGTGGTTGCGTTTTTGTTTACACGAGATTGGAAACTTATATTTTCATTATAACTTATATTGGAAACTTATACTAATATTTTCTTTTCTGTTTTATCCCCTTTGTTTTATGTCCGGGGACACCGTGAAGAAGACTAAGGACGTTTCCAATCCCTTCTTTTGACTATTACTCCAGCACCCCCTCCCTCACGCCATTCTTTCTTCTTGTTGTTTTTTGTGTCGTAGCTGAATAATACTAATAAAACTTTTATTCTGTTACACGAAATTACTGTCTCCAATTGTTACTCACGCCTCACATATATACAATGCTGTATAAAATCACATACACTATATATATATATATATATATATATATATATATATATATATATATATATATATATAAATTTTATGATGCTGTTATAGGCCTGCTGGCTTAAATGGCCACGAGACAGTTGGTGCTTAACACATACTGAATTGTTTTGGCCCTGAAGTAAAAAGGTAAAATGCGCTGTTTGTGGAGTTTTAATTAGCTTCTATGGCAAAACCACCAACCTGCGGGATCATTTAGTAAGACAGCACCCGACAAAACACGACAGCGGGAACACTAGTAAAAAACAAAAGGAAGCAACACCTTCAGGGACAGCTTATTTTGGAAATAAAGTTGATCTAGAAAGCGTCAGAGCAACAGAAATAACAGGCCTGATAGTGGATGCTGTCACACGAGATATCAGCCCTGTTCGTATAGCAGAGGGAGCTGCTTTTAAAAATCTGATTGTGAATCTTGCTCTGGGCTATGAATTGCCCTGTCGAAAGACAATCTCCAAATCCATTACTCTGGATCACGAGCGTGCAAAGGAAAAGCTAGGACAGGATTTAAGTCCGGAGTGTAATTCAATGTCCATCACTTCTGGCGTGTAATTCAATGTCCATCACTTCTGATGTATGGACAAGAATGACACAAGAAGCGTTTTTAATAGTCACCTGCCATTACATTAAGCAAAACTGGAACTCGAGTCAAAAGTATTAGCAACACGAAAATTACACAAGAGACACACAGCTGTGAATTTAGCAGAAGCGACCAATCAGACAAACACAGAGTTTGAAGTGGCTACAAAAGTAATAGCTTGTGTTGATGACTACGCGGCCAATGTGTGCAGAGCAATGTCTTTGCTTTCTGCACGCGAGCGTGCTGTGTTACTTTTTGGTAGTGTGGCAAGTGTGAGCTGTGCAGGGCACAATATAAATCTCTGCATTCAGAAAAGCTCTGTGAGCTGTGCAGGGCACAATATACATCTCTGCATTCAGAAAAGCTCTGTGAGCTGTGCAGGGCACAATATAAATCTCTGCATTCAGAAAAGCTCTGTGAGCTGTGCAGGGCACAATATACATCTCTGCATTCAGAAAAGCTCTGTGAGCTGTGCAGGGCACAATATAAATCTCTGCATTCAGAAAAGCTCTGTGAGCTGTGCAGGGCACAATATACATCTCTGCATTCAGAAAAGCTCTGTGAGCTGTGCAGGGCACAATATAAATCTCTGCATTCAGAAAAGCTCTGTGAGCTGTGCAGGGCACAATATAAATCTCTGCATTCAGAAAAGCTCTGTGAGCTGTGCAGGGCACAATATAAATCTCTGCATTCAGAAAAGCCTGGAGGATGTACAACAGGTCCATACGTTAGTGGCAGCAGCAAGGACACTGGCTGCACATTTTAAAAAGAGTGAGATGGCAACAAGTGTTTTAAATATGAAACAAACAGAAATGCTGAACACAGAAAAAGCACCTCTCAAGTTAATACAGGATGTACAAACAAGGTGGAACACTGTTTATTATATGTTTGAATGCCTTCTGGAATTAAAATGGCCAGCTATTGCTGTTTTGTCAAACCCAGATTTGACCAAAAAGTCTGACGCAGCTACTTTAGATCTCACGACTGAGCAGTGGAAGCTAATGGCTGAGATACTACCTCTACTACAGCATTCGAACCGGCTACAGTACTTGAGTGCAGAGAAAAACATTATGGCTAGTTCTTTGTACCCACTTGCAACAGGGATAAAACACAGACTGACTGAAGTTCCTGATGAAGAGACACCATCTTCATTATTCAACTGATTTGCTTAGTCCAGTTACACAGAGTTTGAGAGATAAGCTATTGTGTAATTTGTCTCAGCGATTTTGTTTACATCAGCTGATTGACCCAAGTAATGAGGTTATGCCACTGCTTTTTGTGTCATTTCTTGACCCCACGATTTCGCCATCTGGATTTCCTATCCGAACAGGCCAAAGCCTGCGTGTCTGAGGCTGGTGGAGGACAACCTCAAAAATGACAGAAATCGTGCCTGTACAAGTGAGTGCAGCACAGAGGACTTACCTGTTAAAAAGAAAACGAAGACCAAACAAGCAATGGAATTGTTACTTCGTGGAAGGCATCAAACACACACTACTTCCAAGGAAACCTTAATCCAACAGGAGATGACGATTTATGCTTCTGAAACTCCATTAAACATCAGCGAAGATCCCCTGATTTGGTGGAAAAAATAACCAGACACGCTTTCCCAACCTAGTAGCCTTGGCAAAGAGCATGTTAAGCATCCCTGCAACATCGATCCCGAGTGAGCGTGTGTTCAGCAAAGCAGGAACGCTTGTGAACAAACTGCGTTCTGCTTTGAAACCGGAGAATGCGGATGCCATAATATTTCTGAATAAAATATTGGGTGGCAGGGAGGGAGTTAAAATCCTCCATGTAAAAACACATGGGAATGTGGCTGGAGCCAGAAATTGAATAAGTGATTTAATGATTCATTAAGGCTGCAGCCACAGGTGTATAAATAGGGTGATCACAGGTGTTAGTTGGTAAGGATTGGATTGATGTTGGTGTTAGAGGTGCGTGTTCTATGTTCTGCTGTATTTACATCCGTGTTTGTTTGCGTCTCCGTAAGTGTTTTTGTAGACTTTTTGTTTTGGCCCTTGTGCTGGTTATTTTGTTAAAGGGTACATAAGGATATTTTTATTTTATTGTGTTACATGTTCCTATGTGTTGCTACAACTGCTTACATAAGGTGCCAGAGAAAATGCCCCCTCATCAAATATGTAATCATCGAACTATATAAATACCCTCTTTCATCTACGCCCTTATCATTCATCAAACCATATAAATACCCTCTTTTATCTACAGCCCTTATTCATCAAACCATATAAATACCCTCTTTCATCTACAGCCCTTATCGTTCATCAAACCATATAAATACCCTCTTTCATCTACAGCTCTTTTCGTTCATCAAACCATATAAATACCCTCTTTCATCTACAGCCCTTATCGTTCATCAAACCATATAAATACCCTCTTTCATCTACAGCCCTTATCGTTCATCAAACCATACAAATACCCTCTTTCATCTAGTCCCTTGTCATTCAGTGTTTGTTTGGTCCCCTCCTCCCTCGTCGTTCAGTGTTTGTTTGGTCCCCTCCTCCCCTGCCTCCACCTTGCACCGTGTCTTGTCCAGGGGGAAGGTGGCCTCGGATGCTGCTTGTCCTGCCCGCTGACATTAGTTTAATGTAACTCATGTATTTAATGTATTATAGTTTTGCCAGCACAGGGGTGGCTAGCGTGCTCCAATGGGCAAGACCATGGGCCAAATTCAAATAACAATGTAATCATAGAACTAGTGATCTGCTTATCAGTAGCCTGCCTGTGTATCACAGTTAAAACTAGTGATCTGATTATCAGCAGCCTGCCTGTGTGTCACAGTTAGAACTAGTGATCTGATTATTAGCAGCCTGTCTGTGTATCACAGTTAGAACTAGTGATCTGATTATTATTTTATGTTGTTATTGGTTACCAGGTATCTTTACAGTACCTGCAGTATGTGTCACAATGATACAAATACAAGAATAAACCAATTCAGAGGGAGAAGCTGGTTGAAATGGCTCTCAGTGTGTGGAGCAGTGCATGGGTTAGGGTTATAGAGAGAAGCTGGTTGAAATGGCTCTCAGTGTGTGTTGCAGTGCATGGGTTAGGGTTATAGAGAGAAGCTGGTTGAAATGGCTTTCAGTGTGTGTTGCAGTGCATGGGTTAAGGTTAGGGTTATAGAGAGAAGCTGGTTAAAATGGCTCTCAGTGTGTTTTGCAGTGTGTGGACAATGGCAGGACACAGTATCGATTCATTGCAATTGTAAGCAGAGCGCCTGTGGAGGCTGGCCTAAGGCCTATCGGATGTAAGTGAATCAGAGGCAAGTCCAGTCGACCCACTGCTGAATAATAATCCGAATCAGAAACAGAATTTCACTAACCTTTACTATGCTGTGTATCCCACAAGGACAGCAAGCCAATTAAAAGAGAAACTGTACCCCACACTGTGGCAATGTGCCCCGCCTCTCTGTGTATTTTTGTGTTTTTATGTTGTATGTTGCGTGTGGTGTATTAATGTTGGTGTATAGATATTGCTGCACGGGATATAAATGGGTGTGTGTAGCACGAGTTATTTAAAATGTATAATTGTATTTTGGCACAGGGATTCCACTTTTTAAAGTAGTTAATAATATGTGAGCACGGGGTTGCACAGAATTAGTTCACGAGCTGGGATTCAAGTGAATAATGAATTGGTAATTGAATGCCGGCACAACAGTATATATAGATGCACGTTTCACTCACTCGGTGTTGTGTTCGGTGAGTGGAGAATGGGTGTGGAGAATGATAATCTATGGGGTTTGACTTGATAGCGTTCGCAAACAGACTCCTCTCCTCAATGATAGTCTATGGGGTTTGACTCGATATCGTTCACAAACAGGCTCCTCTCCTCAATGATAATCTATGGGGTTTGACTCGATATCGTTCACAAACAGGCTCCTCTCCTCAATGATAATCTATGGGGTTTGACTCGATAGCGTTCACGAACAGGCTCCTCTCCTCAATGATAATCTATGGGGTTTGACTCAATATCGTTCACAAACAGGCTCCTCTCCTCAATGATAACCTATGGGGTTTGACTCGATAGCGTTCACAAACAGGTTCCTCTCCTCAATGATAATCAATGGGGTTTGAGCTCCTGGTAAAAAATAGATAAAAACACTCACACACCTTTTTTCCATTGCAGTGTTTCACACAATGTGGAGTCACATCATTTAATGAATTGATTCCAGCTCCTCGGACTACATAGCTACTGATTTACCTTTCTCACTGTAAACCACATACCATTGACCAGTATCACTTCTCATCTCAATCACAGACTGTGTCTTCATTGCATTGCTCTCTCACTGTAAACCACGTACCATTGACCAGTATCACTTCTCATCTCAATCACAGACTGTGTCTTCATTGCATTGCTCTCTCACTGTAAACCACATACCATTGACCAGTATCACTTCTCATCTCAATCACAGACTGTGTCTTCCTCATTACATTGCTCATTAACAAACCAAGTCTGTAAGTGCTCTGGCTTTTCTGTTCTGTACCACATCGTTATCGCTGTGTTCCCTGTTTGACAATGTGCGCAATAATCCTTCCACTATCAGTGTACTAGAGAGGCCATTTTGAAAAGAGCTTTGAAACACACTTTAAAGTTATAAGTGTAAAAAGTTGTCAGGATGTTAACAATGAAAAGAATAATTACAGGTACGTATTTAAACAGCTGTAGCAGCACGCAGGGACGGGAAACACTAGATTTTTCAGAACCACGCTACTTACTGTTGAAGAGAGCTGTTCTATTAGCTATTGTAACTTTAAACACACAGATTTAGAGGCTGCTTACCTGCTTTCACTTTCACCTGCACTCTGTCTTCGTGCTTCAGTTCAGCTCTCAAACTCTTTTAAGAATAAATAGAAGCCGCTTTTTAAACAGCATCCGTACAACTGAGTTTAGATATGAGAAGTGTATTTTAAAGATTTACACACTCTGTAAAGAACTTCCCATCTGTTTGATCAGCTTTCTAGCCTGAAGTAGCCTGTCTAAAGCTAAAGTACAGGTCAAAGTACAATTCCTGGTTTTATTGCACCGTTACCTGAGAAACAGCCCTTGAGGAACACGCCCACACACTGTCTGCCAGTGAAAGAATGTGTACCTGGTTCAGACACGCCTCATAAAACAAACCAACACATGATCCTATTCACAGAACTGGACCTCATGAGTGATTTAAAGTCTATTCTGGAAAATTAAAAATAAATAGTAATAAAATGTTTCTGTGTGTTTTTTCTTTGGCTAACAGTCCATTTTCAACACAAGTGAATATGGTTCTGTAGATATGTGTAAAAGTGTAACACAGACACTAATACTAAATAGTGATAACCTGGCATATGCATTCCCATTGAGATTACAGGAGAGTGGAAAAGAGAAGGACAGTGGAGGGGAGAGAGAGAGGGAAGGCGACAGAGGGTGGAAGAGTGTGGAAGGGAGATGGGGTTGAAGGAGAGGAGAACACTGAAAGAAACAGGGAGGGGAAAAGAGAGAAGGTGAGGTTAGGGTTAGAAGAGAGAAGGAGAGGTTAGGGTTTGAAGAGAAGGATTTTAGGGTTAGAAGAGAGAAGGAGAGGTTAGGGTTAGAAGAGAGAAGGAGCGGTTAAGGTTAGAAGAGAGAAGGAGAGGTTAGGTTTAGGGTTTGAAGAGAGAAAGAGAGAAGAGAGAAGGAGTGGTTAGGGTTAGGGTTTGAAGAGAGAAGGAGAGGTTAGGGTTTGAAGAGAGAAGGAAAGGTTAGGGTTAGGGTTTGAAGAGAGAAGGAGAGGTTAGGGTTAGAAGAGAGAAGGAAAGGTTAGGGTTAGAAGAGAGAAGGAAAGGTTAGGGTTAGGGTTTTAAGAGAGAAGGAGAGGCTAGAGTTAGAAGAGAGAAGGAGTGGTTAGGGTTAGGGTTTGAAGAGAGAAGGAGAGGTTAGGGTTTGAAGAGAGAAGGAAAGGTTAGGGTTAGGGTTTGAAGAGAGAAGGAGAGGTTAGGGTTAGAAGAGAGAAGGAGAGGGAAAGGCAGATCAGGATTCCTAAACTCTTACAATGTTGTTCTAAAGAATGCTAATGTGGAAATAGACGTTAATCACAGATACTATCAACAGTGTCCTGAGGAGATAGGATGGAGGATCATAAAAATAGGCTGTAAAATAAGCTGTAAATAAGTTATAAAGTAAGCTGAAGAAGGAGTTTAGATCACAAGGAGAGGGTGTAGTGACAGGGTGTGCAAGAAGTGAGTGAGGAACAGGTTAGTGAGCAACGATAGAAGACCATCTGTTCCAGTGCCTCTGTGTTACCTCTATGTCTGTGTGTTTCTGTGTGCCTCTGTTCCAGTGTCTCTCTGAGCCTCTGGTGTGTGCCCCTGTGTGCCTCTGCCCTCACAGAGACTGAGCTTAACAATGTAAAAACGCTGAACACTGATTTGGTGCCCCCTACTGGATACATTGAAGCATTTAAACACGAGCGTTTTTGGGGGTGGGGGGTTTGTTTGCAATTTGACAACTTGTAACGCCAGTCAAATAGAATATAGTGGAGCTTATTGATAAAACCTAAGAGATTTATTGTCATGCTTTAAAAATAAATGGTTATTCTGTAGGCTACTTATTTACCATTACAGTATTTCTGATGATCACATTACTGAAACAGAAAATAATCCCAATTTGAATATATACTGAGAATCAAAAGAAACAGATCACTTATATTTGGATAAAATTCACTAGATGTGATCGAAAAATGACACACTCTGTTTTAGAGCAGGTGCAGTGACTTTTTATTGTGCTGATTAACAAATTACATCACGAAGATGCTGCAGAATGATCTGTCGATCTGGGGCAGGTGTTGTGACTCTTGTTCTCCCAGTTCGTGGCCTGTCATTGACAGAGTGTGTCTGGTTATACCGTCTCGCCAGGTTTGAATTGCTGTCTGTGCGCACCCAAAACGGCGAGCCACAGTACGCTGGCTTTGCTGATTGCATGAAGGCGCTGCTCTCTTGACAGACGTGGCATATCAGTGTTTTTCTGTGAGTTTCTTTATTGTTTTTATTCAAGCTTACAATTCAACAGCTGAAATCCCTCCATATCCAGTGTCCAATCAACTGTCTCACTAATTAGGTGATTAAATTCTTCAGTTATAGTCACTCAAGCGGGTCGTGGTCAAGGATGAATGATCGAATGATTAAAAAGAAACCAAAAACATTTCATCGATGGCCATCTGTGACAGGATGGCTGGGCGATGACGTCACGACAGAAACAGGAACTAAACATACTGACACCAATACTGCAGTTTCCAAAACAAATGACGAGCCGGCGCCGTTTTATTTAAATACAAAATTAATTAAAGGTTTTAACAAAAAGACTTGCTCACAGAGCGAAATAAAAAGGTTAAACAGAACAAATCTCGAACACAAAATACAACACAGGTCAGGCTGGGCTGTATCCTTCACTGCTCCTGTATTTAATTTTTCCTTTTAGTTTCGTTTTCTCTCTCTCCTCGCTCTCTCTACTCCTCTCATACACCCACCATGAGTGCAGAGAGCTGCAGGCTTTTATGCAGGTGACCATCTCCCGATTTAGCAACAAATTAATCACTTAATTAATTCGGGAGATGGCCACCTTCTGCACGAGGTTTTTATAATAGTGGATGGGGCTTCCCATCCACACTACCTAACAGTATGAAACAAACATTCAGCTACGCCGTCACTAAACAAAACAATAACAAAACATACAGCGCTTCGCCAACAAATATACAACTAAATCATCAAACAAACAAACACAAAACAATAATCTGCAAAGGGGTGGAGGGGGAAACCCCCTTCTAAAAATAAATAAATAAATAAATAATACGTACAGGGCTGCTCGCCCTGTTACACCATCATTTATTCATCTTATTTTTTTTTCAAAAGTAAATGTGTTATAATAGTGATAAGTTTCTTTTGATGCTTGGTGTATATATATATATATATATATATATATATATATATATATATATATATATATATATAACAAAGCATCAAGCAAATAGGCACAATTGGAAAGGTGCTGGGGCCCAACATTCTAACATTATTCTCCTTGATATAGTGGTCTTATGAACTTAGGCTAAGGCATTTGTAAAGCATTAGAGCTCTTCATAAAAGGACATATACATTTTGTTTGCATTTCTTGACCATGGTTTGACTTCAATAAGTATATCATTTGCATGCACCCATTTTCCAGTAGCACCCACAGCAAGAACAGACACATAGTGTCCTGAAGTAACACCCTGTCCTTGGTGTATGATAATGGAATCTAACTGGTAATTCCTGTTGTCCACAGTAATTGTGCTCTTCTGCAGAGCAGTAAACTTAGCATTGTGTCACTTTCTAATGGTCCCGTCTGGTTTGGTTTCCCAAAGCATAAGTTGGACAGCAATCAGTCTCTGTGCTGATTGAATAAGTTCACATTTCATGATTGGAGACATTTTGCATTGCCTACATTTGCTACCAGGAATCATTGCCCATTTGTCATTTCTATAAATGAGTTCTTCTAAACACATGGAATCTGTACCAGCAGGTACATGTAGAGGATAAATATACAACACCTCTCGGTTTGATGAGCAGTAGTTACATGTAGTACATACAATGCCATGACTTAATGTCACTGAAACCATGCAAGATACTTCAGGACAAATTTCAGACAATTTGGTGAGAAACTCTGCAACATGTTGCTGCTCACCTCTATTGAAAGGTTCTCCTAAGAAGTGACAAATATCCACAGTAGTTAGAGACGCAGTGGATGGCAAGTGATCCTATTTGTGAACAAAGCTCCTGATAGCCTCTTGTTGACTGTGTTTTAATGAATCCTTCAGGGGTTGCAAGTGAAGAAGGCACTGCAATGTTGCATTTGCATAGCATAAGGTGAAATTGGGGTTGCTCAAGCCTCTGAATGGATGTGTAAGTGCAATGTTCTCTTAGAAGACTGAGGCTTTTGCTGTTCCTGAACATTAATGATGGCTCGGTGAATGAAATGCGCATGATCTTTTACCTTGTGTCCCTTGTGCATGTTAGTCTCCTGCAATTGGCATATGTGGCATGTTTGCCCTCTGTTCTGCCCCAGTAAACCACATTGGGCCGGGCTAAATACAAGTGGGGCTTGCAGAGGGGTTGCCCCTCGCTGGGTACCTGCAGAGAAATCAGCGGCCCAATGTGATTTAACCCGTTAAATGCAAGGCTACCTATTCAACATAGATACATAAAGCGAATAAGAAGCTGAGCGATTGGCATATGTAGCAAGTGTAACCGTTGTTCTGCCCCAGTAAACCATGTTGGGCTGGGCTAAATACAGGTGTAGCTTACAGAGGGGATGCCCCTCGCCACGTAACTGCAGAGAAATCGGCGGCCCAAAGTGATTTAACCCTTTAAATGCAAGGTTACTTCAGAGTAGACAAATACATTTATGCACTTAAAAACTTGTGAATAAGCTGACGAATAAGCCACACTTCAGCCTCATGTTTTACAGTGTAAATGTATGAAAAGAAGACAGACGTAGCCATAATACAGTCAAATTTAATGTCACTTCTGTTAATGTCACACTCTGCTTATTCTCATCACATTGAAATGTCCCGGCCTGAATATAATGCATGCTGTGACTGATGTTTTGTTTTTAAAATGTATTAATGTTCAATGCATTGCTGAGTTTGTTGCATTGCTGAGTTTCTTGCGCTCACGTATCAGGTGGTGTCTGGAATGATCCAAATGCAATTAAAACAACGGGTGGAGGCGTGAAATAAATATATTTATAACTTCTCTTATGCAATTATTTCAATAGCGATTAATACCCTTTGCGGTCCATTTCAATAAATTAAAAGTAAATCAGCTCATTTTTGCTGTTTAATATTTGTTAATAATACAAGTAAAACTTCAAAGAAAAGTTTGAAGTATCTGGTATTGCCAGGCAGTCTCCCATCCAAGTACCAACCAAACACACATATTATTATTGTTATTATTTTCTTTTAATCTTATCCAGGCCAACTTACAATTGTGACATACAATTACCCATTTATACAGTTTTTTTACTGGACCAATCTAAAAGTAGCAATGTGTCCCCCACATGTGATTGAATCACAAACGTCTAGTCAAGAACAAAGTGCTCTAACCGCTACTCCACAGATGCTGCAAGCAACGGATCACTAGTGTCTCGTTGTATAAGGCCACGGAAAATTCACGATTTCACGTATTTGACTGCCTACCGTGAAAAATGTAAATATTGTTGATTTCTGGTTGAGGTATGAAATCAGATTCCACAACATGGCAAAGATTGCACACTGTTTTTTGTCAATTCCACCACTCTGTGGATGCAGCACAAGCAGTTTCTGCATATGGACAGGTTTTTACACAACTAAGACAAACCACGAGTGTTAAAATTGCAACAAGTTGCACGATTATTATTATTTATTTTAGTACAGCAGCAGTGTCCCCCACCTGGGATTGAACTCATGACCCTCCGGTTAAGAGTCCAGAGCCCTAACCACTACTCCACACTGCTGCCCATGCTGGCCTGCAACAAATAACTATTTTTTGTGTGTGTGTGCGTGTGCGTGTGCGAGTGTGTCCTTTATTTTTAATTAAACAAGGAACTACAATTTATCAGAGTTCAGAGATTTAGACAAGGAAGCTACATGCCACTCTTCTGTGCAATTCCATTCTATGGTATCTACCAAACAAACAGGAAACTAGAAATTTTCAGACAGGAAATAGAACTTTTCTAGAATCGAGCACAACCTTCAGGTTTTCAGTGAAAGCTGGTCAGGCTTGGATGTAATCTTAAAAAAAGAACGCATTTCAACAACTGCACAGTGGCGCAGCGGGTAAGGTCGTGTGCTCTTCAAGAATGTCATGTTGCTAGTTCAAGTCACTGTATTTTTTTTTTCCTCCTGCGATATGTGCTGTTTTAAAACATAAATACATTGTTTCATATAAGTGGTGTGGATATCAAACTGCTTGCATTCCCTGGTTTGTTTTGACGTTGACCAACATGTGGAATCACATGATTGGTAGATGTCCAGTTATTTAGCTTTTCTGTTTGAATAGTCGCTACACACCCTTAAAGTCGACGGAAGAGGAAGAACAATTTTACCTTAGTTTGACGACTTATATCTCATTGTGTATAAGAGGTATATACGTTTTTTTCACATTTGAGGTAAGAAAGTTTCAGACGTTTGATACTGATACAGATGGTAATTCTAAGTGATTTAGTTTTGCCGCTGCAATATGGTAAAAACAGCTAAACTCTTTGAGCTGCATAGAGACTCTCGGTAGTTTTTCTAACTTGTACGAGGTGTGTATATATATATATATATATATATATATATATATATATATATATATATATATATATATATATATATATAATTATAATTTAAAGCACTATAGTGTCGAAGCATTTATAATAATTTAAAATAGACAAATACAATGGGCCCCCACACTGTAACGTCCCTGTGCTGCCCCTCCACTTGTGTCACTGAAGTAGGGCTGCCACCTGGCCCTATAATTCAGGAACACTTTGGGACGGGGTTCATAAATTGCCCTTAAACTGAAATAAATAAACACACGAATTGAGCGCTAAACACGTGCTTAGTTTATACTGCTTCTCAATTATCTGAATCATTGTGATAATACAAATCTTACAAAAAAAACAACATATTGAATAAACATGTATGTAAGTTTATTCAAGATACTTTTTTATTTTGTAAAATTAATATTTCAGTTATCAATATTTCAAAGTTGCTATTTATATCCTGTTAGTTAGTAATCTATAGCCCTAATTTACACTCTCCCCCAATTAAATAATAACACTGAGCAGGTGTTCACGCTGTCTGGAGTCAGAAATAGTGAACAGCTGGTCAGTATTAATGATTTGAGCGGGAGAAGGCGATACACTATTAGAGACTATAAAGATATATATTTAAAACTATTAATAAAATAAATAAATATTACTTATTTAATTTGTTAAAAGCTATATTGTATTGTCATGCTGCCTCGAGATAATTAATCAACAGAATCAATTTAGCAAAGGTTTACGCTGAATTCACGTGTTGATTTCATTCAGTTTAATGGCAGCTTCAAACCCCTGCTTTGTCTCGCAGTGTTCCGGAAGTATGGGGCCAGGAGGCAACCCTATACTGAAGACTCTACTTCTCCTGAATGAATACACTTGGTACAGACCGGGGACAACAACTATAGACCCAAATACAACTTTACCGAAAGCACTGTTGGGAGCAGTAATATAAATGCAGAGTATTGTATAAGAATATTTACCTTTGTTTCCATAGTGATGGGTCGCTTCTCTCCAGCCGTCGTTTTTTTCTGTCAAATCCGGGCAGTTAAACTAAAAAGCTATTAAGCTAGTAGAAGTAATGTAATGTTTTTATTATATTTTATTTTAAACACCAATATTATAATCCTTTTCTTTTGAAAACAAAAATAAGCGCCGCATGCCATCTTCCCGTCGACGCCGTAGTTCGTCGTTTGTTAACTTTGAATTTTGAACAATGAGCCGAGCCCAGTGCCCGCGCGCTCAGCGGCACGAGCTCGCTCTTCCCCAGCGCTCAGCGGCGGCTCTCTGAATACGTCACAGCAGCCCTGCAGCCCCGTTAAACCCCCGTCAAAGAGAGATGCTGGTGAGTATCTTCATAGCAAACATGGAGCCCGACCCTTTGAAAAGCTTACTGCAGTAGTATAGAATGGTAGCAATTTAGAAACGTCTCCGAACTTTTATTATAGCTTCCTATAGTCTTATCAGATTGCATATGGGTAAAGTATAATCCACTATTGATTTTGAACAAATCCCACAATTACTGAACTGGATCGTTTAAGTACTTAAAGGCTGTTTTTTGAAAGGTGTTTATAAACATTCTCTTAGGTTAATCCTTCCTTTGGAAAATGAAAATAAACATCAAAGCCTCTCTGAATCAATTAAACCTGTTTTCAACTGTCTAAAGGGATGGTTGCTAACAACATCATGTGACCTGTTTTTCACTTCCATTAGCTAGATCTCAGATGTACAGCTTTCACAGAAACACGTGTTTTAGCAAACTCGTGATGTCATTTAAAATACCTGCTACTAAATCAACTTCATGCCTTACTCTCAGGAAATCTCTTATACTTGCAGCTCTATAAAGCTATGGGAGCAGCACAATGCAAACAGTCTACCAGCAATGAGGACAGATCTAACAGCATTGGACAGGCATGATAGTGCTGCACATGGAGCAGGTGCACAGCAGCAAGGACAGGCATGATAGTGCTGCACATGGAGCAGGTGCACAGCAGCAAGGACAGGCATGATAGTGCTGCACATGGAGCAGGTGCACAGCAGCAAGGACAGGCATGATAGTGCTGCACATGGAGCAGGTGCACAGCAGCAAGGACAGGCATGATAGTGCTGCACATGGAGCCGGTGCACAGCAGCAAGGACAGGCATGATAGTGCTGCACATGGAGCAGGTGCACAGCAGCAAGGACAGGCATGATAGTGCTGCACATGGAGCAGGTGCACAGCAGCAAGGACAGGCATGATAGTGCTGCACATGGAGCAGGTGCACAGCAGCAAGGACAGGCATGATAGTGCTGCACATGGAGCCGGTGCACAGCAGCAAGGACAGGCATGATAGTGCTGCACATGGAGCAGGTGCACAGCAGCAAGGACAGGCATGATAGTGCTGCACATGGAGCAGGTGCACAGCAGCAAGGACAGGCATGATAGTGCTGCACATGGAGCCGGTGCACAGCAGCAAGGACAGGCATGATAGTGCTGCACATGGAGCCGGTGCACAGCAGCAAGGACAGGCATGATAGTGCTGCACATGGAGAAGGTGCACAGCAGCAAGGACAGGCATGATAGTGCTGCACATGGAGCCGGTGCACAGCAGCAAGGACAGGCATGATAGTGCTGCACATGGAGCAGGTGCACAGCAGCAAGGACAAGCATGATAGTGCTGCACATGGAGCAGGTGCACAGCAGCAAGGACAGGCATGATAGTGCTGCACATGGAGCAGGTGCACAGCAGCAAGGACAGGCATGATAGTGCTGCACATGGAGCAGGTGCACAGCAGCAAGGACAGGCATGATAGTGCTGCACATGGAGCAGGTGCACAGCAGCAAGGACAGGCATGATAGTGCTGCACATGGAGCAGGTGCACAGCAGCAAGGACAGGCATGATAGTGCTGCACATGGAGCAGGTGCCACAGTAGCAAGGACAGGCATGCTGGTTCAGCTGCTCCAAGACATCAGAGTGGATCAGCAATGGCAAAACAAAGGGGTTGATTTATTGTTGAGTTTCTCTGTAGGATTGCTGTGTTTTTCAGTCATTATTTTTCCATTTCCTTATGATTTTTTTATCATGTAACTAACACTTCCTTGTTAATTTGTATCCGTCTGTACTCCTTCCATACAAACTATTTCAAATTCAGCCCTGTTTACTTGTTCTGGGTTAAATGCCCAGACTCAGCCAGTCTCTTATCTGTATTGTCACTTTACTGTTTAGGAGGTGCAGCTCCCCCTAGCGGGCACATAAAGAACACAATTAATTAAAACAATATAGAAATAACAAATCATTATTTATCACAAGATTTGTAACAAACAGTTTAATTTCCCTGACAGTTGTGCACAGACACCTCAAATGATATTTCCATTCATCGTCAGCAGCTTTAAATGACATTTTCTTAGTTTTCTTTTCTGATTTCCTGCAGTCGTTCTGAGTGGTTCTTATTGTAATCACTTCAGTATTGTTAAGGTGTGTAGAGTTTGAGTTACTCAGTTACTGTTCTAAATTTGACAAAAAACATATTTGCAATATAGACAGAATTTGTCTGCCTATAAAATAATGCAAACCTAAACATGTTTAGAGGTCCCTGAATATCCTTCCCACAATGCACGAGCACTGAGGGCAACAGTCTGACTGAATGCTCCCCAGGGTCCTAATGCCTGAAGAGTCTGGTTACGTACATTAATGTTACAGTAAAACCTGTCCAGTCCAGCACTGCTTGGGACAGCATTATACAGTGTGCTGGATTACAGAGCTACTGTCAAATCCAATACTGTACATAAACAAATATCTAATGTATGTAATACAACACTCCCCTCCAATGATAAGGAAATATTATGTAATTAACCATTAATGTCTATAACAACAATTGTTTGTTACCTCAAACCGCAATACTTTGAGTTCAAATACATGTGAAGGTGTGTTATTAATAATATAAAACACCAGTAAAGTAAAGCAGTTTATTGATTACAGAATAGCTTACGAATACAGAAATGCAATTAAATACATCAAAAAGTTAATCAATCAACAGGCAGCACTATTCCAGTTCCACTCCAGTCTATGGTAATGCAGCACTATTCCAGTTCCACTCCAGTCTATGGTAATGCAGCACTATTCCAGTTCCACTCCAGTCTCCAGTCTTAAAGAGCGAATCAGAAAGTTTCCATCTCCATTTTCAGTGTTGTAAAGGATGATGACAGGTAGAGATAGCGAGTGCTGCCCACTGTCTGTACACATACTGGCTAATACTGACTTACCTTGACTTACCACCAGTGATACACGGGGAACCTGGAAAAATATATACAGATTGTTCAGCTTGTGTCTTATGTTTGTGTTAACAAAAACAAATACAAACTTGCAAAATGTGTGTTTAATGATGAAATAATGATTTCTTAATGAACTATCCCTAAGACTGGGCTGTGCTGTTTAAGAAGAAGCCTGCATGTGTGCTGTGACAGGCCAGGTGAAATGTGTGCACTGACTGGGAGGCTCACCTTGGATCCTGCAGTAGTGAAGGAGCAGCAGAGTGAACACAATGAAATGAATCAGAGAGAAGCTCACTCTGTAGCCAATAGCAACAGCGCTGTGCCAGGACACTGGGGGAAGGAAGGTACAGTATGAGTGTGTGCTAGTGACTTCCATACACCTTGACTGAGCTGATAGGGATTCAAGAACATTACCCTGCTCACACTCGCTCTATAGGAACAGCCTTCAGCCACTCTGTCACTCGAATGGCTGTCTGCTGTAACTGCATTTTATTGGAACCATCATTTTATAAGATACTCAGTCAGGGAATCAATGTGTTTTCATTTGATTGATTGTCAGAAAGTAGAAAATAATGATTTCTTTAAAATGTAATCAAACCCATGCAGGAAGCTATAACGTTAGTGTCAAATATACACCACTGAATTTGCAAAGTGTAAAAACAGAATCTGTACTGTGCAGGATTTGTTCCCAATCCATTGTGTTGCAATTGCTGATAATTATGTGGTCTGTTTAGGCTCTATCTCTTCACAGGGAATATAATGGGTTCACATTTACAAAGAAATACAAGTTTTCAAAGTTCTCCTTTGAGAGAAATTCAGTGGTGGAGTATATATTATCCTTATGGGTTTGTCAAGACAGGAACACGCTATAAACAGGTCATTGTAACGGCCCACAGCATCCTGCCCCCTCCCCTCTCTAGGTTCTAAACCCTTAGATATATCTGCATTGATAATCTGCAAGTCATTCAAACACTGCTATGAATCATAATGAGTTGAGTACTCACTTACAATAGTGTTAGTCAGGAGTTTAAGTCCCACTTTAAAATGATTAAATACATATTTTATTCTTGGCATTGAAAAATGAGCAATGAGATTATTATTTTTAAAATGGACAATTACTGTAAATAGATATGCTTTGTCATGGTGTTCTATACAACATCAGATATCGCTTTGATTTTAGCTATTGCATGGTAGAGTAGGTGAGAAACTTCAATCTTAATAGACAGAGAGGCATAGAGAGGAAAAGAGTTAGAAGCTGAGAATTAGAGAAATGCTGGAGGATTGAGGCTCCCAATCACCTCTAACAGAACCAAACAGCACCCCCTACTGCTGAGGACAAAGCTTTA
This sequence comes from Acipenser oxyrinchus oxyrinchus, assembly GCA_030684275.1. Lineage (NCBI taxonomy): Eukaryota > Metazoa > Chordata > Actinopteri > Acipenseriformes > Acipenseridae > Acipenser > Acipenser oxyrinchus. The sequence goes on from JAGXEW010000220.1 coordinate 146,022, forward strand.
GTAAAAAGGAAGGAGATTCTGTATTACTCAATTTAGCCTATAGTTTTATTTATTTATTATGTCTTTGTGCAACACGTGTGTGTAATAAGACTGCTAATATAAATGTGCCTAAACAAAACTAAATACGAATGTCATTCTGTGGCTATGAAAGAAGTGTTAGAGCAGCTAAATTATTCTTCATTTATAACCCGCAGTCAAGAAACTTCAGGAAACAAAGTTCTGTTTAATCATTATTTATAACAGCTGGAAAGAGCTGAAAAGGAAATTCATACAATTTTGTCTGTACATAAGTATTTAATAAAAATAGAAATTTAATTCTCCTTGTCAATTCTGTTGTTTTTGTAAAACTTTTTTTCATACCTCGGCTGTTAACACAGAAAGATGAGGTGGAACTTTTAGTGAGATTGTCGTTGTGTGACTTCACTGTAAACAAAATTGTGGTGAAAACTTCAACGTGAGATAATAAACGTGAGATTTGCTATTTTATTGTGAGTGAAAAACACAAGCCAAGTTAGTAGAAACAATTGAGGCAACCTTGGCCCCCATGGGTTTTACAGTTGTGCCTGTTTGCTTTGTGCGCCAATGGTTTCTTGAAACTTGACTTGTATTTTTGATATCTCCACTTCAAATGCCTGGGTACTTTTGAGAACTTGGCGGTTTTTCCCATTTCCAATGTGTAGCAGACTGAAAGCCACCAAGGAGATGGAAGATGGTCAAAACAGCTGAGTTCAGGTAGGCAGAAGCAGGGAAAAAAATAAACTTTGTCAAACACAACCACCAGAAATCAAAACATCCAACAAATTTGAGCCATTTCAAAATGTAGATGATCAAACTGCACTTAAACAAAAAGGGAACCAATCTACTCAGAGAAAGGATCCTTGAGGAGGTCCAGAAGCATTTAAACTAGAAAGGAAGGGGGGAGAAAACAAAAAAAACAGAAGGGAAACCACATCAAAACAAGGACAACAACTCAGGTAAGACAACTATTAAATGTATTTATCTTAATGCTAGAAGTCTCAGAAACAAAATGTTAGAACTTGAAGCTACTGCACTAACAATACGATGTGATAGGTGTTACAGAAACTTGGTTGTCTGAGAGTAATGGAGAAGAATATAATATTAGTGGGTACACACTGTATAGGAAAGAAAGGCAGGACAGAAGAGGCGGAGGGGTAGCGCTATACATAAGAAATAGTCTTGAAGCCCAGGTGTTAAATCAGGACAAAGAAAACAATGCAGAATCAATATGGGTCAGAATAATAGACAAAAATTCAAAGGGCATAATAATAGGAGCATGCTATAGACTGCCAAATTCAGACGCTGAGCAAAATAATCTGTTATACAATGACATTCGAAATGCGTGTAGAAAAGGAGAAGCTATACTAATGGGGGATTTCAACTTCCCTCGTATAAAATGGGAGAACCCGGTGGGGAGCATGACGGACGAAATTGAAATGGTGGAAATGACAAATGACTGCTTCCTAACTGAATTTGTCAAGGCACCGACTAGAGGGGAGGCATGCCTTGATTTAGTGTTTTCAAATAATGAAGACAGAATAACTAAAACAGAGGTCAGAGAGCCATTGGCAAACTCAGACCACAACATGGTCTCATTTGAAGTATTTTTTAAAACCCCAAAAGTAATGACTAAGGCTAAGGTTTACAATTTTAGAAAAGCAAACTATGAAGGTATGAAACAGAGACTAACACAAGTAGATTGGAGTAAAATAGAGAAAACATCCACAGAAAAAGGATGGCTGTTTTATTATTTGTTTATTTAGCAGACGCCTTTATCCAAGGTGACTTACAGAGACTAGGGTGTGTGAACTATGCATCAGCTGCAGAGTCACTTACAACTACGTCTCACCCGAAAGACGGAGCACAAGGAGGTTAGGGTCAGGGTCACACAATGATTCAGTGGATGAGGTGGGATTTGAACTGGGGCCCTCCTGGTTACAAGCCCTTTTCTTTAACCACTGGACCACACAGCCTCCTGTGTGAAATAAAAAAGAAACATGTTTTTGCCTACACCCAGCTGAACAGCTGTTTCAGCAATTCTTGGTATGCCCCAGCTGGCTGACTAAGGGACACACGGTACGTTACACATCTCCCTGTTACTGTAACAGCAGAAGCAATGCCCTTGAACCATGTAACACAATCAGTGTGTGTCAAAGTTACACACACTGTAAAATGATCCACTTAATACAATATATTACACATGACCATGTACCTCACATAGATAAAGGGCTTGTTTGCTGGTCCCCCATAGCCTCAACGAATAGGTTGCAGCTAGTACAAATGCTCCTGCAAGAATGCCAGTTTTAAGGTCACGGTCACTACATTGGCTTCGCCTGAAGCGCATATTTACATATTTATTTCAAAATGCTGCACGAGTTATTTATTCTCTACTACTATCTGTTTTAAATGTCCTTTGAATGGTACAAATGCATCATATTGTCCAGTAAACTATTTGACAATATTCATGCTACTGTATACAACCCACGGATAAAAAACGCAAGCAAATAAAGTATTTAGGAAGTCCTGGCATATTGTGGTGCTTAGGAAGAAACTACTGTACCATGATGTTTTTTTATAACGTGTAAAAAGCAGAGTCTACTTGAGTTTTGTAGCAATACGTTTATTATCTGTTACACAGGGTGTATTCCTGTGAGACAAATAGAGGCCAATGCACTTCCCATTGAAAACCACACTACTACATCTCTTCATCTTAGAAAGTGCAAGTGCACAATTGGAAAAGTAATGCAGTTGCCAGCTTAGTCAAAATCACTCTGTAAACTAATGCGCCATATGTTTGGGGTGTGATGAAACATTTTCTAAGAACTTCCAAGTTTAGCAGACAATCCTGTGTGCTGCAAAACAAATTACACACAAAACACAACCAAGAAGCCACCTATTTCCTGTAGGCATTTCCCTTTGAAATTGAAAATGACAGGCCCTTGGGTGACCACAGCTCTTTGAATCAGTGCCAGGATTGATTCATGCATACAATGGCCTCTGCAAGGGTCGATCATATCATTTACAATTCATTAAGTTCCAGAGACTCTGTGCTGATGGACCGCCAAGCTCTCTATCAATGCCATACAACTTGATTAGAACACAGGATAGTTTCTATTCATTTAAATCTTAAAACATCATCTTTTATGAACTTGATTATTAATGTTACCTGTTGTCAGCCATAATACCGACTTTCAATAATCTATTAAATTGATTATATTATGACTCGGCATTACAGGTGAGCCTCCGACATCAATGCAAATTTAAAAAGAAGGATGAAAGGAGGCTGTGTGGTCCAGTGGTTTAAAGAAAAGGGCTTGTAACCAAGAGGTCCCCGGTTCAAATCCCACCTCAGCCACTGACTCATTGTGTGACCCTGAGCAAGTCACTTCACCTCCTTGTGCTCCGTCTTTCGGGTGAGACGTAATTTTAAGTGACTCTGCAGCTGATGCATAGTTCACACACCCTAGTCTCTGTAAGTCGCCTTGGATAAAGGCGTCTGCTAAATAAACAAATAATAATAATGAAAGGAACTGTAATATAGAGAAGGGGCCAAGTGCCAAGAGAAGGGGAGTGGAGGAAACCAATCACTGGGGTAGTACAAAAACAATACGTTATGGGTGGAGACTGGTTTGCTGTCACTGCATCTTTGCATAAAATATTTATTTCTAAGCACTGTATGTGCACAAATACAAATCATCAGCAACATGAAAAAGCATGAAAAAGCAGACTGCTCTCCCAAAGATTTAAATGTCAAAATGTGACATATTGATCAGATCCTCAACACATCCCCAGATCCATGTCAATTGGATAAATGGTGGGTCAGACACATCTACAGTATTCACTTGGTGCGATTCACCTGGGACATATATTCCTTGCAGCGGGTCAAAAAACAATAAGCAATCTGTACTTGGTTAAACTACATCCGAGTACCAACAATGTATAGCACATGTACAGGAGTCTGAGAAACGTATGTATTTCTGCAACTGACATTAGAAATACGTGTAGAAAAGGATAAGCCATACTAATGGGGGATTTCAACTTCCCCCATATAAAATGGGAAAACTCGGTGGGGAGCACGACGGACGAAATTGAAATGGTGGAAATGACAAATGACTGCTTCCTAATGCAATTTGACAAGGCACTGACTAGAGGGGTGGCATGCCTTGATTTAGTCTTTTCAAATAACGAAGACAGAATAACTAAAACAGCGGTCAGAGAGCCATTGGCAAACTCAGACCACAACATGGTCTCATTTGAAGTGATTTTTAAAACCCAAAAAGTAATGACTAAAGCTAAGGTTTACAATTTTAGAAAAGCAAACTATGAAGGTATGAAACAGAGACTAACAGAAGTGGATTGGAGTAAAATAGAGAAAACATCCACAGAAAAAGGATGGCTGTTTTTTAAAAATGTAGTACTAGAGGCGCAAAACAATTACATCTCAAAAGTAGACAAATCTAAATCTTAAACAAAATGGCCAACCTGGTTTAATAGATCAATTAAAAAAATATTCAGCGAAAAAAGGCACTTTACAGAGCGTTTAAAAGGGACCAAAAACAAAGTACACAGAAAGAGTACTTGGAACTGCAAAGGCAAGTCAAAAAGGAAGTTAGAACGGCCAAGAGAGAGACAGAAATCAATATTGCTAAGGGGGGCTAAAACCAATTCCAAAATGTTTTTCCAATATTATAACAGCAAGAGAACATTCAAAGAGGCGGTCAGATGTCTGAGAGATACAAATGGCAAAATCATACACGAAGGAAAAAAAAATAGCAAATATATTAAATGATTACTTTTCACAGGTTTTTACAAAGGAGGATATGGACAACTTGCCCCACATGTCGACCTGTTCCTATCCAGTTTTAAATAACTTTAGCATAACAGAGGCAGAAGTGTTAAATGGACTAGAGCTCTTAAAATAAACAATCCCCTGGGCCGGATGAGATCCTCCCAATAGTACTCAAAGAAATGAAAGAAGTTATTTACATATCACTAACCAAGGTCATGCAACAGTCTCTTGACACGGGTTGTACCGACAGACTGGAAAATTGCAAATGTAATACCAATCCACAAAAAGGGAGACAAAACCAAACCAGGTAACTACAGACCAATAAGCCGGACTTCTATTATATGTAAACTTATGGAAACTATAATAAGATCCAAAATGGAAAATTACCTATATCCTGGGAGACAGTCAGCATGGTTTTAGGAAAGGGAGATCGTGTCTAACTAACCTGCTTGATTTTCTTGAGGATGCAACATCGACAATGGATAATTGCAAAGCATACAACATGGTTTATTTTGATTTCCAGAAAGCTTTTGACAATGTACCGCATAAAAGATTAATTCTCAAACTGAACGCAGTACGGATTCAAGGAAATGCATGCACATGGATTAGGGAGTGGTTAACATGTAGAAAACAGAAAGTACTGATTAGAGGAGAAACCTCAAAATGGAGCGAGGTAACCAGTGGTGTACCACAGGGATCAGTATTAGGTCCTCTGCTATTCTTAATCTACATTAATGATTTAGATTCTGGTATAGTAAGCAAACTTGTTAAATTTGCAGACGACACAAAAATAGGAGGAGTGGCAAACACTGTTGCAGCAGCAAAGGTCATTCAAAATGATCTAGACAGCATTCAGAACTGGGCAGACACATGGCAAATGACATTTAATAGAGAAAAGTGTAAAGTATTGCATGCAGGCAATAAAAATGTACATAATAAATATCATATAAGAGATACTGAAATTGAAGAAGGAATCTATGAAAAAGACCTAGGAGTTTATACTGACTCAGAAATGTCTTCATCTAGACAATGTGGGGAAGCTATAAAAAAGGCCAACAGGATGCTCGGATATATTGTGAGAAGTGTTGAATTTAAATCAAAGGAAGTAATGTTAAAACTTTACAATGCATTAGTAAGACCTCATCTAGAAAATAGGAGTCACTTTTTTACACAGAGAATTGTGAGGGTCTGGAACCAACTCCCCAGTAATGTTGTTGAAGCTGACACCCTGGGATCCTTCAAGAAGCTGCTTGATGAGTTTCTGGGATCAATAAGCTACTAACAACCAAACGAGCAAGATGGGCCGAATGGCCTCCTCTCGTGTGTAAACTTTCTTATGTTCTTATGTTCTTCATTCAGGAGCACCTTCACTTTGCTCCACTTAACATGTTGACCTCAGACCACGCCACCAGAGGGGCTTCTTGGATTGTTCTCTGCTTCGTGTTTTTAAAAGCATAGATCTGAATCTATGAATCTTAAGTTGTGTGTTTTTTTTTCTTTAATTATTATTATTGAGGAATATCACATTTGAACTGAACATCTTGTATTCGATTAATGGTTACGAATGGGAGAGATCTTGTATTAGATTAAGGGTTACAGATTAATAGACGGCATGTGTGTTCAAAGTGTAGCTTGAATCTTCCCCAGGGTGTAATTTGAGTATTAGAAGTTTTAATAGATGTGCTTAATATTAACCCACTGGGATACGCGGTTTGGTTCACGTCACGTGCACTAAAACCCTGCTGGAAGATCTTGTTTGGATAAACATGGTGTTTACATGAAAAGCTTTGCAATTTCGTATTGTGTGTATAAATACATTTTAATAAGGACATCCCAACCATGCCTGTTCACATTATTCGTATTTATTTACAATATTTAACCTGGGAAAGGTTACAAGGGTGTCCAGAGCATTGCTTCACACAGTATTACAGGACCTGATCCCATACCATCCACTGAAATGAAGCGTCTCGTTTACAAGGGTGTCCAGAGCGCTCCTTCACACAGTATTACAGGACCTGATCCCATACCATCCACTGAAATGAAGCGTCTCGTTTACAAGGGTGTCCAGAGTGCTCCTTCACACAGTATTACAGGACCTGATCCCATACCATCCACTGAAATGAAGCATCTCGTTTACAAAGGTGTCCAGAGTGCTCCTTCACACAGTATTACAGGACCTGATCCCATACCATCCACTGAAATGAAGCGTCTCGTTTACAAGGGTGTCCAGAGTGCTCCTTCACACAGTATTACAGGACCTGATCCCATACCATCCACTGAAATGAAGCGTCTCATTTACAAGGGTGTCCAGAGTGCTCCTTCACACAGTATTACAGGACCTGATCCCATACCATCCACTGAAATGAAGCGTCTCGTTTACAAGGGTGTCCAGAGTGCTCCTTCACACAGTATTACAGGACCTGATCCCATACCATCCACTGAAATGAAGCGTCTCGTTTACAAGGGTGTCCAGAGCGCTCCTTCACACAGTATTACAGGACCTGATCCCATACCATCCACTGAAATGAAGCGTCTCGTTTACAAGGGTGTCCAGAGTGCTCCTTCACACAGTATTACAGGACCTGATCCCATACCATCCACTGAAATGAAGCGTCTCGTTTACAAGGGTGTCCAGAGTGCTCCTTCACACAGTATTACAGGACCTGATCCCATACCATCCACTGAAATGAAGCGTCTCGTTTACAAGGGTGTCCAGAGCGCTCCTTCACACATGGCAGTCTATATTTGGCGCAGTAGCAGCTCTGCTCTTTTGCTGTGGGTCTGTTGAAGTCTTTCTCATCTCTAAACTTGTTATTTTTTCTGAATATATTCTGATATATTTGTAAGTGTAATTATATTTATGAAGCATATATTAATTTTCATATTTATAAAATGCTTAAATGGTTTACAAAACAAAAGAAAAGAAAAAAAGCCTTTCGTTTTATTTTTCTTCACTGTTCCAACCACCGCTTCTTAATTTCTCAGTCAGTATAAGGTCTTAAAAAAACGTGCTTACAAATGCAGTGTATAACCGATATTCATGTAAGCAAGCGCACCATGTGTGTACATAGAGAAGAAGACACAAGTGTAAATGTTTACTCAAATATTTACATATGTTTAAAGTTTCCATTAGCATGGAAATGCCCATATATATATACACACACATATGCATATTGTAAATGTAGTCTACCTGCTGAGGCTTACTTTTCACACTTTTAACACACAGAGACAGACACAGAAAGGTACTTTAGCACTTTTATTATTTACAATAACAAAGAAAATAAACAAAACAAAAACCTAACTCCTTTTCGGAGCACTAACTCAAACTTCCTCCGGCAACGCCTATTGTTTTCCCCCTGGAAACTTATCACTCTTCCTTAAATGCACTTTACTTACTCTTATCTGCCCCCGATTTTACTGTATTTAATCCTGTACTTTAGAGTACTGTAACCTGTGAAGTGTTATTTAATCTGTAGTATTTTGTATTTAATTATATCCTGATGTAACTATCACTGACACTGTTATCTGCTCCGTTATTGAATCGTATTTTGTCATACTTGTATTTTTGTTTACGACTGTAAGTCGCCCTGGATAAGGGCGTCTGCTAAGAAATAAATAATAATAATAATAATAATAATAATAATAATAATAATAATAATAATAATAACTAACTATGGCGGACAGCCAAACCAAGCCCCTTTTTAAACACACAGTTCACACACAATAACTTCTTCAGGGCTCTTCAGCAGCTGGCTTGTGCTTCTTCAGCCAGTCTGCCAATGGCTGCTACTCCATCAGCCCTGACTGCAGGGCTTCTCCTGCTCTTATGCAGGGTTTAATTGGTCTCAGGTGCTTCCCATTTCCTCTGCAGTCCTGTTGCCTTCTGGGTAATGTAGTCCTGCTGTTTCCTCCAGGACTACATTTTTTCCTCTTCCTCCCCCTACTCTGCCACAATATACAGTACTGTGCAAAAGTTTTAGGCAGGTGTGAAAAAATGCTGTAAAGTAAGAATGCTTTCAAAAATAGACATGTTAATAGATTATATTTATCAATTAACTAAATGCAAAGTGAGTGAACAGAAGAAAAATCTAAATCAAATCCATATTTGGTGTGACCACCCTTTGCCTTCAAAACAGCATCAATTCTTCTAGGTACACTTGTACAAAGTCAGGGATTTTGTAGGCATATAGTCAGGTGTATGATTAAACAATTATACCAAACAGGTGCTAATGATCATCAATTCAATATGTAGGTTGAAACACAATCATTAACTGAAACAGAAACAGCTGTGTAGGAGGAATAAAACTGGGTGAGGAACAGCCAAACTCAGCTAACAAGGTGAGGTTGCTGAAGACAGTTTACTGTCAAAAGTCATACACCACGGCAAGACTGAGCACAGCAACAAGACACAAGGTAGTTATACTGCATCAGCAAGGTCTCTCCCAGGCAGAAATTTCAAGGCAGACAGGGGTTTCCAGATGTGCTGTCCAAGCTCTTTGAAGAAGCACAAGGAAACGGGCAACGTTGAGGACCGTAGACGCAGTGGTCGGCCAAGGAAACTTACTGCAGCAGATGAAAGACACATCATGCTTACTTCCCTTCTCAATCGGAAGGTGTCCAGCAGTGCCATCAGCTCAGAATTGGCAGAAAACAGTGGGACCCTGGTACACCCATCTACTGTCCGGAGAAGTCTGGTCAGAAGTGGCCTTCATGGAAGACTTATGCCAAAAAGCCATACCTCCGACATGGAAACAAGGCCAAGCGACTCAACTTTGCACGAAAACACAGGAACTGGGGTGCAGAAAAATGGCAGCAGGTGCTCTGGACTGATGAGTCAAAATTTGAAATATTTGGCTGTAGCAGAAGGCAGTTTGTTCGCCAAGGGCTGGAGAGCTGCACACGAATGAGTGTCTGCAGGCAACAGTGAAGCATGGTGGAGGTTCCTTGCAAGTTTGGGGCTGCATTTCTGCAAATGGAGTTGGGGATTTGGTCAGAATTAATGGTCTCCTCAATGCTGAGAAGTACAGGCAGATACTTATCCATCATGCAATACCATCAGGGAGGCATCTGATTGGCCCCAAATTTATTCTGCAGCATGACAACAACCCCAAACATACAGCCAAAGTCATTAAGAACTATCTTCAGCGTAAAGAAGAACAAGGAGTCCTGGAAGTGATGGTATGGCCCCCACAGAGCCCTGATCTCAACATCATTGAGTCTGTCTGGGATTACATGAAGAGAGAGAAGCAACTGAGGCTGCCTAAATCCACAGAAGAACTGTGGTTAGTTCTCCAAGATGTTTGGGCCAACCTACCTGCCGAGTTCCTTCAAAAACTGTGTGCAAGTGTACCTAGAAGAATTGATGCTGTTTTGAAGGCAAAGGGTGGTCACACCAAATATTGATTTGATGTAGATTTTTCTTCTGTTCACTCACTTTGCATTTAGTTAATTGATAAATATAATCTATTAACATGTCTATTTTTGAAAGCATTCTTACTTTACAGCATTTTTTCATACCTGCCTAAAACTTTTGCACAGTACTGTATATTTGTGTATATATGCATTGCACTTTGTTCTTTATTGCTATTCATTTAATAGCAGTACTATATGTGTCCAGGTTTACACTGCAGTAGGGGGTTCACTCAATTGCAGGAAGGTTCACATTGTGTGTTTTTCACATCAGTTAATGGAGTTTTGCTTCAGGTTATGTCAGTGCAGATTTATTCTTTTTAATCGACACATTTGTTTTTGTGTTGCATTTTATTGTATGTGGAAAACACTGTAGACACAATAAAAGGAGTAATGCAGTGGTGCCCCTCGGTGTGCTGTCCTCTAGAATCACCACTGTGCAGGGCTTTGAGGTTGTGTTACTGTTAATATGTAGGCCTGGTGATTTCTTTTGTTGTTTTTATTTATCTTTTGAAAGTCAGCTTCTGGTACCATTTCACTGTGACAGACACGTTTACTGTAAAATATGACACACCATTATTAACACATACCATTAATAATAATGAAACATATCTGTTAACACGATAGCAACCTAAACTAAAGCTTTAACAGTATAGCAAATAGAGACTAACAATTGCAAGACAATAGCATTTATCTTTACCATGAATTGGGCACACACACAGACACACACTCTTTATTGCTAACTTCAATACATAATAAACTTGACGTGTACTTTCTGCTGCTGAAATGCAGGTGAGCCTGCATCCTGTTCACAGTGCTATGGCAGGTGAGTCAGTCCCAGTGTGGCTCTACACCCTATTGACAGTGCTATGGCAGGTGAATCAATCCCAGTGTGGTTCTACACCCTATTGACAGTGCTATGGCAGGTGAATCAGTCCCAGTGTGGTTCTACACCCTGTTGACAGTGCTATGGCAGGTGAATCAGTCCCAGTGTGGCTCTACACCCTGTTGACAGTGCTATGGCAGGTGAATCAGTCCCAGTGTGGCTCTCCACCCTATTGACAGTGCTATGGCAGGTGAGTCAGTCCCAGTGGGGCTCTACACCCTATTGACAGTGCTATGGCGGGTGAGTCAGTCCCAGTGTGGCTCTGCACCCTGTTGACAGTGCTATGGGAGGGGTTCCTATTCTTTCCAATCCTCTGTCCATACAGACACACACACACACACACACACACACACACACACTGACGCACACACACACAGTGTCAGTGCTATAACACTGTGTCTGTGTATTACTAGCTTCAGTACCCCAGGATTTTCAATTAGGTTTAAAGTATGTGGCACCTACAAGGTGGGGGAGAGTGGGAGAGGGGTGTCCCCATCCCACTTGGACATTTTTGAAAAAGGGATTAAAATGGTATTTAATCCCAACGCAGTGTGTTACGGGACTCCACTACTCCAGTATGCAGAAAGAAAACACAAGGAGTTTATTTTATGCAGTTACATTGACTTTAAATGCATCAGCAATCTAATACAGAAAGAACAAAATACAGTTCCATTAGTCTCTGAGGGTGCAGAGGCACACAAACACACACAGAGACACACACAGACACACAGAGACACACAGAGACAGAGAGGCACAGAGACACACAGAGGCACTGGAACAGAGACACACAGAGAAACACAGGCACACAGAGACATAGAGGCACTGGAACAGATGGTCTTCTATCGCTGCTTCTCTTCTACGGCTGCTCACTAACCTATTCCTCACTCACTTCTTACACACCCTCTCACTACGTGACCTTGTCATCTAAACTCCTTCTTCAGCTTACTTTACAACTTATTTACAGCTTATTTTACAGCCTATTTTATGATCCTCCATCCTATCTCCTCAGGACACTGTTGATAGTGTCTGTGATTAACGTCTATTTCCCTGAGATATGGTGCAATTGTTTCATTTCCTCCTCTAGCTCTCATTCATTTCTTTTCAGGGGGTTGGTTACTAGGCACTGCTATCTCAAGCTTATTTTGAGAACAGAGACAACATGTGCAGTAATATTAACCCATAGCTTTTAACATATTCAGTTCACTTTCCTGCACCTCTGTTACACTTTGGAATGAGCATTTTTTAGAACAACATTGTAAGAGTTTAGGAATCCAGATCTGACTTTCCCTCTCCTTCTCTCTTCAAACCCTAACCCTAACCTCTCCTTCTCTCTTCTAACCCTAACCTCTCCTTCTCTCTTCAAACCCTAAACATACCCCAAACCTCTCCTTCTCTCTTCTAACCCTAACCTCTCCTTCTCTCTTCAAACCCTAAACATACCCCAAACCTCTCCTTCTCTCTTCTAACCCTAACCTCTCCTTCTCTCTTCAAACCCTAAACATACCCCAAACCTCTCCTTCTCTCTTCTAACCCTAACCTCTCCTTCTCTCTCTTAACCCTAACCCTAACCTCTCCTTCTCTCTTCAAACCCTAAACATACCCCAAACCTCTCCTTCTCTCTTCTAACCCTAGCCTCTCCTTCTCTCTTCAAACCCTAAACATACCCCAAACCTCTCCTTCTCTCTTCTAACCCTAGCCTCTCCTTCTCTCTTCTAACCCTAACCTCACCTTCTCTCTTTTCCCCTCCCTGTTTCTTTCAGTGTTCTCCTCTCCTTCAACCCCATCTCCCGTCCACACTCTTCCACCCTCTGTCGCCTTCCCTCTCTCTCTCCCCTCCACTGACCTTCTCTTTTCCACTCTCCTGTAATCTCAATGGGAATGCATATGCCAGGTTATCACTATTTAGTATTAGTGTCTGTGTTACACTTTTACACATATCTACAGAACCGTATCCACTTGTGTTGAAAATGGACTGTTAGCTGAAGAAAAAACACACAGAAACATTTTATTACTATTTATTTTTAATTCTCCAGATTAGACTTTAAATCACTCATGAGCTCCAGTTCTGTGAAAAGGATCATGTGTTGGTTTGTTTTAGGAGGCGTGTCTGAACCAGGTACACATTCTTTCACTGGCAGACAGTGTGTGGGCGTGTTCCTCAAGTTTCTCAGGTAACGGTGCAATAAAAACAGGAATTGTACTTTGACCTGTACTTTAACTTTAGACAGGCTACTTCAGGCTAGAAAGCTGATCAAACAGATGGGAAGTTCTTTACAGAGTGTGTAAATCTTTAAAATACACTTCTCATATCTAAACTCAGTTGTACGGATGCTGTTTAAAAAGCGGCTTCTATTTATTCTTAAAAGAGTTTGAGAGCTGAACTGAAGCACGAAGACAGAGTGCAGGTGAAAGTGAAAGCAGGTAAGCAGCCTCTAAATCTGTGTGTTTAAAGTTACAATAGCTAATAGAACAGCTCTCTTCAACAGTAAGTAGCGTGGTTCTGAAAAATCTAGTGTTTCCCGTCCCTGCGTGCTGCTACAGCTGTTTAAATACGTACCTGTAATTATTCTTTTCATTGTTAACATCCTGACAACATTTTACACTTATAACTTTAAAGTATGTTTCAAAGCTCTTTTCAAAATGGCCTCTCTAGTACACTGATAGTGGAATGATTTTTGCCCACATTGTCAAACAGGTAACACAGCGATAACGATCCATGATGTGGTACGGAACAGAAAGGCCAGAGCACTTAGGACTTGGTTTGTTAATGAGCAATGTAATGAGGAAGACATAGTCTGTGATTGAGATGAGAAGTGATACTGGTCAATGGTATGTGGTTTACAGTGAGAAAGAGCAATGCAATGAAGACACAGTCTGTGAGATGAGAAGTGATACTGGAGGAGCCTGTTTGTGAACGCTATCGAGTCAAACCCCATAGATTATCATTGAGGAGAGGAGCCTGTTTGTGAACACTATCGAGTCAAACCCCATAGATTATCATTGAGGAGAGGAGCCTGTTTGTGAACGCTATCGAGTCAAACCCCATAGATTATCATTGAGGAGAGGAGCCTGTTTGTGAACACTATCGAGTTAAACCCCATAGATTATCATTGAGCTGGAGAGGAGCCTGTTTGTGAACGCTATCGAGTCAAACCCCATAGATTATCATTGAGAAGAGGAGCCTGTTTGTGAACGCTATCGAGTCAAACCCCATGGATTATCATTGAGGAGAGGAGCCTGTTTGTGAACGCTATCGAGTCAAACCTCATAATGATTTCCATTACATGAGAGTAGATGTTAAAACTTCATGCTGATTTGAACTTGGCTCTCGCCAAGATAAGCACCAACTAAGACGTAGCTTCACAGTAAACTAATGTGATCCATATGTGTCTGCATCCATTTGCGCTTCCTTCCATATGATGATGTAGATATCCTTCTGTCTGGTGTTGATGGCTGAAGTGTAATGCTGGCTGCAGGGATCAGCTTATTGCCTCCCTAGCGCATCAGCACACACAACGGCTGCGATGCTGGCTCCGGGGATCAACCATAGTGCGGTCTCCCCAGCGCATCAGCATGACAACCGTCTGGATTGAGCTAAGTAGGGTACATCTCTGGGGTCTTCAAGTGGGCACCTTCCATCCTCGGTGTTTCGTCGACTAGCCCACGACACCTCAAGAGGGCTCGACGGTGATTCTGGCGTCCCAGCATCACCCTCCGTCCCCACTCAACTCAGCCCAGCTTACTTACCTGTACATTAGCGTTTTCTTTCTATTGTGCTTGAGATCCCCAGCCAGAATCTTTCCGTCTCAACCACAGCCAGTTGCTGCTCCTCTTCAGATAAGTTCTTCACTGTGCGATGCAACTCTTGGCCATTGAATCGACATCTCTGAGAAACCGGGTTGTAGAGTGTGCCACAAATCCTCGACATCCCACTTTATCATTTATTTATCATTATCTGTTTATTTATTTATATATGATTATCATTATGCTGGAGAGGAGCCTGTTTGTGAACGCTATCGAGTCAAACCCCATGGATTATCATTGAGGAGAGGAGCCTGTTTGTGAACGCTATCGAGTCAAACCTCATAATGATTTCCATTACATGAGAGTAGATGTTAAAACTTCATGCTGATTTGAACTTGGCTCTCGCCAAGATAAGCACCAACTAAGACGTAGCTTCACAGTAAACTAATGTGATCCATATGTGTCTGCATCCATTTATGCTTCCTTCCATATGATGATGTAGATATCCTTCTGTCTGGTGTTGATGGCTGAAGTGTAATGCTGGCTGCAGGGATCAGCTTATTGCCTCCCTAGCGCATCAGCACACACTGGCAACTGCGATGCTGGCTCCGGGATCAACCATAGTGCGGTCTCCCTAGCGCATCAGCATGACAACCGCCTGGATTGAGCTAAGTAGGGTACATCTCTGGGGTCTTCAAGTGGGCACCTTCCATCCTCGGTGTTTCGCCGACCAGCCCACGACACCTCAAGAGGGCTCGGACGGTGATTCTGGCGTCCCAGCATCACCCTCCGTCCCCACTCAACTCAGCCCAGCTTACTTACCTGTACATTAGCGTTTCTTTCTTTCTATTGTGCTTGAGATCCCCAGCCAGAATCTTTCCGTCTCAACCACAGCCAGTTGCTGCTCCTCTTCAGATAAGTTCTTCACTGTGCGATGCAACTCTTGGCCATTGAATCCGACATCTCTGAGAAACCGGGTTGTAGAGTGTGCCACAAATCCTCGACATCCCACTTTATCATTTATTTATCATTATCTGTTTATTTATTTATATATGATTATCATTGCGCTGGAGAGGAGCCTGTTTGTGAACGCTATCGAGTCAAACCCCATGGATTATCATTGAGGAGAGGAGCCTGTTTGTGAACGCTATCGAGTCAAACCTCATAATGATTTCCATTACATGAGAGTAGATGTTAAAACTTCATGCTGATTTGAACTTGGCTCTCGCCAAGATAAGCACCAACTAAGACGTAGCTTCACAGTAAACTAATGTGATCCATATGTGTCTGCATCCATTTGCGCTTCCTTCCATATGATGATGTAGATATCCTTCTGTCTGGTGTTGATGGCTGAAGTGTAATGCTGGCTCCAGGGATCAGCTTATTGCCTCCCTAGCGCATCAGCACACACAACGGCTGCGATGCTGGCTCCGGGATCAACCATAGTGCGGTCTCCCCAGCGCATCAGCATGACAACCGCCTGGATTGAGCTAAGTAGGGTACATCTCTGGGGTCTTCAAGTGGGCACCTTCCATCCTCGGTGTTTCGTCGACTAGCCCACGACACCTCAAGAGGGCTCGACGGTGATTCTGGCGTCCCAGCATCACCCCACTCCGTCCCCCACTCAACTCAGCCCAGCTTACTTACCTGTACATCAGCGTTTCTTTCTTTCTATTGTGCTTGAGATCCCCAACCAGAATCTTTCCGTCTCAACCACAGCCAGTTGCTGCTCTTCAGATAAGTTCTTCACTGTGCGACGCAACTCTTGGCTATTGAATCCGACATCTCTGAGAAACCAGGTTGTAGAGTGTGCCACAAATCCTCGACATCCCACGTTATCATTTATTTATCATTATCTATTTATTTATTTATATATGATTATCATTGCGCTGGAGAGGAGCCTGTTTGTGAACGCTATCGAGTCAAACCCCATAGATTATCATTGTGGAGAGGAACCTGTTTGTGAACGCTATCGAGTCAAACCCCATAGATTATCATTGAGGAGAGGAGCCTGTTTGTGAACGCTATCGAGTCAAACCCCATAGATTATCATTGAGGAGAGGAGCCTGTTTGTGAACGCTATCGAGTCAAACCCCATAGATTATCTTTGAGGAGAGGAGCCTGTTTGTGAACGCTATCGAGTCAAACCTCATAGATTATCATTGCGCTGGAGAGGAGCCTGTTTGTGAACGCTATCGAGTCAAACCCCATAGATTATCATTGAGGAGAGGAGCCTGTTTGTGAACGCTATCGAGTCAAACCCCATAGATTATCATTGATCTGGAGAGGAGCCTGTTTGTGAACGCTATCGAGTCAAACCCCATAGATTATCATTGATCTGGAGAGGAGCCTGTTTGTGAACGCTATTGAGCTTTTGAGGTTAAGGCTCGAGCCTGTTCACAGGTCCAGCAGCTCTAATATTTATGATAAACTAGTATCTTTAATAAAGGTACAATCACTACATTAAGCTAATAGAGCTGAATAACTCTGAGCACTCTGTCAAGCTGCTTGCCCCTCTCATCTCCACTCCTATTGGTTGGGCAGCTATAGAGCTTGCAGCCTAAATACAATGATGTTAATGTAAACATGTAAATCCAAAATTAAATGAGAAAATGTTACACTTTCTGGCTGCTGTTCGGGAAATACTAAACCCCCATTTTCAGTGATGTTTCAGGTTTCAGCATTTGTTTTGGGCTCGCCCCTAATTTCTATTGGCTGCTCTGTATGTCAGTCACACTGGCTACTCTAGAGGCGTGGAGTGATACACAGCAAACTTCAAAACCTTGATAATGTGTAGGTTACATAGACATTGTCATCACAAATATATGGCAAATGTCGTGGACTTTCTTATGTTCTTATTATATTGTATATTAACAGGAATCTACATTGAACAAACTTTAATCTAATTTGTCTAGCTTTGCCTAGCGATAACAATCAACCTAACACCTTGAATGCATCATTCACTCAGGAAACAAAGGGCTAATCAAACCTGTCTCTGCGATTTAATTACCACGTCTAGTGAGAGAAAGGTGGTTTAGCATAGGAGTCTGAAAGAGAGAAAAATAGCTTAGAGATTTAAGACAAATTTCACATCATATTGATTTAATACCACTATGAGTACAAGATGCAAGCATTTTTATTCTTAAATTGCCTAACAAGTATAGAATAACCCAGGTAATAAATCCCTAAGAGAATTAAACTGTTTGCAATGTCTAACCAAAGTCGCAACCAGACATATTTGGTGTCTAAAGAAATGTAATTTCTTATGGTAAAATAACGGAATTCAGAATAAAATCAGAATTATTTAGCAAAAGTTATGCACGTTTTAAAAGTTTCCCCTTTCCAGATTATGATAATGAACTAATCAGACAGAGGAAGGGGGAGCAATCAATCAAGATTTCAAGCCCATTCAGCTACAAAATAGCCAATCGGAGCATGCAGCGGGAAATTCAAATAATCTCTTTGTTTGAAAAGTATAAAAGCTGACTGTAAACATTAGCTCCTTGCCCCTGCTCTATGCCCCAGATCTACCCACCTACGCTAGCCCCAGCTAGCCCCTGCTCTATTCATCTGCACTATCCCCTGACCGCTGATCCCTGCTCGCTGATCCCTGCTCGCTCAGATTCAAATAAACTACAAGACTGCACCTGGAGCCCTCAGCTCTCAGTATTTATCCATCAAGGTTGGGAGCCCTCACACTCGGAGAAACACAAGGTAACGGAACGCTGAAAGTGACGGCTTTTCAGGCTAGGTAACAATACTCTTAAATATCTATTCAAGTATTGTGTGACCCCTTGTTGTTGTGTCAGTATGTTCTAGTATTTCTTTGGTAAATTGTAATTTTAAACCTTAATTCTCATTGTAATGCTTTTAATGTGACATTAATTGTGTAACTGTTATGTGTGATTTTCAAACTTATTTTGTTGCATGCTTAATAAATGCCATGTTTCTAAGAAGAGATTCCCAGTATTGAATCATTCGCTCATGTTGAACAAACACGATTTATGAACTTTGAACAGTCTGGAATGTGATCTATTTTGGCTTGCTGTAATGTGAACTGCCCATCGCTTTTCAGAGAGCAATATTAAAATGGTTTGTACATTATAATAGGACACCTTATTGTAAGCAGTCCCACCAAGATCTTGACAATCGAAGGTATCTCTTTATCCCCTACAGTTTTTGGCGGTCCTTTAATTTATTGCTCTTAAGAATATATTAACTGCCTACAATAGTACCCACAGTGCCTGAATTATTATTATTATTATTATTATTATTATTATTATTATTATTATTATTATTATTATTATTATTATTATGCAGTAGGCTATAGTAATCCTACGTTACTCAGTTCATATGTGGTGATACTACAATGGAAATTGCAATCCAATTTTAAAAGCATTATCCAAGCATACAGTCAGAAATCAAGTTTTGTAAAAAGTCAGACAGGAATTAATATTAAAATTCAAAAGTCATACAGCTTTCATTTATACAGTGGCTTTCATGCTATGGGGCTAAATACATGTTGTGGAAGATGAAATTTACACTGGCTTACCTACAGACGACTTATTATTATTATTATTATTAGTATTATTATTATTATTATTATTATCGTTGTTGTTTTAATAATATGCAACAGAGAGTTTGAAACGTGTGGGGTACAGTTTCTCTTTTAATTGTCTTGCTGTCCTTGTGGGATCCACAGCATATTAAAGGTTAGTGAAATTCTGGTTCTGATTCGGATTATTATTCAGCAGCTGTCGTCTCATTTCAACCAGCTTCTCTCTATAACCCTAACCCATGCACTGCTCCACATACTGAGAGCCATTTCAACCAGCTTCTCTCTATAACCCTAACCCATGCACTGCAACACACACTGAGAGCCATTTCAACCAGCTTCTCTCTATAACCCTAACCCATGCACTGCAACACACATTGAGAGTCATTTCAACCAGCTTCTTTCCATAACCCTAACCCATGCACTACTCCACACACTGAGAGCCATTTCAACCAGCTTCTCTCCATAACCCTAACCCTAACCCATGCACTACTCCACACACTGAGAGCCATTTCAACCAGCTTCTCTCTATAACCCTAACCCTAACCCATGCACTGCTCCACACACTGAGAGCCATTTCAACCAGCTTCTCTATAACCCTAACCCTAACCCATGCACTGCAACACACACTGAGAGCCATTTCAACCAGCTTCTCTCTATAACCCTAACCCATGCACTGCTACACACACTGAGAGCCATTTCAACCAGCTTCTCTCTATAACCCTAACCCTAACCCATGCACTGCTCCACACACTGAGAGCCATTTCAACCAGCTTTTCTCTATAACCCTAACCCTAACCCATGCACTGCTCCACACACTGAGAGCCATTTCAACCAGCTTCTCTCTATAACCCTAACCCTAACCCATGCACTGCTCCACACACTGAGAGCCATTTCAACCAGCTTCTCTCTATAACCCTAACCCTAACCCATGCACTGCTCCACACACTGAGAGCCATTTCAACCAGCTTCTCTCTATAACCCTAACCCTAACCCATGCACTGCTCCACACACTGAGAGCCATTTCAACCAGCTTCTCTCTATAACCCTAACCCTAACCCATGCACTGCACCACACACTGAGAGCCATTTCAACCAGCTTCTCTCTATAACCCTAACCCTAACCCATGCACTGCTCCACACACTGAGAGCCATTTCAACCAGCTTCTCTCTATAACCCTAACCCTAACCCATGCACTGCTCCACACACTGAGAGCCATTTCAACCAGCTTCTCTCTATAACCCTAACCCTAACCCATGCACTGCTCCACACACTGAGAGCCATTTCAACCAGCTTCTCTCTATAACCCTAACCCTAACCCATGCACTGCTCCACACACTGAGAGCCATTTTAACCATCTTCTCTCTACAACCCTAACCCTAACCCATGCACTGCAACACACACTGAGAGCCATTTCAACCAGCTTCTCTCTCTGAATTGGTTTATTCTTGTATTTGTATCATTGTGACTCATACTGCAGGTACTGCAAAGCTACCTGGTAACTTATTTCGTAACACGAAATAATAATCAGATCACTGGTTCTAACTGTGATACACAGACAGGCTGCTGATAATCAGATCACTAGTTGGGCAGCAGTGTGGAGTAGTTAGGGCTCTGGACAGTGTGTTAGGGCTCTGGACTCTTGACTGAGGGTCTGGGTTCAATCCCAGGTGGGGACACTGCTGCTGTACCCTTGAGCAAGGTACTTGACCTAGATTGCTCCAGTAAAAACCCAACTGTATAAATGGGTAATTGTATGTAAAAATAATGTGATATTTGTAACAGTTGTAAGTTGCCCTGGATAAGGGTGTCTCCTAAGAAATAAATAATAAATAATAATAATAATAATAGTTCTATGTAAAAATAATGTGATATTGTGTAACAGTTGTAAGTCGCCCTGGATAAGGGTGTCTCACTAAGAAATAAATAATAATTAATAATAATAATAATAATAATAGTTCTAACTGTGATACACAGGCAGGCCGCTGATAATCAGATCACTAGTTCTAACTGTGATACACAGGCAGGCTGCTGATAATCAGATCACTAGTTCTAACTGTGATACACAGGCAGGCTGCTGATAATCAGATCACTAGTTCTAACTGTGATACACAGACAGGCTGCTGATAATCAGATCACTAGTTCTAACTGTGATACACAGGCAGGCTGCTGATAATCAGATCACTAGTTCTAACTGTGATACACAGACAGGCTGCTGATAATCAGATCACTAGTTCTAACTGTGATACACAGACAGGCTGCTGATAATCAGATCACTAGTTGTAACTGTGATACACAGACAGGCTGCTGATAATCAGATCACTAGTTCTAACTGTGATACACAGACAGGCTGCTGATAGCTGCTGAAAGGCAGTCCATGTTTAAGATGCAGTTCAGAAGTGTGACTTTGTGCTTGATATTGTCACAGTTTAACATGGAAAGTGACTAAGCAATCAGAGTGCATCTTTTATGACTGCCTGTATATTTGTTTCAGTCTTTATAGCTCTATTACACTATAAAGTGGGGTATGTTTAGCAGTGCTGGTTCAATGTACAGTACAAAGTGCAGCATTGCTGAAAGTGTTCAGGATTATTCCCTTCTTAGAGCAGCTCAAAAAGGAGACAGCCACCTAATGGAATGAAATTAATGATTTATTGAATTGACATTGATTTATTGAAAAACACTTACTGAGATGCAAACAAACACGGACACAGATGTAAATACAGCACAACACAACACAGAACATGGAATACAGAACACAGAACATGGACCACAGAACATAGAACACAGCACCTACAGTAACACCAACATCAATCCTATCCTTACTAATTAACACCTGTGATCACCCTATTTATACACCTGTGGCTGGAGCCTTAATGAATCATTAAATCACTTATTCAATTCGTGGCTCCAGCCACATTCCCATGCGTTTTTGCAGGGAGGATTTTAACTCCCTTCCTGCCACCCAATATTCGCCTCCCCCCACCCACACACACACACATACCCATGCCTGGCACGGCTTTTGCATTTCCACACTGCCACACAAGTATACAATTGTAGACAAATGCACTGAATCTAAAATACCCAGATCAGTAGTTTTGTAATAGCTGCTAAAGGCTCAATTAATAGAGAAGATACACACCTCTATAGCACCAATATCATGTATATAAATATTCACAATTAATTGGCAAGGCAGTTCTCATATAATATAACAGCAATCATATAGACCACATATCTAAATGGTATTTTAGTAAACCACTTGGTTAAGGTCAGCAACACAAACAGTAACAGATGAATCATCAAACAAGATCTGCAGTTTACCAGCAAACATCTATCCCAGTGTAGCACCAACCCCCCTTTCTCTTTCCTTACTGAGGATACCATAACATCTATCCCAGTGTAGCACCAACCCCCCTTTCTCTTTCCTTACTGAGGATACCATAACATCTATCCCAGTGTAGCACCAACCCCCCTTTCTCTTACTGAGGATACCATAACATCTATCCCAGTGTAGCACCAACCCCCCTTTTTCTCTTCTTACTGAGGATACCATAACATCTATCCCAGTGTAGCACCAACCCCTTTCTCTTTCCTTACTGAGGATACCATAACATCTATCCCAGTGTAGCACCAACCCCCTTTCTCTTTCCTTGAGGATACCATAACATCTATCCCAGTGTAGCACCAACCCCCTTCTCTTTCCTTACTGAGGATACCATAACATCTATCCCAGTGTAGCACCAACCCCCTTTCTCTTACTGAGGATACCATAACATCTATCCCAGTGTAGCACCAACCCCCTTTCTTTCCTTACTGAGGATACCATAACATCTATCCCAGTGTAGCACCAACCCCCTTCTCTTTCCTTACTGAGGATACCATAACATCTATCCCAGTGTAGCACCAACCCCCTTTCTCTTACTGAGGATACCATAACATCTATCCCAGTGTAGCACCAACCCCCTTCTCTTTCCTTACTGAGGATACCATAACATCTATCCCAGTGTAGCACCAACCCCTTTCTCTTTCCTTACTGAGGATACCATAACATCTATCCCAGTGTAGCACCAACCCCCTTTCTCTTACTGAGGATACCATAACATCTATCCCAGTGTAGCACCAACCCCCTTTCTCTTACTGAGGATACCATAACATCTATCCCAGTGTAGCACCAACCCCCTTTCTTTCCTTACTGAGGATACCATAACATCTATCCCAGTGTAGCACCAACCCCTTTCTCTTTCCTTACTGAGGATACCATAACATCTATCCCAGTGTAGCACCAACCCCTTTCTCTTTCCTTACTGAGGATACCATAACATCTATCCCAGTGTAGCACCAACCCCTTTCTTTCCTTACTGAGGATACCATAACATCTATCCCAGTGTAGCACCAACCCCTTTCTCTTTCCTTACTGAGGATACCATAACATCTATCCCAGTGTAGCACCAACCCCCTTTCTCTTACTGAGGATACCATAACATCTATCCCAGTGTAGCACCAACCCCCTTTCTCTTACTGAGGATACCATAACATCTATCCCAGTGTAGCACCAACCCCCCTTTCTCTTACTGAGGATACCATAACATCTATCCCAGTGTAGCACCAACCCCCCTTTCTCTTACTGAGGATACCATAACATCTATCCCAGTGTAGCACCAACCCCTTTCTCTTTCCTTACTGAGGATACCATAACATCTATCCCAGTGTAGCACCAACCCCCTTCTCTTTCCTTACTGAGGATACCATAACATCTATCCCAGTGTAGCACCAACCCCCTTTCTCTTACTGAGGATACCATAACATCTATCCCAGTGTAGCACCAACCCCCTTTCTCTTTCCTTACTGAGGATACCATAACATCTATCCCAGTGTAGCACCAACCCCTTTCTCTTTCCTTACTGAGGATACCATAACATCTATCCCAGTGTAGCACCAACCCCCTTTCTTTCCTTACTGAGGATACCATAACATCTATCCCAGTGTAGCACCAACCCCCTTTCTCTTACTGAGGATACCATAACATCTATCCCAGTGTAGCACCAACCCCCTTTCTTTCCTTACTGAGGATACCATAACATCTATCCCAGTGTAGCACCAACCCCCTTTCTCTTACTGAGGATACCATAACATCTATCCCAGTGCAGCACCAACCCCCCTCTCTCTTACTGAGGATACCATAACATCTATCCCAGTGTAGCACCAACCCCCCTTTCTCTTTCCTTACTGAGGATACCATAACATCTATCCCAGTGTAGCACCAACCCCCCTTTCTCTTACTGAGGATACCATAACATCTATCCCAGTGTAGCACCAACCCCTTTCTCTTTCCTTACTGAGGATACCATAACATCTATCCCAGTGTAGCACCAACCCCTTTCTCTTTCCTTACTGAGGATACCATAACATCTATCCCAGTGTAGCACCAACCCCCTTTCTCTTACTGAGGATACCATAACATCTATCCCAGTGTAGCACCAACCCCCCTTTCTCTTTCCTTACTGAGGATACCATAACATCTATCCCAGTGTAGCACCAACCCCCCTTTCTCTTGCCTTACTGAGGATACCATAACATCTATCCCAGTGTAGCACCAACCCCCCCTTTCTCTTTCCTTACTGAGGATACCGTAAAGCAGTCACTGTCACTCAAACACTTGTGTTGTTTTCCAGGGAAATGAAGATGAGATTCCTGGGGAGGACCTGTCTCATTGTCTTGAGTTTGCTACCAGCTGTTTCTACACAGAGAGGTGAGAGGGACTGTAGAAATGAAACTGATGAAGAGACACATCACTAATGCTACCCTGAAGATATTTCAACAGGACAGATTCACTGAGATGCAAGATCACAAGTTCAGAGATGTCCTGTTTTTATAGGAAGGGGAAATTGTAGTTCAATTTGCCTGTTCAGTCACCTCTTACTAACAGTGCACTGGGGCTTTGGTTGAGTTCTGGACCAGTGAGTCTAATGCACCAGTATTCATAGCTGGATGTTTAGTGTAGTGCTCCCAGGGTCACAGCTTATAGCTCATACAGTACTGTGCAAAAGTTTTAGGCAGGTGTGAAAAAATGCTGTAAAGTAAGAATGCTTTCAAAAATAGACATGTTAATAGATTATATTTATCAATTAACTAAATGCAAAATGAGTGAACAGAAGAAAAATCTAAATCAAATCCATATTTGGTGTGACAACCCTTTGCCTTCAAAGCCGCATCAATTCTTCTAGGTACACTTGCACAAAGTCAGGGATTTTGTAGGCATATAGTCAGGTGTATGATTAAACAATTATACCAAACAGGTGCTAATGATCATCAATTCAATATGTAGGTTGAAACACAATCATTAACTGGAACAGAAACAGCTGTGTAGGAGGAATAAAACTGGGTGAGGAACAGCCAAACTCAGCTAACAAGGTGAGGTTGCTGAAGACAGTTTACTGTCAAAAGTCATACACCATGGCAAGACTGAGCACAGCAACAAGACACAAGGTAGTTATACTGCATCAGCAAGGTCTCTCCCAGGCAGAAATTTCAAGGCAGACAGGGGTTTCCAGATGTGCTGTCCAAGCTCTTTGAAGAAGCACAAAGAAACGGGCAACGTTGAGGACCGCCAGACGCAGTGGTCAGCCAAGGAAACTTACTGCAGCAGATGAAAGACACATCATGCTTACTTCCCTTCGCAATCGGAAGATGTCCAGCAGTGCCATCAGCTCAGAACTGGCAGAAAACAGTGGGACCCTGGTACACCCATCTACTGTCCGGAGAAGTCTGGTCAGAAGTGGCCTTCATGGAAGACTTGCGGCCAAAAAGCCATACCTCCGACGTGGAAACAAGGCCAAGCGACTCAACTATGCACGAAAACACAGGAACTGGGGTGCAGAAAAATGGCAGCAGGTGCTCTGGACTGATGAGTCAAAATTTGAAATATTTGGCTGTCAGCAGAAGGCAGTTTGTTAGCGAAGGGCTGGAGAGCGTACACAAATGAGTGTCTGCAGGCAACAGTAAGGCATGGTGGAGGTTCCTTGCAAGTTTGGGGCTGCATTTCTGCAAATGGAGTTGAGGGATTTGGTCAGAATTAATGGTCTCCTCAATGCTGAGAAGTACAGGCAGATACTTATCCATCATGCAATACCATCAGGAAGGCATCGGATTGGCCCCAAATTTATTCTGCAGCATGACAACGACCCCAAACATACAGCGAAAGTCATTAAGAACTATCTTCAGCGTAAAGAAGAACAAGGAGTCCTGGAAGTGATGGTATGGCCCCCACAGAGCCCTGATCTCAACATCATTGAGTCTGTCTGGGATTACATGAAGAGAGAGAAGCAACTGAGGCTGCCTAAATCCACAGAAGAACTGTGGTTAGTTCTCCAAGATGTTTGGGCCAACCTACCTGCCGAGTTCCTTCAAAAACTGTGTGCAAGTGTACCTAGAAGAATTGATGCTTGATGCTGTTTTGAAGGCAAAGGGTGGTCACACCAAATATGGATTTGATTTAGATTTTTCTTCTGTTCACTCACTTTGCATTTAGTTAATTGATAAATATAATCTATTGACATGTCTATTTTTGAAAGCATTCTTACTTTACAGCATTTTTTCTCACCTGCCTAAAACTTTTGCACAGTACTGTATCTCATAGCTGGATGTTTAGTGTAGAAGTCCCAGGGTCACAGCTTATACCTTACAATGTGATAGGTGTTACAGAAACTTGGTTGTCTGAGAGTGATGGAGATGTATTTAATATTAGTGGGTACACACTGTATAGGAAAGACAGGCAGGACAGAAGAGGCGGAGGGGTAGCTCTATACATAAGAAATAGTCTTGAAGCCCAGGTGTTAAATCAGGACAAAGAAAAAAATGCAGAATCAATATGGGTCAGAATAATAGACAAAAATTCAAAGGGCATAATAATAGGAGCATGCTATAGACCGCCAAATTCAGACGCTGAGCAAAATAATCTGTTATACAATGACATTCGAAATGCATGTAGAAAAGGAGAAGCGATACTAATGGGGGATTTCAACTTCCCTCGTATAAAATGGGAGAACCCGGTGGGGAGCATGACGGACAAAATTGAAATGGTGGAAATGACAAATGACTGCTTCCTAACTGAATTTGTCAAGGCACCGACTAGAGGGGAGGCATGCCTTGATTTAGTGTTTTCAAATAATGAAGGCAGAATAACTAAAACAGAGGTCAGAGAGCCATTGGCAAACTCAGACCACAACATGGTCTCATTTGAAGTATTTTTTAAAACCCCAAAAGTAATGACTAAAGCTAAGGTTTACAATTTTAGAAAAGCAAACTATGAAGGTATGAAACAGAGACTAACAGAAGTAGATTGGAGTAAAATAGAGAAAACATCCACAGAAAAAGGACGGCTGTTTATTTAAAAATGTAGTACTAGAGGCGCAAAGCAAGTAGACAAATCTAAATCTAAAACAAAATGGCCAAAATGGTTAAATAGATCAATTTAAAAAAAATATTCAGCGAAAAAAGGCACTTTACAGAGTGTTTAAAAGGGACCAAAAACAAAGTACACAGAAAGAGTACTTGGAACTGCAAACACAAGTCAAAAAGGAAGTTAGAAAGGCCAAGAGAGAGATAGAAATCAATATTGCTAAGGGGGCTAAAACCAATTCCAAAATGTTTTTCCAATATTATAACAGCAAGAGAACATTCAAAGAGGAGGTTAAATGTCTAAGAGACACAAATGGCAAAATCATAGATGAAGAAAAAAAAAGCAAATATATTAAATGATTACTTTTCACAGGTTTTTACAAAGGAGGACACGGACAACATGCCCCACATGTTGACCTGTTCCTATCCAATTTTAAATAACTTTAGCATAACAGAGGCAGAAGTGTTAAAGGGACTAGGAGCTCTTAAAATAAACAAATCCCCTGGGCCGGATGAGATCCTCCCAATAGTACTCAAAGAAATGAAAGAATTTATTTACAAACTGCTAACCAAGATCATGCAACAGTCTCTTGACACAGGGGTTGTAACGATAGACTGGAAAATAGCAAACGTAATACCGATCCACAAAAAGGGAGACAAAACCGAACCAGGTAACTGCAGACCAATACGCCTGACTTCTATTATATGTAAACTTATGGAAACTATAAAGATCCAAAATGGAAAATTACCTATATGGTAACAATATCCTGGGAGACAGTCAGCATGGTTTTCGGAAAGGGAGATCGTGTCTAACTAACCTGCTTGACTTTTTTTAGGATGCAACATTGACAATGGATAATTGCAAAGCATACAACATAGTTTATTTAGATTTCCAGAAAGCTTTTGACAAAGTCCCGCATAAAAGATTAATTCTCAAACTGAACGCAGTAGGGATTCAAGGAAATGCATGCACATGGATTAGGGAGTTGTTAACATGTAGAAAACAGAAAGAACTGATTAGAGGAGAAACCTCAAAATGGAGCAAGGTAACCAGTGGTGTACCACAGGGATCAGTATTAGGTCCTCTGCTATTCCTAATCTACATTAATGATTTAGATTCTGGTATAGTAAGCAAACTTGTTAAATTTGCAGACGACACAAAAATAGGAGGAGTGGCAAACACTGTTGCAGCAGCAAAAGTCATTCAAAATGATCTAGACAGCATTCAGAACTGGGCAGACACATGGCAAATTAAATTTAATAGAGAAAAGTGTAAAGTATTGCATGCAGGCAATAAAAATGTGCATTATAACTATCATATGGGATATTTGATTTCCATTACATGAAAGTAGATGTTAAAACTGCATGCTGATTTGAACTTGGCTCTCGCCAAGATAAGCACCAACTAAGACGTAGCTTCACAGTAAACTAATGTGATCCATATGTGTCTCCATCCATTTGCGCTTCCTTCCATATGATGATGTAGATATCCTTCTGTCTGGTGTTGATGGCTGAAGTGTAATGCTGGCTCCAGGGATCAGCTTATTGCCTCCCTAGCGCATCAGCACACACAACGGCTGCGATTGCTGGCTCCAGGGATCAACCATAGTGCGGTCTCCCCAGCGCATCAGCATGACAACCGTCTGGATTGAGCTAAGTAGGGTACATCTCTGGGTCTTGAAGTGGGCACTTTCCATCCCCGGTGTTTCGTCGACCTTCCCACGACACCTCAAGAGGGCTCGACGGTGATTCTGGCATCCCAGCATCACCCCCCTCCGTCCCCCACTCAACTCAGCCCAGCTTACTTACCTGTACATCAGCGTTTCTTTCTTTCTATTGTACTTGAGATCCCCAGCCAGAATCTTTCCATCTCAACCACAGCCAGTTGCTGCTCCTCTCTGCTGCTTCAGATAAAATCTTCACTGTGCGACGCAACTCTTGGCCATTGAATCCGACATCTCTGAGAAACCGGGTTGTAGAGTGTGCCACAAATCCTCGACAACCCACTTCCACTGGGTAAATCCAGACTCTCTATCCTCGCTGTTCTGCTTCAGTGGCTAGATGAGCATACCGCAGTTTCTTCCTCTCATATGCCTCATCTACAGCATCCTCCCATGGCAATATTAACTCTACCAGGTGAACAAGGCGTGCTGATCCAGACCACAAGACAATATCTGGTTGAAGGTTAGTGGTGACAATCTCAGGTGGAAAAATAAGCCGTTGACCAACATCTGCCAGCATTTTCCAGTCTCTAGCAGCTTCCAGTTGTCCTGGGTGAGGATTGGTTTTAACACCTTTTCTTGGTGGTTGCTCTCCTGGGCGGAGGAATGTTGTCTTTTGTGTGTAATGTTTTGATGGAACAGGTGGCAACTTATTGGTCATGTTACGCTTGTCTTCCAATGCTAAGGCCAAACATCGCAGCACCTGGTCATGGCGCCAAGTAAACCGTCCTTGGCTGAGAGCCACCTTACATCCTGTCGAAATGTGCCTTAATGTTGCAGGTGATGAACACAACGGACATGAGGGATCCTCTCCTACCCAGAGGTTTAGGTTCTGTGGTGATGGGAGAACATCATATGTTGACCTTATAAGGAAACTGATCCTGCTCTGTTCCATTGACCATAGGTCTTGCCAGCCAATCTTGCATTGTTCCACACTCTCCCATCTCATCCATTCTCCCTGCTTGGCCTGGGAAATGGCCTTTATACACCTCATCCTCTCCTCCTGCTTTTGCACCTCGTTGACTACCAGCTTCCTCCGTTGAGCTGGGGCTGCCTTGTGCCATGTAGGAGGAGCTGAACTCAGACCAAGACCCCCTCTTCCATGCTGAACTTGCCCCATGATATCACCAATTCGAAGGGCAGCCTTTGCATCCTTCACAGCTTTCTTTGCCACCCACTTCCAGTTTTCAACACAGGTGCTGCCTCCCTTACGCATTTGTCGCGTGACTCTACTAATGTCATTTCCAGTCGGACCTTGGCGCACTTAAACTCCTCGGTTAGAGCGGAGACAGGTAGCTGCAGTATTCCTTTACCATAAAGTCCCACTCTGTTGAGGCAGCGTGGAACTCCCAACCATTTCCTGATGTGTGAACTGATTAAAGCTTCCAGCTTCTCTACTGTTGTCAAAGAAACCTCAGTACACAGTCAGTGGCCACAGCAACCTTGGCAGTAGACCAAACTGAAAGCACCAGAGTTTTAGCTTGCCTGGTAAAGCGCTGCTGTCTATGCTCTTCAACCCTTCCACAGCTTGTTGTCTAACTTCTCCCACACGAACTGTGTCCTTTAGATCCCTGTCGTACCATCTCCCAAGGCTCTTCACTGGCTTCTCAGACACTGTTGGTATTGCCTCACCATTAATGAACATTTTATCTACTACTTTACCTTTAATTATAGAGATGCTCCTTGATTTAGTGGGCTTGAATTGCATTCGTGCCCATTCAATGTTATTGGTTAATTTGCCCAATAACCGATTAGTGCAGGCTACTGTTGTAGTCATGGTTGTCATGTCATCCATGTATGCTCGAATTGGTGGTAGTCGTATTCCAGAAGCCAAGCGCTCTCCTCCCACTACCCATTTTGATGCCCTTATGATTACTTCCATTGCCATGGTAAAAGCCAGTGGAGAAATGGTGCATCCTGCCATTATTCCAACTTCTAGGCATTGCCATGTAGTGCTGAATTCTGAAGTTGAAAAACTAAATTGCAAATCTCCAAAGTAGGCTTTCACTAGATTTGTTATTGTCATCGGTACACTGAAAAAATCAAATGCTGCCCAAAGAAGTTCATGTGGCACTGAACCATATGCATTAGCCAAATCCAGGAATGTCACATGGCGCTCCTTCCTCCCTTTTAGCTGATTGAATTTGTTACCAGATCACATTGATGTGTTCTAAGCATCCTGGGAAACCTGGAATGCCCGCTTTTGTATTGAAGTGTCAATGAAGCAGTTCTTTAATAGGTAAGTTGACAATCTCTGAGCAATAATGCTGAAGAAAATCTTGCCTTCACGTTTAATAGGGAAATAGGGCTTAAACTGACGGATGCTTGTAGAATCTTTTTCTTTAGGTATAAAGACTCCACCTGCTCGGCGCCATGCTCTTGGTACAACCTGTTTTTCCCATGCTACTTTCATCAATTTCCACAGGATTCATAGAACTCCTGAAGCACTCTTGTACGCTCTGTACGGAACTCCATTAGGCCCTGGAGATGATGAAGCCCTTGCTTGAAATTGAAGAAGGGAACTATGAAAAAGACCTAGGAGTTTATGTTGACTCAGAAATGCCTTCATCTAGACAATGTGGGGAAGCTATAAAAAAGGCCAACAAGATGCTTGGATATATTGTGAGAAGTGTTGAATTTAAATCAAGGGAAGTAATGTTAAAACTTTGCATTGCATTAGTAAGACCTCATCTAGAATAATGTGTTCAGTTCTGGTCACCTCGTTACAAAAAGGAGATTGCTGCTCTAGAAAGAGTGCAAAGAATTACACCAGAATTATCCCGGGTTTAAAAGGCAGACAGGCTAAAATAATTTAATCTATTCAGTCTTGAACAAAGAATACTATGTGTTGATCTGATTCAAGTATTCAAAATCCTAAAGGGTATTGACAATGTCGACCCAGGGGACTTTTTCGACCTGAAAAAAGAAAAAGGACCAGGGGTCACAAATGGAGATTAGATAAAGGGGCATTCAGAACAGAAAATAGGAGGCACTTTTTTACACTGAGAATTGTGATGGTCTGGAACCAACTCCCCAGTAATGTTGTTGAAGCTGACACCCTGGGATCCTTCAAGAAGCTGTTTGATGAGATTCTGGGATCAATAAGCTACTAACAACAAAACGAGGAAGATGGGATGAATGGCCTCCTCTCGTTTGTAAACTTTCTTATGTTCTTATGTTCTTATATCTCATAGCTGGATGTTTAGTGTAGAGCTCCCAGGTTCACAGCTTATAGCTCATATCTCATAGCTGGATGTTTAGTGTTGAAGTCCCAGGATCACAGCTTATAGCTCATATCTCATAGCTGTGCACTTCTTCTTCTTCTACTAGGGTACTGTTTGAGCAAATGCTTGTTTGTTTCTAATTGCCAGGGTTTTGTTTTTCAGATGGCAGCTCTGTTATTGGCTCTGATCAGCCCCTCATCGCCTCTCCTGGTGAAGATGTCATCCTGCCCTGTCACATCACTCCCAGTCTTAGTGCTGTAGACATGGACGTGAGGTGGTTCAGACAGAAATTCAAGATCCCAGTTCATTTATATGAAGATCGACGCGATCGTACAGATATTCAGGACAGTGACTATCGGGGCCGCACTGCTCTCTCTATATTGAGGCTGCAGGAAGGCATTCTCTCTCTGGACCTGAGAAACCTCCGCCACACTGATAGCGCGGTCTATTCCTGCTATGCCACTGATGGAGTCTGGTCTGGACAAGGAAAGACTGAACTGATAGTCAGAGGTCAGTGATGAATTGCAATGTGTTTTCATGTGAAATAACACCTCCATATCCTGGAGCAGACCTGGCTGGTGTGCCTATCTGTGTGTGTCTCACTGTCTCTATTCCCTGACAGCTCTGGGGACCCAGCCCTCAATCTCTATGGACTCTACACAAGGAGAGCAGACCCGGCTGGTGTGCAGATCAGAGGGGTGGAGCCCTGAACCTGAAGTGACCTGGAGAGACAGGGATGGAAACAATGTGACATCACTGTCCAACACAATAGTGAAGAGGGACAGTCAGGGGCTCCTCGGTGTCAGCAGCTTCATCAAAATCAAACAGCAGTCCAACGTGTTCTCTTGCCTGGTTAGAAGCAAAACACCAAAACCAGACTGGGAATCCAAACTCCACATATCCAGTGAGTATCACATGTTTGTGGATTGAGCCTGACTGACACTGACCATAGATTACAATCACCGTGATGGGGCATCAACATCTGAATCAAACACATGAACTACTGGTCCAGTCAATATCTGAATCAAACACATGAACTAGTGGACCAGTCAATATCTGAATCAAACAGATGAACTAGTGGGCCAGTCAATATCTGAATCAAACACATGAACTACTGGACCAGTCAATATCTGAATCAAACACATGAACTAGTGGACAAGTCAATATCTGAATCAAACAGATGAACTAGTGGGCCAGTCAATATCTGAATCAAACACATGAACTAGTGGACGAGTCAATATCTCAATCAAACAGATGAACTAGTGGACCAGTCAATATCTGAATCAAACACATGAACTAGTGGATCAGTCAATATCTGAATCAAACACATGAACTAGTGGGACAGTCAATATCTGAATCAAACACATGAACTAGTGGGCCAGTCAATATCTGAAGCAAACACATGAACTAGTGGTGGTGGTGGTGGGGTTTATGGGCAGTCCTCCAGTTTGACTCTCTGGGGTTTAGGAAGGTGTGCTCCAGTGTGTTGAGCTGCTGTCTTGTTTTCCAGGTGATTTTTTCCCAGGAGTCTCTGGATGGATGGTGGCTTTCTTCTTGACTTTAGCTCTCAGTATTGGAGCCATTCCTCTACTGGCTATCCAATGGAGAAGAATGGATGGTATGAACTTTATCATTATCATGAGGAATTTCATATAGCTCTGTGCATTTTAAACATGTCAAACAGGTTTACAATAATATGGACTGTTCTATTTTTCTTATAGCCATGGAGAGACAGTTTGAGCCTTTGGGTAAGTAAAGCACTTAATGGAGAAATGCTGAAAACCCATTCCAGGTTTCTGCAGCAGTATCTTAAACTACCACACCCATAAATAAAGACATCCCTGGACCTGAAGTCCAACTGATTACAAAGTATTATAAGCAAGTTTTTCATGTTAATTTAATTGGTTGTGTTTTTATACTGCAATTGAATCTGTACTGGAGCTGAAATAACCACACACTGTTCTGTCTGATTCATTACTTTTAGCTGCTCAGCGCCTTCGTGAGGAACTTGGTAAGAACTGTTTTCATAACTTTATTTGCAGAATTACTGTAAATGTTTCTATCTATCTATCTGTCATGGGCCCTTCCGAGCGGTCCTGAGGCCTGACAAAATGATGCTTTAAAAGAAAAACTGAGTTCCCGACGAGGGGTGAATTTCAAAACTGAGTCCCGACGAGAGGTGAATTTCAAAAGTGAGTCTCAACATGTGAATTTCAAAAGTGAGTCCCGACATGTGAATTTCAAAAGTGAGTCCCGACATGTGAATTTCAAAAGTGAGTCCCAACATGTGAATTTCAAAGCAGTGCACAATCTAAATTCATGTAACTGGTCCAAATTATACATAGTGTTCGCCAGCCAAAATAATACATAACGGCATAGCACTGCAATTCTCAGTTTTCACCAATAGAGTTTATACACTCAGCGATCAGTTCCGTATCTGCAACCACGAGAACTCTCTCTCTCTGTCTGCTTACGGGGGAGCCTCCCTACACCTGAATGAGGCTACCTTTTGTTCTCTAAGCCCCGACTCTTTACAGGTGAGCTTATTAATCTTAAAGCGGTATACATTAATAGGGCAGGGGGCAGAGAGTGTGTGAACGCTGCTGAAAGGGTTAGGGTATCTATCTATCTATCTATCTATCTATCTATCAATCTGTACACTGGCTGTGGAGGGGGGAGGGGCTGGAGAGTGTCTGAACGCTGCTGAAAGGGTTTGGATATCTATCTATCAATCTGTACACTGGGTGTGGAGGGGGAGGGGCTGGAGATGTCTGAACGCTGCTGAAAGTTGTCACTATTGTTTTTTTTCTTGTTTTACTGTGCCTTTTGTTATACTGTTTAGAAGTATTTTAAAAAGGAGGCCAGGATAGAAAGGTTTAGAGGGAGGCCACCTTCAAACTTCTCCTATTAAAGGCTGACCCGTAGGTACGGAATAAAGGAGTTCATTTCACTGCAGAAATGTGCACTCGCTATCAGGGAGGTGGGGGCTGTGAACATACAGTCCGCCTCTCGTCTGAGTGGTTTGATTGATGTTGTTTTAGTGGCACTGCTGATCAGGTTATTGAAAAGGGAATTGTGAATAACACCCCTGAAGAACTAGCCCAGATGATGTCGGGTCTAATAAGGGAGGTGGGGGGCTGTCAAAACAAGCCAAGCTGACAGAGGAGTTCATTTCTCTGGAGAGATGTGTGCTGGCTATCAGAGAGGTGGGGGGCTTTCAGAACAAGCCAAGCTGACAGAGGAGTTCATTTCTCTGGAGAGATGTGTGCTGGCTATAGTGGGGGTGGGGGGCTGTCAGAACAAGCCAAGCTGACAGAGGAGTTCATTTCTCTGGAGAGATGTGTGCTGGCTATTGGGGAGGTGGGGGGCTGTCGGAACAAGCCTGCCTCTTGTATGAGCGGCTCCATTGTTATTGAAAGGGAATTGTGGTGAACAACACTTTGTTTTCTGTCATCCCTGGCAACCCTACTGTATTTACATGCAGCTCTCCACAATAGTCTGCAATAGATTTTACACCTCAGTGTGCAGAATGTAATCCAGCTCTCTTCTTTTCACAGAGTCTGTAAAGCGAGAGGTACTTAAATCAGGTATGTAGATTGTGTGGAAATCCACAGCCTGACTCACCCCAGCATAGCCGTGCCGGTTAGTGTGTGCTACACATCTTCTGAACTGTAGAAAGTACAGAAGGAGTGATTGTAAAATAATGCTCTTTATTTCTGTGTTCTAGAATGGAAGTGGATCCTCAGCTCAGCAGGTATGTGTCTCTTCAATGGATTCCTTTCACAGTGGAGGGTAAAAGAACAGCGAGGAGCCCCGTCTCACTCACTGTGTTTACATCTATAATAAAAAGTGACTTCATGTTAGCAGGTTCACGTAAAACCTGCATGCTAAAGGTGCTGGCGACCATAGCAGTGACCTCATATGAATGCCACACTGAGTCATGTGATTTCTACTATATAGAGACAGAACACTTTGAGTATGTGGCAGTAGCCACACAATATGAAACAATAAACGTTTCATCTGCTTTTGCATAATTGCGAGCAGTATGCCTGGCCAGGCGATTTTCCTATTTATATATCTTTCAGCCCCTTTTTATATGTTTTTTTATTCTACTCTGCTTTGTCCACTGTTTTAAAAGAGACTAATTAGCCTTCTCTATTTAAAGAATACTATTGTATTAATGTTACATTTATATAAATGTTTGGCATTTGTCTGCTGTTTTGCCTTTCAGTATTTACGTGCTGTTACTTCAGTTTCGTTTTCAATGCTTTTTTCATATTACCCTAATGGCTAGCCGTTGTTCAAGGTAGCCTGTGATTGGTCTGTTTTCATGGTGCTGGGTATTTCAAAGGCAGTCGGAGGAACGAGGAGGAAAAAAAGAGAGAGAAAAATATACGATAGAGCGCGCCATACTACTTTGTAATAAGGAGAACTGTGTTTTCTAGTGTTAGAACTCTGATGCTGTTATTCTCCTTGGCAATCCAGCTTTATTTTGTTAGGCTGCGCTTGTACATTTGCCTAACAGATACTCTAATAGCTTTCTTCAGTCCATGAATATAAGTTTGACTTTAGGTAATGTTAGCAAACAACGCTATGCTAACATAGAGAGCTTGTTCTTTTATCTTCAGCTCAGCAGTTATCGCTATTTCTAGTCACCGTTTGGTTTTGTTTATTTTATGATTTGTGAATGTGCTATCGCTCTTGGATGGTTTCCAATCGACAAACTGCAGCGGACTACTACGGAGGACCTACACCGCTGATAATTCAGCGGCCGGGTGAGATCAATCCATATTGTTGACGTGCAATATTGATTGGATTATAACTATTTTTCGTGAATGGCCATTCTGTTTTTTTTTCTTCTGGATATATTTTTGTTTTGATGAATCACGGGAACTGAACATTTACTTTCAACTTGTTTTGTATTTTCTTTGTTACTTTTTTACAAGCTTTAAAGAACTATTTGAACTATTTCACTTTGGTATGTAACTGCATATGAATGTTTACTCACTGCCCTTTGAGTTGTGGTCCTATACAGTTTGTTATTGTTGATTGCTATAGTGTTTTTAGGCTAATGATTTTCTGTATCATCTCTCCTGTGGGCAGGGATATGTCTATGTAAATTAGCCAATGTATTACAAGTACTCTGTTTCGGCCTAACAGCAATGGTGGTGGCTAGTATCATTTCTCTCTTATTAAGCATATATTACTAGAATGATTGCTAGTTATGGTTATTTCTTAATTATTCTTCTTTAAATACTCATGATATATTTGAATTTCATTTCAAGGATTGTTTATTGTTTGTAGGGTTGGTTTATTTGAATAATTAAATTCCGTCATATTTACCTGATTGCAATATTGGAAATTCCTTTTTTGATTGCTGTAACTGGTTATGGAACAGAGTTGACGTAATCCGTTATAAGTAAACTGTCGTGATTTTTGGTAAATAGCTGTATTCTTTGAGTTTCTTTGCTGGAGTCCAGTAAAAATTAACCCTTTGCTGCCACTTTGCTTTTTAACTTTTGGCCATATAATTGATACAGCGAACTCACTATAAACACTCACTTTATTCTTTTTCTTTTTCTTTCTTTTTCTTCTTCTTCTTCTTATTGTCTCCTCTCTTCTTCACAGTTGACAGTTTGACTCTGGACCTCGATACAGCACACCCCCGGCTCACCCTGCCTGTGGATGTGAAACAAGTGAGAAGGAAAAGGCAGGATTATAACAATCCCCAGAGATTTGATTACAGGCGCTGTGTGCTGGGCAGGGAGGGCTTCACCTCAGGGAGACACTACTGGGAGCTGGGGGTGGGAGAGAATACACTCTGGAGATTAGGAGTCAGCAGAGAGTCTGCCCGAGGAAGGGGAGTTCAGCATGACCCCCAGCAGGGTTACTGGACTGTGGGGTGGAGTGGAGATGAAGATAAAGATCGTTCACTGCTCTCATTGACCCCAAGTCCCCCTCCCCTGAGCCTGAAGCCGAGAAGCTGGGGTGTATCTGGATTATGAGGAAGGGCAGCTCTCCTTTTATAATGTGGAGACCAGATCTCACATCTACACTTTCACTGACATAGAGTTCAATCCCAATGAGAAACTCTATCCATTCTTCTGGACATTGGAATACAAAGACCTTGCACTGTTGTCCCCGGGGAAGATGAATGACAGCTCTTTCTTTCTTCTAGTCTGGGAAGGGATTTGTGGTGCATCAGGTACTGGTTAACTTTACTACTTGTTTGCTAGAGGCTGATATGCTTGTTGATTTATTATTCATTTCTATAACTCCTATCTGGTTTGATGTGTTACAGAACAACCTTTCGTGCTTTCAACAAAGACAACTAACCATTGTTTTTAACCCTTTGCGGTCCTTTGTCGGACTGGGTCCGACATTGCAATTATTCCCATCAGGTCCTTTGTCGGACCCTGTCCAACATCATTTGAAAAACACAAAAAACGCAAAAAAGTCGGTTTTTCAATGGAAAAAGCTGAGAAAACCATTCAATGGCCGAGTGGGAATGAAAGGAAAGGAGACAAGCTGATAAAAAAAAAAAAAGGCGTATCTCATGAATAGTCATACTACCCCCTGGCATCAGATGGGGCGGTCATATGGAAACAAGCTGGGAGTTACAGTATCAGCGCACAGAGACTATCACGGACATTTGCAGAGCTTTTTGAGATGTTATAGCAATAAAATAATGACTTGGATTGCATTATTGAGGAGTTTGGTGATAAAACGAGTCATCAGGAGGCGATTGATCGGTATGTACGACTATTATTATTATTAGTTTTATTTGGTAGCATATGTGAAAGCGATAGCAAACGAAAGGGTGGGGCGGGGCTGGAGATCCCTAGTGAGTGCTTTGTTGATATGCAGGGCCATTTAAACCCGTTTGACTGTGGAAAAAAATACTTTTAAACAGCGCGTCTAAAATTAACTGCGCGTGTGAAAATAAATTGGACCTGGAGAGCCTGGCCTTAGAATTAATAAATGGACCGCAAAGGGTTAATAATAATAGTAGTAGTAATAATAATAATAATAATAGCATGGGTGTGACGGAAATATAATGAGTTCTGGTTGTAAATCTCCCTCTCGACCTGTGAGGATACAAAGTAGCGAAAGGGAAAGGCTTTGGACAGGTTGTCCTGACAGTTCATTCCCTGGGTCGGGAAGTCAATCAGCCTGGAAAAAGACGAGACTCCAGTGCGAGAATGTATTGACCGGGAAGGTAAACGAGGTAGCAGCTGCAGGCAATAGAAACAGCTGCAATCGTTTGCCAAGGGTCATGCATAATCGCATAAAGGGGCTGGAGTATTGTAAATCTTTTCCTTAAGCTTGGGTTTTTACGTGGAAACTGGAAGGACCGGAGATTTCCCAAATAAATAAAGAAAGGAGTTTGTGAGTGTTTTGTTTTGTTTCTTTGTCTGTTTAGTAATTGTCTGTGTTTGTACTCACTAGGCGGCTAAACACAGATCGGAGCTGTCGCCAAGGGCCAGCGCGAAACGGATCATCACTGCACTACTGTCACGAATAAACTTTGTTATCAGCACTTGTTTCACTAATAGCACGTAGTATATTGTACCTCACCACAAGCACTGAGAGCACTCACTTTGGAACAGTGATCGTGTGTGTCTAATTGTGTGTGTTTTGTACCGTGTTTATTATTTACTTGGGACTGCAACCCTTCGTTTTATTACTGTGCAATACACATTGTTGTGTATTGCCAGCTCTTTATTATTTACTGGCGGGTCATCAGACCATTGGATTATAAAACATTAAAACAATCATTTTCACCCGTACTTTGTTGTCTGTGCGTTCTTGGAAGTACTGTATCCGCACTGCACCTGCTATACACCTGCTACCACTTACCACTTTGCCACAGTTATTTAAAAATAAAAAGGCATCCCGCGTCATTTACTTTAACTGCAGTACTTGCCTGGTGTGTGTGTTTACCTTCCTGCTTCTGCCTGACGTCACCGCCCAGCCACCCTGCCACAGTTCAAAATAAAACTAAATAGCTGCACAACTAAAATCTCATCATTGTTATTTTTCAGACTCTTCATAGTGTGTAGAACAATTTGCGATCCTAATGAATATCACTACGCTGTATCAGCATCATGCACATCCCTATTTAAAACAGAACATTTGTGAATAGTCAGGCAGGTACAAATGGAGGTGTGACACAATCCTCACACTGTGAAGAGTCAGGCAGGTACATTGCTACATTCCTGGAAGTGTGACACAATCCTCACACTGTGTGAAGAGTCAGGCAGGTACACATGGAGGTGTGACACAATCCTCACACTGTGTGAAGAGTCAGACAGGTACACAGCTGGAAGTGTGACACAATCCTCACACTGTGTGAAGAGTCAGGCAGGTACACATGGAGGTGTGACACAATCCTCACACTGTGTGAAGAGTCAGACAGGTACACAGCTGGAAGTGTGACACAATCCTCACACTGTGTTTTGCCATCGCCTTCATTTCTCAGTTAGTTTATGTGAATACAAATATCAAAACAATTTATATCATGTTGTAATACGTTTAGCACCAGAGATAGCAATGGTAAGAGTGTGTTTGTTATAAACACTAAAGCGTGTTCTGTAACACTTTAAACTTGTACATTGTTGTTGTTGTAACAACTGCAGACTTTTTATTACATCATGAACTTATCAATACTATAAAATAATAAAACCTGCATGACCCATTGTGGCAAAGTGGTAAGTGGTAGCAGGTGTATAGCAGGTGCAGTGCGGATACAGTACTTCCAAGAACGCACAGACAACAAAGTACGGGTGAAAATGATTGTTTTAATGTTTTATAATCCAATGGTCTGATGACCCGCCAGTAAATAATAAAGAGCTGGCAATACACAACAATGTGTATTGCACAGTAATAAAACGAAGGGTTGCAGTCCATAAATAATAAACACGGTACAAAACACACACAATTAGACACACACGATCACTGTTCCAAAGTGAGTGCTCTCAGTGCTTGTGGTGAGGTACAATATACTACGTGCTATTAGTGAAACAAGTGCTGATAACAAAGTTTATTCGTGACAGTAGTGCAGTGATGATCGGTTTCGTGCTGGCCCTTGGCGACAGCTCGGATCTGTGTTTAGCCGTCTAGTGAGTACAAACACAGACAATTACTAAACAGACAAAGAAACAAAACAAAACACTCACGAACTCCTTTCTTTATTTATTTGGGAAATCTCCGGTCCTTCCAGTTTCCACGTAAAAACCCAAGCGAAGGAAAAGATTTACAATACTCCAGCCCCTTTTATGCGATTATGCATGACCCCTTGGCAAGCGATTGCAGCTGTTTCTATTGCCTGCAGCTGCTACCTCGTTTACCTTCCGGTCAATACATTCTCGCACTGGAGTCTCGTCTTTTCCAGGCTGATTGACTTCCCGACCCAGGGAATGAACTGTCAGGACAACCTGTCCAAAGCCTTTCCCTTTCAGCTACTTTGTATCCTCACAGGTCGAGAGGAGATTTACAACCAGAACTCATTATATTTCCGTCACATATCCCACCGCTCAGAGTGGAGCCGAAGGAACACTCGGCTGAATCTATCTTTCCCATTACTCCCCCTCCGGGAAAAATAATCCGCATTTTGATGGTCTTTCCCTGCACGGTGTACCATATGGTACATGAAGGGCTGCAACGCCAGATACCACCGAGTTATCCGGGCATTGCTGTCCTTCATTGTGCTTAACCACTTGAGTGGGGCGTGGTCTGTGACAAGGTCAAATGAGTGTCCCAGCAGGTAGTATCGTAAAGAGTGAGTAGCCCATTTAATGGCCAAACACTCCTTTTCGACTACGGAATAGTTGCGTTCGAGGTAGCATTTTTTACTGATGTACAGTATCGGGTGTTCTACTCCATCTACCTTTTGAGACAAGACAGCACCCAAACCCACATCCGGCGTCGGTGTGGAGGATGAATCTTTGGTGAAATCTGGTGTGATAAGAGTGGGGGCCTGGCAAAGTCTACGCTTAATAGTATCAAACGCCCCTGACACTCAGCTGACCACTTAATTAAATTTGGAGCACTCTTTTTGGTGAGGTCAACTAAAGGGTTAACCACTGTGGCATACTCGGGGATGAAGCGGCGGTAATAACCGGCTAATCCCAGCAGTGACCTCACCTGAGTCTTGGTTTTGGGGATCGCTGCATCAACCAAAGCCTGGATTTTAGTGACTACAGGTCTCACCCTTCCATTCCCCATTAAAAATCCCAAATATTGAGTCTCTGTCTTGGCAAGCGCACATTTTCTCAAGTTAGCTGTCAGCGGGCTACCCTTAGAGACTGAAGGGCGGCTGCAATCCTAGCCAAATGCTCTCGCCAGGTGGAGCTGTAAATGACCACGTCATCAATATACGCTGCTGCATATTCATGATGTGGGCGTAAAACCTGATCCATCAGTCTCTGAAAAGCAGCGGCGCACCATGTAGCCCAAGCGGCATGGTTTTGAAGTGAAACAGCCCCTCTGGTGTTGAAAATGCGGTTTTCTCTCTAGAACTGCGGGTTAAAGGGATCTGCCAGTATCCCTTCGTCAGGTCCAAAGTGGAGATAAACCTCGCCTTACCCAGTCTGTCTAAAAGTTAGTCGACCCGAGGCATAGAGTGCGCATCGAACTTGGCAATAGCGTTACCTTCCTGAAATCCACGCAGAAGCGGTTGGTGCCGTCCTTCTTAGCCACTATGACAATAGGACTGCACCACTCGCTCCTGGAAGGTTCAATCACCCCAAGTTCGAGCATGTCCCACACCTCTTTGCGAGCGCCACCGTCGACTTTCTGGGATCGGTAAGGTCTCTCCCGCGCGATGACACCTGGTGGAGAGATAATGTCATATTCAACCAAATTAGTTCTGCCGGG
The DNA here is from genome assembly GCA_030684275.1 of Acipenser oxyrinchus oxyrinchus. Lineage (NCBI taxonomy): Eukaryota > Metazoa > Chordata > Actinopteri > Acipenseriformes > Acipenseridae > Acipenser > Acipenser oxyrinchus. The sequence goes on from JAGXEW010000220.1 coordinate 189,643, forward strand.
CAAGTCAGAAAAACATCGCTGAATTCCTCAATAAGCTTACGCAGCTCCGTTGCTGGTCTGGAACCAATTGTTCCCCATTGGAATGATTTTTGTGCTAGGAGTCTCTGGACAGGGGCCTAAATCATCCTCTATGTTGCCTGGGGCTATAAACAAGACCTCCCTTGCCTGCCAGGGCTTTAATAAATTGACATGATAAATTTCACGTTCATTACGGCGATCGGGCTGTCTAATTTCATAATTCACCTTTCCTATAGCCCGAATCACTTCATATGGCCCCTGCCATTTAGCACATAACTTGGATTCTGAGGAGGAAGCAGCAGCATTACCTTGTCTCCTGGTCGAAAGGTTCGAATTAGTGCATTTTGTTGTAATGCTGCTGTTGTCGGTGCTGAGCCGATCTGAGGTTGTCCTGGGCCAAGCGACCAACCAAATCTAGGCGATCTCTTAGTAGGAGCACATGCTTCACTACATTTTGGAGGAGCCTTTGTGCTCTTCCCACCCTCTCTCAACAGATCGAGGATGCCGCGAGGCTGTCGGCGTACAAGAGCTCGAAGGGGAGAACCCAGTCGAACTCTGCGGCACCTCTCTCACTGCAAAAGGAGGTAGGGAAGGAGCGATGCCCAATGCTTTTGCTCTTGCGTTACAAACCGTCTCAGCATCGACTTCAAAGTCTGATTAAAGCGTTCCACCAAACCGTCCGTCTGTGGATGATAAACAGGCGTCCTGATGGGACGTATTTTTAATATTTTATATACCTGCTGTAACGTTTTAGACAGAAAGTTGGTTCCATGATCAGTCAAGATCTCTTTGGGGATCCCTACTCTAGCCATAATCTGTACTAACTTCGGTGGCTATTGCAGCGGCACTAGTGGACCTCAATGGAACTGCCTCTGGATATCGCGTTGCATAATCTACCACTACTAATATATGCGTATACCCAGAGTCAGAAGGTAGCAGAGGGCCCACTATGTCCATTGCAATGCGTTCAAAAGGAGTGGAAATAATCGGCAGTGGAACCAAAGGGCGGGCGCTTTCGACCGGCGCTACTCGCTGGCAGTCTGGGCATGTGGCTACATATTTCGACACATCAGTATGAAGACCTACCCAATAGAATCGAGCCAATATCCGCTCCCTTGTCTTGTCAGCTCCGAGGTGCCCGCAAAAGGGATATCATCGCCAGCCTCATGACCTCGGACCGACAAGGCGGGGAACCAATAATTGTGTTACAGGCTGTCCTGTGCCCGCGGCTAGATTTACCCTATATAGTAATCGCCCCTTGATACTGAAGTGTGGATATACTAGCGCCCCAGCGCCATCAACATCCTTACCTTCAATAGACCGGACCTGCCCCAAGCGTGCACTAGTGGCGGGTCATTATGTTGGCCCCACACTATGTCGCGCTTGAGTGCCACATGTCCGGTATATTGAGAGGGGCGGAGTAACATCTGCCCTTGATGGCCCAGTAACCTCGCCCTCTCGGTCACACTGCGTTCCGACTCCTTTTGACTGGCGTTTGTTACCATTCAAGCATTCTCCCACCAGACCCCAGCCTTGTCTCAGGGATGCTCCCTCCCATTTTGCGGTCCGTCTCTCCTTATTTGTTTTTCTAGGGCGGAAAATAGGAGAAAACATTTCAGCTTGAAAAGGAAACACATCACCAATCCGTTCCCTTTTCTTCTCTTCTGCCACGTTTACGTGTGCGGCCGAGACTGCCATTATTTGCATTAGTTCTTTAAATTTTGGCCAGTCTCGGCCCAGAATAACTGGGTGTGGCAACCTTTCCGCCACCCTACTACCAGGTGACGTTTTATCGGTCCTACCGATAAATATACTTTAGTGTGGGGTATGCGCCGTGTCTCCATGGATACAGGAGATGGCCACCTGACCACGTGGCCGCCACGACACACCGCCCAAGAGAGCTGTTCTAATCAAGGTTTGCTCACATCCCGTGTCCACTAATGCGTGGGTTTTCACATTGCCTAAAACCACATCAATCATACAAGGCCCCTCCCGACCATTTTCCCCACGCTTACCTATCTCAGGTGCCCAATTACATGCGGCCACGTCACACTCCATGGCAGCGGGGCATGACCTGGCCAGATGTCCCTGTTGGTTGCACCTAAAACAAATCGGGGGGACAGAGGAAACAGTGGTTAAGTGTCTGTCCCGCTGCTGGTATGGCAGCGGGGCAGGGGCAGCACCTCTACCCCAGCTGGGGGCCAACCTTGGTCTCCATGAAGGGGAGGCAAGGTGGCCCATTGGGGTCGGCGGTCTCGGAGGTCTGGGTCCCGGGACTGATGGTGGTGGTGGTGTTGGAGGAGAGAGGTGAGGGTCGGCTGTTCGAAGGGCAGGAGCCGACAGTATCCCGGTCGGGCAGAAACTAGGGAGTCCTCGTAGTCCTCGGCCAGTTTCTGGCGGCCTCCAGGGTGTCGGGGTTGTGGCGCCGTATCCAAGCCTGGGTATCGGCGCCGACCACATGGCAGAACTGCTCCACCACTATTGCTTCCCCATTTGCACGTTGGTTTTGGTCTCGGGGTCAGCCAGTGCACCATGTGGTCACATAACCGCTCTGCAACCACCCTGGGGCGTGTCTCCGGGGATCTTCGGTACTCCCTAAACCGAACCCGGTGGGTCTCTGCCGTTATGTTGAGGCGGCGGAGAATGGCCTGTTTGACCAGGTCGTAGCTGGCAGCGTTGAGGTCGCTCATGGCCTGGTAGGCTGCCTGAGCCTCCCGATCAGGCAGGGTCCCAGCTGGCTTGCCCAGAACTCCAGCGGCCATGGCGGTGGTAGCCATCCTTTCGAGCGCCACCAAATGCGCCTCCGGGTCGTCCTCCGCCGACATCTTCATTGCCCGAGCCTTCGGTGCCGACATCGCTGGTGCTGCGGTAGGGGCTTGCACTGTGGACAATGCTAGCCCTACCCGTTCAATGGCGCGTGTAGCGCTCCTCTCTCCTTCTCTCCTCTGCGTCCCGTCTGCTCTCCAGTGCCTCCAGCAGCTCCGCTAGTGCGTTGCGATCCATCCCACTGTCTGACACCACGTGTGGCAAAGTGGTAAGTGGTAGCAGGTGTATAGCAGGTGCAGTGCGGATACAGTACTTCCAAGAACGCACAGACAACAAAGTACGGGTGAAAATGATTGTTTTAATGTTTTATAATCCAATGGTCTGATGACCCGCCAGTAAATAATAAAGAGCTGGCAATACACAACAATGTGTATTGCACAGTAATAAAACGAAGGGTTGCAGTCCCGCAAATAATAAACACGGTACAAAACACACACAATTAGACACACACGATCACTGTTCCAAAGTGAGTGCTCTCAGTGCTTGTGGTGAGGTACAATATACTACGTGCTATTAGTGAAACAAGTGCTGATAACAAAGTTTATTCGTGACAGTAGTGCAGTGATGATCGGTTTCGTGCTGGCCCTTGGCGACAGCTCGGATCTGTGTTTAGCCGTCTAGTGAGTACAAACACAGACAATTACTAAACAGACAAAGAAACAAAACAAAACACTCACGAACTCCTTTCTTTATTTATTTGGGAAATCTCCGGTCCTTCCAGTTTCCACGTAAAAACCCAAGCGAAGGAAAAGATTTACAATACTCCAGCCCCTTTTATGCGATTATGCATGACCCCTTGGCAAACGATTGCAGCTGTTTCTATTGCCTGCAGCTGCTACCTCGTTTACCTTCCGGTCAATACATTCTCGCACTGGAGTCTCGTCTTTTTCCAGGCTGATTGACTTCCCGACCCAGGGAATGAACTGTCAGGACAACCTGTCCAAAGCCTTTCCCTTTCGCTACTTTGTATCCTCACAGGTCGAGAGGGAGATTTACAACCAGAACTCATTATATTTCCGTCACAATAACAAAAAGAAATAAAATGTTTTAACAAAAAGAAACTTGCTCACAGAGCGAAAATAAATATGTAAACAAAACAAGTCTCGAACACAAAATAGTAAATAAAACCCAGGTCAGGCTGAGCAATTGTCTTCACTGTTCTTCACTCAATATTTTTCAACAAAACTTTCATAATATAAGACTAAGTAGAATACATAATAGGAAAAATACTTAACGTTAAAAAAAGAAGAGAAACGAAGCATCATTTTGAAAAAAAAGCGAAAAGCTTGTCTGGTTTCTGAAGTACTTTATAATGTTCCCTAGAGTGTTCAGAAGAAAAGAACAGTTCCAAGATGCTACTGTAAAAAATAGATGTTTAGTGAATTTTTATAGGAAGAACATCAACTACTGCCAAAAAATGGCTGGTCCTTAAAGGGTTAACCACATTATAAATGCTTGGTCCTTAAAGAGTTAAGCAGTGCTGCTTGTGAGCGTGGGTTTCCACATTTTAAAAACCAAATATCGATCCCGCCTGTCAGCCTCAGTCTGCCCTGATGCACATTCATGTGTGTAAGATGACACTGAAACCTTTGATACTGAACCCAGCATCCTTGACAGGGGTGCAAATCGCTTTGAAAATTATCAAACCCAATGTAAATCGAGCCCCCTCACAACTTCACACACGACACAACCCTTCTCTCCTGTGTATGTGGAGGAGTGAGTCTGTGTGTGTGTGTGTGTGTGTGAGGGGGGGGGTCATGTGAGTCGTCCAGACCCAGCTATCATCATCTATGGTTGCTATCGAATAAATAAATAAATAATTAATGAGATACGTCTACTGGCTCCAGAATGCAATGTCGCTCTCGCTGTATGAGGTACCCTGTGTTAGAATCAGCCCTGATCCTTGACATCCCAATTGTTTGACCTGTCGGAGGAGGAGGTGGAGCTCGACAGTGACTGTGATGAGGAGCCCTAATGCTGGCGAGTACCAAACCATTCCTGCTGGTGCTGTGAGACCCTAATGATAAAAGTGATGTGAGCCCTACTTAAACAATTCCATAATTCAGGACCCCATTCACATGAGCGGCTATTTGTACAGTCACTGACCACTGAACTAAACTGATAGAGACCTCATTGTATTAATTATATAGAAATATGAACTAAACTGAGATGGACCTCATTGTATTAATTATATAGAAATATATATATATTTTTTTTAGTGGTCGACCGATATTGATATAGGATATGCTGATATTAACATTAAGAACTTTATTAAACCAAAATAACTCGTCACAAGTATTTTTTCTTAAACAGGTAAAAGAACAGCGAGAAGCCCCGTCTCATTCACTGTGTTTACATCTATATTTACATTGTGCCCCATTTAAACCTCTGTGCACTCCCAGCTCAGCTAACACCAGCCTTGTGTGCCTCCCGAAGGAAACATTGAAAAGGAGAGGAGAACGTGTGTTTAGTTATAATGCCCCAGATTGTGAACTCACTGTGAAGTGAAGATCACATGTAGACACTGCAGTGGTCCATATGTTACACTTTTACATGCATCTAGAGAACTGCTGATCGGATTGTGATGAAACTTGGTACAGACATTCTTTCTACACATTATTAAGAGTATCACAATCTGGTGCATGTCTGCACCTCTCCTCTCATGAGTGTACCCCTCCCTCTATCCTTCTCTCCTCTCCTCTTCTCCTCAGTGGGGATGCATATCCCAGTGCATACTCGAGGCTGGGCTTCTAATTGTCAGTGTTTTACTCGACTTTTCTACTCTGCTTTAAGATTTCATCTGATCCCTGTGAAGCAGTTTGTGTCTCTCAATCACAACTGAGAAACGTGTTCATAGTAAACTTGATTCATTCTGTGAAACAACTAAATGGGCTTTTCAATCAGCCAAGCCTTCATTTTCATTACAAGCAGGACATGCAAACGAGATCGCGACATGTTAATAAGAATGAACAATAAAAGTATTTTATGCTGGACACACTTTATTACAATCACTGTGCATGACTGTATTGCCATTAATAAAGATGAGTCGCTTCTGCTTTACAATGAAAAAGTAAGATCAATTGTACAGTTGTGATTGAGAGACACAAATTGATTAAAATCTTAAAGGAGATGAGAAGCTGGGATGAAAAAACTGAAATCTGAAGCCCTAATTATGTTTATGTGCATAAGCCCCTCCTCTCCCTCCCTCATACCTTCCCTCTTCTCTACTCTCTCCTTCTCCTGTCCATCATACTGTCCTCTCTCTCTCCCCTCCTCCATCCTCTCTCTTCTCACTGTCGCTCTCTCCCCTCCTCTCCATCCCTATCTCCTCTCTCCCTCATACCCTCCCTCTCTCCTTCTCCTCTGCCTCCCTCATCTCTCCCCTCCTCTCCATCCCTATCTCCTCTCTCTCCCTCATGCCCTCCCTCTCTCCTTCTCCTCTTTCCATCCGTCATACCCTCCTCTCTCTCCTCCTTTTCCCTCCCCTCTCCTTCCATCATACCCTCTCCTCTCTCCTCCCTTCACTGTCCCATCTCTCTCCTTTCTCTCCCTTCATCATAACCTCCTCTCCTCTGCCTCCCTCTATCCTCTCCCCTCTCTCTTCTACCTCCCTCTCTCTTCTCTCCTCCCTCTCTGTCCTCCCTCTCCTCCCTCTCTCTTCCTTCCCTCTCTCCTTTCAACTCAATTCAAAGGTGCTTTATTGGCATGACTAACATTGGCAGTATTGCCAAAGCATTTACAAATAATAATAATAATATTAATAATAATAACAACAACAGTAATACTTATAATAATAATAAAAATACAGCATTTATAAACATTATGAACATATTTAAATGCAAATAGTAAAAAGAAAAAAACAAAGACACTGAATTAAACATTGAAACCCTAAATACTGAATGACCCCCTTCCCTCCCCAGCAATGCCACCCCCTGTGCATAGTGCTTACTGTGTGTCCCTCAGGCTGTGACAGACGGCTACATACTGGGCAGCCAGTGGGGCTGTGTGTCCCTCTCCTAGTACGACTGCCAGTTTTTCTGGGTCCGTCGTCTGCCTTTGTAATAAGTCTCATGGTCTTTGAGATCTGTCAATGATTTCCAGGTAACTCAGCTTATTATCGCTGATCATAACTAAATCCCAGTCTCCATATTTCACTTTAGGCTGGAGGGTTCCAATTCGCTAAAATGTCCCTCCCTGCTAGCGCTATCATTGGCTGCTTCAAGATTTTCTAAAAAAAAGGAGTGACAGGTGGAATCACTCCTGTTCATGTTCATAACATAAATTGTTTTCTTTTGATGGACACATGAAGCAGTCTGTGGAAGGGTGGTGGGTAATTCACTGACACACAGGAGACACAGATGATTTTGACAGCACCGCACAGGTGCCCAGTTTTCTTTAGTGGGGCAGTTCCACGTTTTGGCCTGCAGAGGGTGCTGTTGTCTGTGGTCCGCCTATCACCAATGATAGACAGAGCCACAGAGATACCAGGGGTGGTACCATTCTAAAGTATAAGCGCACTCGCAGGTGCTCAAACCAACAATAAGCAAAAGGAGAAAAGAACAAGGAAAATAAAACACAGTAATCAAAAACTACAAATAAAAGGTGCTGCACTCGGCAGCTTCACCCCGATCGTCGCTACACGCACGGTCCGGGTCTCCGTCCTACTCTCACCGCTCCCTCAGACTGCTAACACAAATACTGATGGGGTCTGCCCACGGTTTCCTCGCTACCCTTGTTCTCTTTCTTTTCTCTTTTATTTCTTTTGGGGTTTTCCTCCCCGGCCGTGTTCTGGATCGGGACCAGTGCGTCCACACGTCTTTTTCTCTCAAAGGGGCAGACCTGAGGGAACAGCAAAATGTTATTTTATAGGGCCAGCAATCCCCACAAGACCTGCCTCTCAGCCATTCAAAGGGAAGGAAAGCCCGCACACCCACTCTCCCACCTCTCCGTGACTGACAGGCGAATATTGACAGGCTGCTGCCCTCTTCCTGCAGCACTTCGAACACATCAGAAGAGTCAGTACAGGTCTCCCCCTGTTACACAGCCAATGATAGCAGGGATCTCGGTTTAGCTGTCCACTCAGAGAAGAGTTTGGTGGGAGGAGGTTGTGCTTCACGAGTCTTTCTCTGACGAACAATGGATTGAAACATTTCGGGTCATCCGAGCTACGTTTGACCAACTGGTGGAACTTGTACGACTGGACATGGAGCCGTCACCAATACATGCATTTTTGTTTATTTTGAGTTTCTCTTTTTTTCTTTTAAATTTCTATTATTTATAATAACACAAAATGCAAATTACAACATTAAGGACATATGTAGATGTGTCTATGCAGTGATACTGTGTCTGATATGTACACACACACACACACACACACACACATATATATAAAAACTCGTATTTGTTTTTCTTCATATTCATATCACATTCATTTCTGATATTTTCCCAGGTAAACTAGGGTTTCCTGTGTCATACCTGAGTGCTGTGGATCCCTCAGTCCAGCAATCTTGAGCAGAGGGTGTTGAGGAGCTGTTTTATCTCACCCAGCTCAGTGGTGGCAGGGGGGGCTGGCTGATCGAGGGCTCCAGCGTAGCTGAGCTGGTGTTGCGGCTGGTTGGTGCGTGGAGGGGCTCTGGGTCCGGCTGGGCCTGACTGGGCTGTGCTGCTCTGGGTTGCAATGGCTCAGGCAGTGTTGGGTCGTGCTGTTCTGTGTGGGTGAGGGGTGCGTTGGCCCCTCGCAGGTGTGTGTCCTGTGGCTCCAGGGGTCTCCTCACTGGTTGTATGCTGCGCTGGGGTGTGCTGGCTGGGCTGCGTCCCATGGCTGTATCCTTGAGGGATTTATCAAAGACCCGGATGCCTTCCTGGTTGAGGTGCACTCTTTCGTACAGCTGCCAGGGGCTCAGTGTGGGGTGTGTGCCAGGTAGATGCTGGGCATCAGAGCACAGCCCCGGACGATCTCAGCATTGATATTGCTGGTGATGTGTGGAGGGGTGTCTGCTCTGTGGAAATGACAACTCTGGAGTCTAAACTCCTGCGTGGCTCTCTCCGTCACCTTCCTTACTGCTTTGGCCACGTCTCTGTGCTGGCCCAGGGCATTGGTGCCGGTATGCATGGCGATGTGTCGGGGGCTCCCCAGGCTGGTTCGGTTCAGTAGCTTCAGGGCTCTCTAAAAGCCTTTTCACACTAGAACACCACAGCCGAGCCGAGCCCTCACAGTACGGCTAGTTTCACACTGGTCATTTTGTCAAGCCGAGCCGGTAATGTGAAACTCTGGCCTCACAAGATATCTGGTACTGGCTTGGTGCTGAGCAAGGCTGGGGGCGGGGTTAACTCGTACTGCCTGAAAAGATAGAGTCTACGAAAAGATTTCACAGGAATTGAGAAATATGGGACTAAACCGCAGCGCAAAACAGTGTTGTGAAAAAATAAAAATAAAACAGGATTAAAAAAATAAAAGATCATAATAATAAAAGCATCAGACCGCAAAAAAAAGTAAATATTATGTCTTAATGGACGCAGTTCTTGGTCACAGACCTGCAGCGACCGGCGCCGATGTGTTGAATTCAGAGACTTGTCTTCTGGAAAGTATTTCTCCTTTAAATTGTTTAACGCTGACAGGGATCATTTCAAACAGAGACAAATCAAACCTTACAGTGTGTGAACTGCAAGGTCTGCTGCTGCTTCATTAATTGTGTTCTGTGTATTTTTCAGTAACACTTTATATTGCGTGGCATAAGTTAATATTAAATAGATATGCAATAGATATGCAATTGATATTAAATCAATGTTAAATTAATATTTAATAAATATGCAATAGCTGGTTTCTTGCTACATGTTAACCAAATGTTGATTTAGATTTTGTTTTTAATAGGCCTGCTTTAAATCTATTTTCCTGACTTGTTTAATGACATTTTTTTAAATACTATCTGTAACTTTTTAAAGTTATTATTAGTAGTAGTTAATCTAAGTGTAATAATATTAAATGAAATTATTCGGTTTGTATTTGCAGTCAGCAACATGTGAAAAACAAACACATATTTCTGTATTCCTGTGAAATCTTTTGGTAGACTTTATCGGAGGTATGACACAGGCCCGGTTTTTGGGATGGAACCGCATAACAGTCTCGCTTTTTGATTGGTCCATGTCTGTCACATGAATATGTCGTCACACGAGTGGAAAAGCGTGCAGACATTTTTAACATTGTGATCAGAGAGAGAGAGTGATCTGCTTTCCACAACCTTTCCATTAAAATATAATGTGGTATTACGCTGTACTGATATAGCAAACTATGGGTTATTACTTTATATGAATTATCATGTTATGTAAGAATTGGCTTTCTGTGGTGGTGTACTTTTTTCTTTCAAGTAGCATATATCTATAATCGTTTTTGCGGTATATTATAATATAAAATGTATACACTATTGCAGTTTTGTTAGAGGATACTTTAGTTTGTCTCTAATGTAATCACAGTTTTACATATACACTGCCCATGTTTTCATTTACGTCGCAAATTCTGGGCCGCTTTGCTTTTCAGATAATGTCCCAAATTCTGGGCCGATTTGCATTTTCGAATTCAGCCCAGTTTTGGGGGCTCATCTGACAGCCGAGTTTCTAAGTCATCCATGCAGTTTACCATAAACTGGATTGTGAATTCATTTGAGAGTAACCCTTAGTACATGAATCAAAGTTAATGTATTTTTTTTACTCTCCCCAGAAATCTTTTTTTTTAATGAAAAACAGAAATAAAATGTAAATGTTAAAATAAAACGTATTTCTTATTACATGAAGAAACTACATTGCACTGAAATAGATACATGAAAATTAATTAAAGCAGTCGTTTTCCTTTATTAAAGGCTAATATTAAAACACATTTTTGGGAAGGAACATGGTATTCCGAAAAAAAGACATCTCATTTTCTTATGTAACGTCCATCAATATATTGTAATGTTTCAGGCTCTTTTTGGACAGAAATGAGACTGCAACTGTGAGTAGATGAAGGCCGTTTATTTGGACAATAATTAAATAATCACAAAATAAAATCATAAAGTGAGGGTAAGAAGACTGGGAGTCGACAGTGAAAATAAATGATTGTAGTAATTTTTCTTTTACCCTACCCTTCCCAGTCTTTTCCCCGGCCCTCTTTTGCGGAAAACCTGCACTCCAATTCCCCTCCACACACGTGTACCACCATGCAACCCCTGCACGCACACGCCACCATGCAACCCCTGCACGCACACGCCACCATGCAACCCCTGCACGCACACACCCACCATAAGAGCCCTGCACACACACACCACCATGCAACCCCTACATGTATACACCCACCATGTGACCCCTGCACGCATACACCACCATGCAACCCCTGCATGCACACACCACCGTGCAACCCCTACATGCACACACCACCATGCAACCCCTACATGCACACACCAATATGCAACCCCTGCATGCACACCACCATGCAACCCCTGCACGCACACACCACCATGCAACCCCTGCACGCACACACCACCATGCAACCCCTACATGCACACACCACCATGCAACCCCTACATGCACACACCACCATGCAATCCCTGCACGCAGACACCACCATGCAACCCCTACATGCACACACCACCATGCAATCCTGCACGCAGACACCACCATGCAACCCTGCACGCACACACCACCATGCAACCCCTGCACGCATACACCCACCGTAGCAATTCTTTGCAAAATATATTTTCGGGTATTCAGCCCCATTCATGTCTATGGCAGTGTTAAAAAACACATTTTCAGTCATATCTCTCGAACCAGAGCACCTACAACCACCGTTCGAAGGGTTCTAGACCAGCCTGAATGTAATATGCCCAGTTTCGTAGCAATTCTTTGCAAAAAATATTTTCAGGGCGTTCAGGGTGTTCAGCCTCATTCATGTCTATGGCAGGGTTGAAAAACACATTTCAGGCATATCTCTCGAACCCGAGCACGTAGAACCACCATCCAAAGTGATGTACACTCAGGGGAGCACCCCAAACCACCCCCTAAAACGGTGTGGTGGTTCACCCAAAAACTCATGTCATGACAAAAAAATTCACTTTGCCAAGCCGTCCTGGCATCTGAACCATGAAAATGGTGACTCCTTGTGCGGGCCCCATGGGGTCCCGCCACAAAAATCAAGTTTCTAACCCCCACAGAACCCGAGATACGCCCTGTCAAAAATGTCCAAAAACTATCCTTTTCGGGGTCATATCTCCATGACCCTGGGGCCTAGAAACTGGGTTGAACTTTCGAGGGTCATGTCTGGGGGCCCTCTTTCACAGGGAGCCACCCGTTTTCAAATGCTACATTTTCAACAAATTTACACATTTTCAGCATGATGGCAATGTCAAGGTTGCATTTCCAATAGCTTTTGAGCTCCAGGTTGGCAAAAAAAGTCTAAACTGGTGTCCTTTCTAGCTGGGGACACGCCGCTTGGAGGGATCGACAGGGGCGCCGAGGTGGACCTCCGTACCGATTTTCAAGTCTCGGGGACCCCCGGAACCCGAGATATAGCACCCTGAAAAATGTCTATGGGAAATCCCATTATAAAACCCCTTTGGGGCAACGCCCACCATCTGGCGGTGGGGTGGCATATGAACCCGTGGCCGATGTCTTTCTTTAGCTAAGACTCTTGTGCAGGCAAAGAGTGCCCTTCTGAGTTCGTTGGCCCAGGGGTTGTGGAGATACGGGTACGATAAGAGACCACCCCCTTCCCTATGGCAAATCCCATTATAAAAACACCATCGGGGGAAGGCTCGGCCAATGGCGGTCGTGGGTCATACGAACTCGAAGGAACCCATTTTCTTTAGCTAAGACTGTTGTGCATTTAAAGAGAGTACTAGCGAGTGTGTTGGCCCAGGATTTGTGGACTCATGGGGTACAACAGGAGGACCCCCCCCCCCCCGACCGCGATTTCCTATAGCAAAATACATACAAAAAATGTCCATTATATATAAGACCTGAAATGTGCACATTTTGTAGTATATTTATGCAACAGAAGCACCAATTTAAGTCCATTCCAAGTGTTTTGTGATCAGAGTATCAGCTTGAGTGTATCGGAGCATAGTTTTGCACCAAAAGGAAGCAGAGGCGAAAAAAAGCACTATATACCCTATTCTTTAAAATATCACTTTGCAGTGCAAATTTGAGGAACGCAACTTGCAAATTGGTACTGCAATTTAAAGGCCTGTAGTGTCAGGCTGGTAGTCCCTAACTGATTCAAGTGTTTTTGGAATGATTCTTGCAAAGACTGATTTATAAGAAAAAAGAGAGATTGAAAAACAGCATTTTGCTTTATATGCAGAAACGGGCAACTACAAGAGGGTGTCAAACAAGCTGTGAATGTCCTAGGAGGCTACAGAGTACCTCTGGGTATGAATACAGATGCTCGCAGTACCTGTTCTTAGATGTCCGAAACCACTGTATTGCTGGATAACTGTATACCCTATAAATATCACTTTTTATTGTGTATTTGAGGAACACAACCAATTACAAACTTCATTTGAATTGCTGTGCTATCAGAATATCAGTGTATAACTTTGCTGGGTATTGCAGTGTATGCTGGGTATCAAAAGGCCTTCACTTTTACAAAAGGCTGTCAAAATTTAAAAAAGGTCGTCAAAGTTACACGAAAATAGGTGTGCTCCTAACCCAATACTTGTCTTTTTAATTCTCTGCATCCAAATACTTGTAGTTAAAGGTTTTAAGAATTAAGCCTACTGTTTGTTGTTCTGTCCTAAACCAGCAGTTTGTCACCCAAATTTATTAAATAAACAGGGGGGGGGGGGTCATCAGATTATTCTCCATTTTATTGTAACTGAGGTACCGTTCAGTTGAGCGAAAATTGTAAAGGGGTACTCGAGCTGAAACCTCCAGATAGAAGGGGTACAATTTCAAAAAAAGGTTGAAAACCCCTGACCTACAGTATAAACTATCAGGAATAGATAAGGGAAATGTTGACTAATACAATACAATAGGATTTATTTGAAGTTGTTGAAGGGCACTGGTCTCTTAAACCCAGAAGTTCTGATAAACCCCTAAGCCTCACTATATATTGATGGACATTACATAAGCAAATGAGATGTCCTTTTTTTTGGTATACCATGCTCCTAAATGATTTCTGGGGACAGTAAAAAATACATTAACTTTGATTCATGTACTAAGGGTTACTCTTAAATGAATTAAAGATCCAGTTTACGGTAAACTGTGCATGCATGACTTAGAAACTCGGCTGTCAGCTAAGCAGAATATCTCAAAAACTGGCCTGAATTCGAAAATGCAGAATTTGGGACGTTATCTAAAAACCAGAGCAGCCCAGAAATTGGGATGTTATCAGAGCGGCCCAGAATTTGGGATGTTATCTAAAAACCAAAGCGGCCTAGAATTTGGGACGTGAATGAAAACATGGGCAGTCTATATGTACAACTGTGATTACATTAGAGATAAACTAATACATCCTCTAACAAAACTGTAATAGTGTGGAAGACATATATTTGATATTAAAATATATCGCGTAAACGATTATAGATATATGCTAAAAAGTACGCCATTACAGAAAGCCAATTCTTACATTCGTGCATAACATGATAATTCATATAAAGTAATTACCCATAGTTTGTTATATCAATACAGCGTAACACCACATTATATTTTAATGGTAAGGTGGTAGAAAGCAGATCACTATCTCTGATCACAATGTTAAAAATGTCTGCACGCTTTTCCACTCGTGTGACGACATATTCATGTGACAGACATGGACCAATCAAAAAGCGAGACTGTTATGCGGTTCCATCCCAAAAACCGGGCCTGTGTCATACCTCCTTTATCGTTTCGGACAGTATGACCTCGGGATCCATTCTCAAAACAAATCCACAGCACTCCTCTGTGCGCGTGTGTCCACTGAATTTGACGTCACGTTCCACAGGGCAGCTTCTACTTTGAACAGCAGTGTGAAGGTGTGCCGCGACTCAGTCCCAGGTGTGAAGGTGGGGCTAATCTTCCTCTTCCTCCGCCACTGGTTAAGGTCATCTGATCGCTCTGCTAGCAGATGTAAACAGTGTGTTCAGTATTAATAAAATTACAATATGTCGAGTCCGCTACCAAAGAATACGTTTTTCAAAGTATAAAGAACAAAACAGGCAACTGCAGGAGTTTGAATGTATTTGTACCGCGGGCTCAGCTTTGAGGTGCTGGAATGGGTTTGTTCTTTTGTAGAAACGTTTTCAACTTTTGTACTTGATAACATTCATTTAAAAATTCAATTGATGCCTATGATGAATAGTTTTTGTGACTAATTAGCTATTAACATTTAAAATGTTGAGTACTCTGTGTGTTTCAATATGAACTAAATCAAGTTATTAATCAAAATGAGAAGTCTTGTTACATACCGGTGTCGTAGGAAATAAGTTGACAGGGAAATAAGTTGATCGCGCAAGCGCAGTAAGGCAAAAGTAGACAAAAGTAAGGCGGGGCTACAGTTTGATTAAAGGGGAGGTTCACTGCATGGCTTTATATTTTTATCTGGCTGTTTTATTTACTAGACTGTGTATGTTGGTGCGTGTTCATGCCGCTGTCTTTTCGTATGAACTTTAAAATGTGTGACCGATGACTGTTTCTATGATAAACTGTTTTAAACCACTGTCTTTTTATGTTTCTATAACATCAATGTCAATCTGATGTAGTTTATGTGTGATCGCGGAGATTTATTTATATATTAAATGATTTTACACGTCAAAATGTTGTCAATCTTTAATCGAAATTAAAATGTTTCAGTAATATAATGACATGCTGCATCCCTAATATTATTAGCAGGGCAAGTCGTATTTTATACCGTATATATGTGTATATCTGTATATATGTGTATATCTACATGATTTTAAATTGTGATAATTCACTTTAATTCAATATACTGTACCTCTTTCTCGTTCTATTTCTTATTGGTTGTTGCACTACAGGGATTTACCATTTTAAAATTAAGCTGTTATAGAGTAGCCTACATATACTGTATGATCTGTCTCACAACACAAAATCTTGGTTGGTATTGAACTACAGGTATTTACCACGGTTTAGCAAAGACGTTAACTCTTTAGTTTTTAATTAATTAATCTATTGTTTCTTCCCAAACTTGTAATTAAAATACATGCACTATGATAACCAGTCTCCTGTTCGTTTTCTGTTCTAATTATACAAAGTACTGTATGTAAAAATAAATGAAAGAACAAATATAAAATAATAATACTGTATAAGCAACGTTTTTCAAGTACATCATGTGATTGATGTGCGCCGTGGCCTAGTTAGTAATCGCAGCATGGAGCTTAATTTTTTCCATGATTGAAACTCATGCTTTAACTTTTGGACAATCGCTCGCATACCTGCTGTCCATACTGTAGTGCTTCCCAAAACAAAAACACCTCCAGAAATGCAAAACAACGTTAATACGTAACACATTTAGCTAGTTAACATTTGTTACACAAACAGAAATACACAATCAGAAATGTACAATCATCAGGGGGCTCCCGAGTGGCGCATCCAGTAAAAGCACTCGCCGGTTCGAGTCCAGGCTATTCCACAGCCGACCGTGGAGGGGAGCTCCCAGGGGGCGGCGCTCAATTGGCCCGAGCGTCGTCAGGAGGGTTAGATCGGCCAGGGTGTCCTCGGCTCACTGCGCACCAGCGACCCCTGTGGTCTGGCCGGGCAGCTGCGGGCTTGCCTGTAAGATGCCCAGAGCTGCGTTGTCCTCCTATGCTGTAGCTCTGAGGCGGCTGTACGGTGAGTCTGCAGAGTGTAGAAGCGGGCGGCTGACGGCACACGCCAGGAGGACAGCGTGTGTTCATCTTCGCCTCTCGAGTCAGCGAGGGGTGGTAGCGGTGAGCTGAGCCTAAAAATAATTGGGCATTTCAAATTGGGGAGAAAATAATAACAACTAATTGGCAACGACTAAATTTATAAAAAAAAAAAAAGAAAGAAATGTACAATCATACAACTCATTTTAAATTATTTATTTGCTGCTAATATATATTACAGCGATATTCACATTCCCTTATCTAGTGTAATACTGTCGAATATATCCGATCTACATGTTAATGTAAATTATACGTACAAAAGTCATTTTAAATTATGCATTTTTGTTAGGCTAATATATCGGATCTAAAAGCGATATTCACATCATCTTATCTAACAGCATACTGCCGAAAAAATCCGATCTACTAATTGATATAAATTATACTTACAAAATTAATTTTAAATTATTTATTGTTCATTAATATATCCAATCTACGTATTTCCTGGCTCGATCTACTTATTTCGCTTGTTTACATTAGAAACAATGGAACCTCCCCTTTAAATTCTAGAGCTTGATCAACTTATTTCCCGATCAACTTATTTCCTGGGACACCGGTAACTGATTTATTAAAATGTTTGGATATGCTGCTATTTTATTAATTACTGGCTCGTTCACAGTTATTCAAATTTTGCTGCAGATGGATTTATTTTCTGGATTTAAGTTTTATTTTTGGTCAAGTGACGCAGCTTTTATTTTGTTTTTTAGGGGGTATTTCGTTGTACAGAATAGTGGCGAAAAAAGTAACTTCTGCAAGGCTCTCGCATTTGTCTTTTTTGTTTCTTACAGTTCAACGTGAGAGGTAACGGTTGGACGTTTTAGTTACACATTGTTCAGAAATTAGGGTTTAAGAGTCATGTTTTTGTGCACGCTGTGCTGGTTTTACTCAAAGTGATTCCTGTTCAGGTATTTATGAATGGGAATGTGAATAATAAGAGACATGCACTTCTTTCTTGTTTGATGAGCAAGAAAAATAACTGCATTTCTAAAATGTTTAATTATACAAAGGCACCTAATTTAAAGGTTTGATAAAAAAAGTCTGTTTTTGCAATTCATTTTATTTACTAAAATTAATTTCACTCAGTGCATATTCTATGTGATTTCCATCTTTCACAATATTTATTCAGATGAATAAAGGGCAGTTTAGATTAGGTTTATTTATAGTGTTACAGGTTTAAACATATAACATGTTTCTAATTTGACATTTTCCCAAGGAGTGCGGAACCCCTGGTGTATCTCACGGCTCATTGCGTTCACTGCGGTTTCCATGACAGCAGAAAACTGCTACAATCCGAAATTAAAAAAACTGCTGCAATTCCAACTGAATTTTCCAACTTCCACTTGAGTTCAGCCTGTCGATTTAAGAGACTTTACTGTACGTGGTGATCTTGGGGTTTAGTTAATATTTATATCTAGTAAATATTATTATTTTAAGATTGATTTTAATTGATCTTCATACCTTCCCTCTTTCCTACCCTCCCTTCTTCATACCTTTCCTTCCTCAATTCTATTACTAATAATATGAATACTACTACTAATAATGATAATAATAATAATACATGTATTACTACTGCTAATAATAATAATAATAATAATAATAATAATAATAATAATAATAATAATAATAACAATGTCTCCTCTCTGTTCCACAGTTGATGTAACTCTGGACCCTGATACAGCGTCCCCCTGGCTCATCCTGTCTGCGGAGGGGAAACGAGTGAGAGAGGGAGAGACATGGCAGGATCTCCCTGACAATCCAGAGAGATTTGATTGGTGGAAGTGTGTGGTGGGCAGGGAGGGCTTCACCACAGGGAGATGCTACTGGCAGGTGCAGGTGGTGGGGAATACACTGTGGAGATTAGGAGTCAGCAGAGAGTCTGCCGAGAGGAAAGGGGGGTTCAGCATGACCCCCCAGCAAGGTTACTGGACTGTGGAGTGGAATGGATATAGAAATGAGTTCACTGCTCTCACTGATCCCCAGACCACCCTCCCCCGGAGCCTGAAGCCCCAGAAGCTGGGGGTGTATCTGGATTATGAGGAAGGGCAGCTCTCATTTTATAATGTGGAGACCAGATCTCACATCTACACTTTCACTGACATGGAGTTCAATCCCAATGAGAAACTCTATCCACTCTTCTATACTTACAGTACTCTAGACCTTGTGCTGGAGTCCCCTGACCCTGACCCTATCAGTGCTGCAGATTAAACACACATTGCTGTCTGAACCAGGAAAATATTCAAACAGCTCAGACAATCTCCTCTTCACTTTCACTAACACTCTCTCTGCACTCTTCTGGGTTAATGAGAAGAAATCCTCTCTCTTCCACTCTCTTACCCTGAGCCCCTCCTCTTTATTTATCTACACCCCTTTTCCTACTCTCCCTTCCTGTTTCCCCTCTCTTCCCTCAACTCTCTCCATCTCCTTCTCTCTTTCTCTCCTCTCCCCCTTTCCTCCCTATGGCTGTCCTCTCCTCTTTCTCTCTCCCTTCCCTCTGATATGTTAATTCCCTCCCTTTCTCCCTCTCCCCTCCCTGCCCTCTACTCTCCCTCTCTCCTCCCTCTCCCTCTCCCGCTCTCCTCCTTGCCCCCTCTACTTTTTGTAATGTGATATTTTGTAACAACTGTAAGTCGCCTTGGATAATGGTGTCTGATAAGAAATGAATAATAATAGATTTTCTAGACAATAGATGAATGCATCATTTTTAATGTAATCAATATTTACACAGAAGCTGAGATGTTTCCTGAATATTATTCATTGCTAAACTTAGTGAACTGATTTCTGCTATTTTGATATGAATCTTCTGTTCTGTTTTTGTAGCGCATCTATTTTCTATCTTGATAAAATGTATATAGATATAACGGTGTTGTGTGATTTTGTTTACCTCGGCAATCTTGAACTCGTAAAAAGAAAGACATTCATGACAGCAGAGTGCTGATTAAATTAGACCATTACACATATGAATGAATTGTATCCTTAAATTGGACATTTTAATTGTGATTCTTCCCACATAACTCTCAAGAATAACAAGCCTGTTGGATCCATGAGCAGATTCTTCACAGAGACACTGTGCTCTAGTCTAGCTGCTATAGTTAGCAATCAAACACTGTGCTCTAGTCTAGCTGCTATAGTCAATCAAACACTGTGCTCTAGTCTAGCTGCTATAGTCAATTAAACACTCTGCTCTAGTCTAGCTGCTATAGTCAGCAATCAAACACTGTGATCTAGTCTAGCTGCTATAGTCAATCAAATACTGTGCTCTAATCTAGCTGCTATAGTCAATCAAACACTGTGCTCTAGTCTAGCTGCTATAGTCAGCAATCAAACACTAGTTCATAACTCCAGTATATCAAGCATTATAATCTCTTAGTATAATGCCCTTTAGCACTGACATTCATAAGAACATAAGAACATAAGAAAGTTTGCAAACAAGAGGAGGCCATTCAGCCCATCTTGCTCGTTTGGTTGTTAGTAGCTTATTGATCCCAGAATCTCATCAAGCAGCTTCTTGAAGGATCCCAGGGTGTCAGCTTCAACAACACTACTGGGAAGTTGGTTCCAGACCCTCACAATTCTCTGTGTAAAAAAGTGCCTCCTATTTTCTGTTCTGAATGCCCCTTTATCTAATCTCCATTTGTGACCCCTGGTCCTTGTTTCTTTTTTCAGGTCAAAAAAGTCCCTGGGTCGACATTGTCTATACCTTTTAGGATTTTGAATGTTTGAATCAGATCGCCGTGTAGTCTTCGTTGTTCAAGACTGAATGAATTCAGTTCTTTTAGCCTGTCTGCATACAACATGCCTTTTAAACCCGGGATAATTCTGGTTGCTCTTCTGTGCACTCTTTCTAGAGCAGCAATATCCTTTTTGTAACGAGGTGACCAGAACTGAACACAATATTCTAGATGAGGTCTTACTAATGCAATGTAAAGTTTTAACATTACTTCGTTTGATTTAAATTCAACACTTCTCACAATATATCCGAGCATCTTGTTGGCCTTTTTTTTTATAGCTTCCCCACATTGTCTAGATGAAGACATTTCTGAGTCAACATAAACTCCTAGGTCTTTTTCATAGTTCCCTTCTTCAATTTCAGTATCTCCCATATGATATTTATAATGCACATTTTTATTTCCTGCATGCAATACTTTACACTTTTCTCTATTAAATTTCATTTGCCATGTGTCTGCCCAGTTCTGAATACTGTCTAGATCATTTTGAATGACATTTGCTGCTGCAACAGTGTTTGCCACTCCTCCTATTTTTGTGTCGTCTGCAAATTTAACGAGATTGCTTATTATACCAGAATCTAAATCGTTAATGTAGATTAGGAATAGCAGAGGACCTAATACTGATCCTTGTGGTACACCACTGGTTACCTCGCTCCATTTTGAGGTTTCTCCTCTAATCAGTACTTTCTGTTTTCTACCTGTTAACCACTCCCTAATCCATGTGCATGTATTTCCTTGAATCCCTACTGCATTCAGTTTGAGAATTAATCTTTTATGCGGGACTTTGTCAAAAGCTTTCTGGAAATCTAAATAAACCATGTCGTATGCTTTGCAATTATCCATTTTCAATGTTGCATCCTCAAAAAAGTCAAGTAGGTTAGTTAGACACGATCTCCCTTTCCTAAAACCATGCGGACTGTCTCCCAGGATATTGTTACCATATAGGTAATTTTCCATTTTGGATCTTATTATAGTTTCCATAAGTTTACATATAATAGAAGTCAGGCTTATTGGTCTGTATTTACCTGGTTCGGTTTTGTCTCCCTTTTTGTGGATCGGTATTACGTTTGTTATTTTCCAGTCTGTCGGTACAACCCCTGTGTCAAGAGACTGTTGCATGATCTTGGTTAGTGGTTTGTAAATAACTTCTTTCATTTCTTTGAGTACTATTGGGAGGATTTCATCCGGCCCAGGGGATTTGTTTATTTTAAGAGCTCCTAGTCCCTTTAACACTTCTGCCTCTGTTATGCTGAAGTTATTTAAAATAACAGCAAGTTAACCCCTCGGCCAGAGTATAAGAACCTGCAGCTGTCAATGCTGCGGGAGTAGAGTGTACAA
The DNA here is from genome assembly GCA_030684275.1 of Acipenser oxyrinchus oxyrinchus. NCBI lineage: Eukaryota > Metazoa > Chordata > Actinopteri > Acipenseriformes > Acipenseridae > Acipenser > Acipenser oxyrinchus. The sequence goes on from JAGXEW010000220.1 coordinate 211,412, forward strand.
AGGAGAGTACGGGGAGCGGAGAGAGCGAGGCAAATAAATAAACAAACAAACAACTGCTAAGTATCGTGCTGGGTTAAAACCAGCACACTTATTTGTTTCTATTTGTTTGGCCAACGTGCCCTTTTGTTTTGTAGTGTTTTGTTATTTGTTTAAATCTTTTGTTTTGTATTATTATTTATTAAACGCTGACCGCAGTAGCGTTCAGCTTCACCCGCCCATTCATTGTTTTGGTTCAGTTACTTCCTGGTCCGTGACATCACCACACCTCACCACTGCAAGCCATCCTGCCACACCCCCATCGGGTTTTCCCATTTTATACGGGGGAAGTTGAAATCCCCCATTAGTATGGCTTCTCCTTTTCTACACGCATTTCGAATGTCATTGTATAACAGATTATTTTGCTTGGCGTCCAAATTTGGCGGTCTATAGCATGCTCCTATTATTATGCCCTTTGAATTTGTGTCCATTATTCTGACCCATATTGATTCTGCATTGTTTTCTTTGTCCTGATTTAACACCTGGGCTTCAAGACTATTTCTTATGTATAGCGCTACCCCTCCGCCTCTTCTGTCCTGCCTGTCTTTCCTATACAGCGTGTACCCACTAATATTATATTCGTCTCCATCACTCTCAGACAACCAAGTTTCTGTAACACCTATCACATCGTAGTTACTTGTTACTGCAGTAGCTTCAAGTTCTAACATTTTGTTTCTGAGACTTCTAGCATTAAGATAAATACATTTAATAGTTGTCTTTCCTGAGTTGTTGCCCTTGTTTTGATGTGGTCTCCCTTCTGTTCCCCCCCCCCCCTTCCTTTCTAGTTTAAATGCTTCTGGACCTCCTCAAGAATCCTTCATATGTACATTTTGAACCATTCATAACATTTTACTTTTGTACCTGCGTAAAAATCAGGTTACCAAAATATACATATTGTTTTTACCACTGATGGATGTACATTTGCAACCAAAACAATAACATCTTTACTCTTAGAACACTGTCAAAAAGTCCCTTATATACCACTATCTTACTTTCAAATCTTTTCTCATTTCTTTTATATTACTCTACTTATTATTCTCTTGTAATGTTTGTCTGTCTATTTACCATACACATTCTCAAATATCTTTCCCTCACTTTATTCATTATTTGTTGAAGTAATAAAAGAAGCGATATATATAACAAAAGCATTGTCAATGTAAAAAAAAAAAGTTAGAAAAATGCAACAGCCGTTTAAAGGGGTGATATCAAAAACAAAAGCCCAAGTTAAGAGAAGCAATTAGGCCAATCTTGTCAAGCATCAAGCAAATAGGCACGCTTGGAAAGGTGCTGGGGCCCAAGATTCACACAATTCTTGCTTCTAACTTGGCACCTTTTTTTGATCGCTTCGTTCCACTTTATCGCTCCACTTGAAATGCTCTTTGTATGACTTGAAGTGACTGAGACACACACTCACATACTGAGACATTTCACGTGTGGATGTGGATTCCAAGACGGCAGAAAGAAGTTGCTGATGGGCGATTTTAATGATAATGCGAGCAGTTTTTTTTTATTATTGTTTTTTGCTGTGTCTGGTCTGTCATGTTGTATATCTCTTGTGGGTTTACAGTTCTGTATAAAACCACTTACCATGAACTGTGTTACTCCCTTGTTATAGTATTAAAGCAGCTGTTTGAGAATACCCTTGCTGCTTAAATGTCTAACTGGATGAATTCCCATCCTTTTTTTGATCCAAAGACAATGCATGTCTGCCCTCCACGTTAGTAAATATAGTTTGTGAACTGGATGTCATGAGCCAGCTCGATCGCCCAAAACAGCGCAACAACATCCAACAAGTTGTTGATGCCGTCTCAGAAGTGACCATATAAAATTGCAAATTGACGTATTGGTTGTGTTTTATTTGTTTGCATCAATAATATTTAACACAACAGTAAATCCAACACAATTTAAAAGAAAGGACAGAATCTCTGGCAGCACGAGCCTCCTCAGATCGCTGCTGTCCAATTGAAACTAGAGGCTAAGGTAACCTTCACAATTGCCAAGTCTGCTTATAATAAGCAGGATCGGGCTTGTTTTTTGAGAGTCGCTGGTTGGAATTTGCATAAACACCCATACTCTAACACGGGTCGCTTGTTTTGGGCTTGTTCTGAAAGGCAGTGTCGCTTTTTTTTCTCATGAGACTTAGCAACACTGGTAACCTTCCCCATCTGTCTCACAGGCAGCCACTGATTCCTGAACACCTCATTTTGTTGTTGACAAGAGTTTGTGCAGGATACAGCAGGCAGTGGCAATTTTGGGAACAAACTAATGCACTTCAGTCCGTTTCATCAGTATCTGCCACCTCCCTTTAAGTCCCACTACCAGTATTTGCCAAGCGTGATGTTGAATGCTTCCTCAGCAGCTGTCAGCCATCCGGACGGGTAGGGTTTTTAAGCCAGGGTAGTATACGCAGCATCACCTGACCCCATATATATATATATATATATATATATACACTACCGGTCAAAAGTTTTAGAACACCTCCAGTTTTTATTGAAATTTACGCAGTTTAATGTCTCAATGTACTCTGAAATTAAAGCATAGAACAAATAAACAATTGGAGATAAAAAAAGAAATCATGGAATCGTTTTGCTTAACAAAATTTAATTTAAAGTAGCCACCTTTTGCAGATATAACAGCCGAACTCACTCCTGGCATTCTTTCTACAATGGAAATCAAATATTGTTCGGAAAGTTCTTCCAAACTCTGTTGCAGAAGTTCCCACAAATGTGTTGCACTTGTAGGTTGCTTTGCTTTCACTCTTCTGTCCAGTTCATCCCAAACCAGCTCGATGGGGTTTAAGTCTGGAGACTGTGCTGGCCCTTCCATGATTTGAAGCCTACCGTCTTGTTCTTTTCTTCTAAGATAGTTCTGACATAGCCTGGAGGTATGTTTTGGGTCATTATCTTGCTGTAGGATGAACCCCTGACCAACTAGGCGTATACCAGAGGGTATTGCATGGCGCTGCAAAATGCTGTGGTAGCCGTTTTGGTTCAGGGTGCCACTCACTCTCTGCAAGTCGGCAACTCTGGATCCAGCAAAAGAGCCCCAGACCATCACGCTTCCTCCTCCATGTTTGACAGTTGGTGTCACACACCGAGGAACCATCCTTTCGCCTACTCGACGGCGTACAAAAACCCTGCGTGATGAACCGGAGATTTCAAATTTTGATTCATCGGTCCATAAGACCTTCTTCCAGTCTTCAGTAGTCCACTGGCGGTGCTTCATGGCCCAGGCAAGCCTCTTTTTCTTATTTTGCCATCTTAGCAATGGCTTTCTTACTGCCACTCGACCTGTCAAACCTACAGCTCGAAGTCTTCTCTTCACAGTTGAAACTGAGTCTTGCTTACTTCGACCAGTGTTAAGCTGTGCTTGAAGCTGTTGTCCTGTGAGCCGCCTATCACACAAGCTGTTGACTCTCAGAAACTTGTCTTCTGATTCTGTTGTGGCTTTGGGTCTGCCAGACCTCTTCCTGTCAGAGATTCCTCCAGTTTCCAAGTGCCTTTTGATGGTGTAGGAAACTGTACTCACTGACACCTTGGCTTTCTTTGCAATTTCTCTAAAGGAAAGACCTACACTTTTAAGGGTTATAATGGTCTGTCTATCTTCCTTTGTTAATTGCCTTTTTCTCACCATTATGATAGCAATATACTACTTCCTGCAGTACAATACTGTCGAAATAATGCTTAAGAGGGTGTAGTAACACAGTCTGTTCCAACACTGCTTTTATACAGACAGAGGTTTTGTAAGTAATCAACAAAAGTTGGGACACCTGTAGGAATTGTTAGCATCAACTTTCAAGGCTTAAATTTACTTCCATTGCTGCAGAACAGCTGTAAGTTGTTAACCCATTACTTGTTCCCTGAAAAAGGCCTTTTTGTATAACTCTGAAATGTACATTATTTTTCAGTTTTTGGTAACCTAAACTTTTTTTTTTTACCTTTGTACCATTTCAGGTTATTCACTGGACTTGAACTGCTTAAATTTCAATAAAAAATGGAAAAATGGGGGTGTTCTAAAACTTTTGACCAGTAGTGTGTGTGTGTATATATATATATATATATATATATATATATATATATATATATATATATATATATATATATATATATATATATATATATATGGTTAGGGCTATATTATTATTATTATTATTATTATTATTTGCATTTTGCATGTTTTATCTGGAAGGTGTATGGACTTTGAAGAACAAACTTTCATGAAAAGAGTCAATTTGCATTTTGATGTTTTATCAGAAAGGTTTGTGAGCTTTTATTATCTGAAGGCTGTGTGAACAGGCTTTTGTGAACAGAGTCGATATGCAAAACTGCGTTTGCTGAAGCCGTGTGATGAGTCCTTGGTAGATAAGTGGTCACAGTGTGTTTAATCAGTCACACTTCAGTTTGAGCCTCATCTACAGAGGTGTTTTGTACGTGTGTCCCTAAAAGGTAGGGGCTTACAGTGTAGTAATCTAAAAATGTGCGTGACTGTGCCAGAACAAAGATATTCATCCTGCACACAGCTCCTGTAGTGACCATTTCACTTTACTACAGAGTTTAATAGATTATTATTATTAGTAGTAGTAGCAGTAGTAGTAGTAGCAGTAGAATACTACAATGCATCTCCAACTGATCCGAGACAGAGAGAGAACCCTGATGTAGCAGATTTTATATTATGTATAATCCTTTAATAATGCTTCATAACTTCATTATTAAGCCTCTAAAATATTTATAACATGTTAATAAAACATCAACACAGTTTCTCAATCACAGAAACACAATAATTTTTAAAACTTCTACCACAGTTGCTAAAACAGTTAATGCAAAACAAGCCATCCACTCAATTATTTCATGCATTTGCAAACATTACGTTTCCATTTCAAATTGTATTCTATATCTTGCATAACTAAATGCCAGCACCAAATCATGAAATAATTAAAGAATAATTCGAGACAGCGGCTCGTCTTGAATCCCGCCTTTGCCGGATTTTACCCGAGAGTTCCCAGAGTGCAGTCAGCTGCGGTTTTCCTGTATTTCTTACATATTTCTTACGTGTTTCTTACGTGTTTCTTACATGGTTTTTTTACGTTTAAGTCTTATGGTCGTACGGGCAAATCAAAACCTCACGGACAGGGAAACATGCAGGGCACCTGCGTCACTGATTACTTCTTTCAAAAAAAAGGCTGAAACAGTTTGCAAAAATGCCACCGCCAACACAAAAACACCAAACTGGAAAGTTGTACAGTCGACGGTAGCTTAAGGAATGGGAGGGAAAACCCGGATTTCGTGGCTTGATAAGGGCTTCTCCTGACGTCGGGGATTATGTAAGAAGAATGTGAAATGTTAAAGGTGTTAATAATAATGAACACAGCATATGATGAAAAAGCTTTTTTCTGCAGATTTCAATTAATAAACTGGGAGAAGTTCTCATTTTTCCTTTCATATTTTTTATACTATTTGAGTCAGAGCCAAATTTCTTAAGGTTTGAAAGCTCTGGTATACAAGTTGAGCTCAAAAAGGATTGACAGGTATGATTACTATCAAAGATAGCAACTCCTGAAAAAATAACGTTGTGGGGATGTCCCCACTTTGTAAAACACCTTTAAGAACTATATGCCTTCAGAAAGAAAGTGCCAAAATATTGAGTTTGTTGTCAACTTTCACCCTGTGTGGAGTTTTGTCTTATTGGAGTTAGAAATAGTAAATAAAAATAGTGAATCAATGAGAAGTCCCCACAAATTTAGGAATACAAACGTGTCTGTGTTTGTGTGTGTATAGCAGGTGACAGTGTGTGCAGTAATCTCCCACACTGCGTGACTGCTCTGGAACAAAGCGCAGTGTGAGTGAGGAGTGTTATTATCTCACTCAGAGAAGGACAGTCACTCTTAGAGCTGACACGCATCTCCACACTTTGTTACACTTGAACCCTGACTTTCCATTCAATTCATTCATTCAGCTGATATTCAAAGCCACTTACATGGGGTTACAACTAATCATTTTTCTCATATCAGTTCCAGGCAGCTGTTTATACAGTTTTTCTTTGTACTGGAGCAGTCTGGGTAAGCTCCTTGCTCAAGGGTACAGCAGCAGTACAGCATGGAAGACGCGGAGCAGCCGGGAACTTTCACGGTCATGTGCTTAGGAACGGCGATGGAGGAGACAGCATTAACACATTCTCATAGTCAGTGTAGGAAGCGATCACATGCAGCATAAAACAAGCTCGCATCTTGTAGTATTGTGTACTGTCACAATACCAGAAGCAACAAAGGCCTTAGCTTTTATATGGTCCCGTTAGAGGCGACAACCAGCTTTGACTGCAAACCATAAGTCAAACGCTGAGTGCTATCGGACCACTATGGCATCAGACTATGCTAATATTTGAGATAGATAGATCGATAGATAGATCGATAGATAGATAGATCAATAGATAGATATCATAGGCGTAGGAAGATGTTTGACATTGGGGGGGCAGATTTCAAAATTATTAAAAAAAAGAAGAAAATGAACTAAAAAAATTGCTTCTCCTCATTTACACTGACAAAAAACTGTATAAACAGCTGCCTGGAACTGATATGAGAAAAATGATTAGTTGTAACCCCATGTAAGTGGCTTTGAATATCAGCTGAATGAATAAATTGAATGGAAAGTCAGGGTTCAAGTGTAACAAAGTGTGGAGATGCGTGTCAGCTCTAAGAGTGACTGTCCTTCTCTGAGTGAGATAATATCTGTCAGGCACAAATTGTCAGTTCCTCAAGCAGGTCTTGATGCGTCTTAGAGTGTGTTTAATGCCAAAGCTAAACAAGGTGTGTTGCTCCCAGCCTTGGCCTCTTTGCTACTGGGCCGTATTTCTATTATCTGTTACAACGTGTCATGTACGAAATTATATAATTACCCACTGGTTATAAAATGTAATGATCAGCACAATTACATTTTTCTTGGAAAATTTGTTTCAGGCATTTATTGAAATTAATATAGAAAAAAATTGGAATGAAAAATAAGAACAATATGCTTATGGGTTGTGAACGTGTTGGCTTTGCAAAGGTGATGTCAGACCAGGAATAGAAACCAACACACACACCAATGCGGGCGAAACTGAGACGCTATGGCGCTCCGTGCTTTTATTAATGAACAAAAACAAACGGTTTAAACAAAACAACACTCTCGAAACACAAGAGCCAAAACAAACAAACACACAGACAGAACAAAACAAGTATGGTGCTGGTGTAGCAATTGTTTTAGAATTATTTGAAGTTTTACTTTCCTAAACCATACGACTCATTCCGCCTCTCGAACACACTCAACCCCGTGCAGCCAAAGCTGCAGGCCTTTTAGCTATTAATTATCTTGTTAACCCCTCGGTCACATTCTGCACGGGTTTACTATGGATGTGTGACTGTCAGCCAATTACATGATGTAGCTGATCAGTCACGCATTCCCACGAGGAAATTCTAAAATAAACAATAACCTGCCAGATGGCGTCTCGCTCATCTGGCCAAACAATACAAAACAACACGGCTTTTTGCCGTCATGTACAATACAGAAATCACAATAATAATAAATAATAAACAAAGGGGCGGAACACTCTGCCACATGGGTGTATAATAATTTTAATGCTGAAAAACCCTTGTAGTCACCATGGATAAGGTGCTGTAATATTCATATTAATGATGACTTACTTAGCAAAGAAAAAAACTAAGGACAGTTAGTACTTGAAACTGCTTTTGTGATCTGGTTGTTCTGAATCGTGTATTTCCATGGGACTAGCAAAATATTAAAAAAAAAATAATTGTGAAGTCAATTTCTGTGGCTCCCAACGGATTTTGTTTACTGTGATTATTGGGGTGCCAAAAGATAATCTGGCCCCCCAAAACAGAATATTGGTGGGGCCTGGCCCCTGGCCCCGCAGCTCCTATGCTTATGTGTGTGTGTGTGTGTGTGTGTGTGTGTGTGTGTGTGTGTGTGTGTGTGTGTGTGTGTGTGATTGAGAATATAAACAAGTTTTCTTCTCAGACTGAAATTAACTCAACTTTATAATTTCAGAAATTTAAATTAAAAATACACAGCTATTACTAAATACTAGCTTCTACTAGCAGACAAGGAAAATGTACAGTACAGTTTTCTGCCTTTGTCAAGACAAGTAAAGTATAAGGAACAGTGTGTAGTCAGTGGCACATTTCAAGCTCACACTGATGTGCAGAAAAACTGGGACACGGTTATTCATGTAATCAAAGGCTGTTCTTGCGGACACACATGTAAGACTATGCTGCCTAGTGTTGTTTGTCCCTCCAGGAATGGTGTCCACGTGCTGCTAGGCAGTATGTCACCCTGTGACACAAACTCTGCATCTTCCATAGCATAGTATAGCATAGTATTGTATAGTACATTACAGCATAGTGTAATGCAGTGTAGTCTATTACAGTATAGTACAGTATATTACAGTATACAATAGTACATTGTCGCCACCTGGAATTTGAACCCGCGACAGGAGTCAGGAGTCCAGAGCCAACTCCACAGTTAACCAATGACCTTAGATCTATTGTGTGTGTGTGTGTGTGTGTGTGTGTGTGTGTGTGTGTGTGTGTGTGTGTGTGTGTGTGTGTGTGTCAGTCTCTCTGTGTGTGTGAGTCTCTGTGTCTTAGTGTGTGTGTCTGTGAGATTCTGTGTGTCTGAGTATGTCTGTGTGTGTGCGTGTGAGTCTCTGTGTGTCTGTGTGTGTGTGTGTGTCTGTGTCTGTGTTTGTGGGAGAATTAGAAAGGAAGGGGGGAGAAATCAACAAAAAAACAGAAGGAGACCACATCAAAACAAGAGCAACAACTCAGGTAAGACAGCCATGAAATGTATTTATCTAATTGCTAGAAGTCTGAGAAACAAAATGTTAGAACTTGAAGCTACTGCACTAACAAGTAACTACGATGTGATAGGTGTTACAGAAACTTGGTTGTCTGAGAGTGATGGAGACGAATATAATATTAGTGGGTACACACTGTATAGGAAAGAAAGGCAGGACAGAAGAGGCGGAGGGGTAGCGCTATACATAAGAAATAGTCTTGAAGCCCAGGTGTTAAATCAGGACAAAGAAAACAATGCAGAATCAATATGGGTCAGAATAATGGACAAAAATGCAAAGGGCATAATAATAGGAGCATGCTATAGACTGCCAAATTTGGACGCCGAGCAAAATAATCTGTTATACAATGACATTACCTGAATCTGCTACATTCTGATTTTAATTCATCCTTTTTCAAAATTTGTTTTTATTAAAGATGCATTATTTATTTATTATTTAAGTGCAGGGCAAGAAGCCAGAATAAGATCTTCATCTCTTTAGTTTCTTTAACCATGAATGATATATTTTGATATATAATGAATTTTAAAACACAATCTTTGGGATCTCTGCTCCCTGTTATGCTGTTTAACCAACTTAAAACATAAAAGCCTGGTTATTGATTTAGATGCAACAAGAAACAATACTGCTGTGTTTAATTTATGCACACAATGGATTTGTTATGAACACGAGTCGTGATGAACATTGAAACCAATAGAAGGATTTTACGTAGAGTGCAGATGCGGCGCTGACAAGCGGTTGCTGGTGCCCTCTGCTGTTTACAATTGGTAGTACAGGTATGTAAGCAAGCTATTATTATTTATTTATTTATTTCTTTTTTAGCAGACGCCCTAATCTAGGGCGACTTACAATTGTTACAATATATCACATTATTTTTACATACAATTCCCCATTTATACAGTTGGGTTTTTACTGGAGCAATCTAGGTAAAGTACCTTACTCAAGGGTACAGCAGCAGTGTCTCCACCAGGGATTGAACCCACAACCCTCCGGTCAAGAGTCCTAACCACTACTCCACACTGCTGCCCATTATTATTATTATTATTATTATTATTATTATTATTATTATTATTATTATTATTATTATTATTATTATTATTATTATTATTATTATCCAGCGTGACTTACAATTGTTACAAGTTATCACATCATAAAATATCACATTACAGACTATCATAATACACATAAAAGAGCAGTTATGAAAGTACCATAAAATCAGTTCAAGTAAGAGCAAAATAATAAAGCACACAGTACATTATAAGAGTGAATTTGACTAAGAGCAGCTAAACCTGATAGTAACTATTTGCTTATATGAGTCCAGTAAGAACACGTAGTAAGCATGATAAATGCATGAGAATGATTTCAAATAAGAGCAATTACAGAAAACTTTATTATTTATACACTGTACTCTCTGGTTATCCTGTAAATATTCTGTTTGCTGTATTATAAGAATGTATCTGAAATGTCTAAAGTTGTACAGGGGTTAAGGTTATCCGAGTCATTTCAAAAGGCAACTGAGCTGCTATATAGATAGATATTAAAACCAACCATTCTAGTAAATGGCCACACGATGGCAGCATTGGATAAGGAATAGCGAGAGCTGCGTTCTGCCCGCCTCCATGAAGTCCAGGTTTACAGCACAGGAAGCCCCGCGACCCGACACCTCCCCATGTGAGTTTAATTATTTATTCTTAAAACCAATACTACTTTAATCCACAACAGTGACTGATCAAACAGCCTTTGTACAACAATTGTCCTGCGGTCTCCAGGTCAGGGAGCTGTGTGGGTGATGGAGTGCGCTGCAGAGCGGATTTCCACTCGAGCACACAAGGGAATATAAAGAATGCCGTGTTCAGAGCTAACTCTGCAATTTAGTGCGTGGATATATTGAAATCACTGAAGCTGAAGTAAAGAAAATGTACGTGATCTCTAACTCGCTGTTTGACAAATAACAATTCAAAAATTAAGCGTGTGTGACGCTTATTTCCCTACAAGCCCTTGTCTTTAACCATGGGAGCACAGAGACTCTTACGGGGGTTTGAAACCGCACATCACTTTACGCGTATCCTTACTCATGTCTGTCCCACAGGAGTTCCCTGGCTGTAGTTTATGTGGCTGTTCTTTGATCTCATGCAGTGTTTTAGGAGTGTGCAAAGCTGCTTGCTAGTCTTTGAAGGTTGGTTCTAGTGTGTGCAGAGCTGCTAGTCTGTGATGGTTGATTCTAGTGTGTGCAGAGCTGCTAGTCTGTGATGGTTGATTCTAGTGTGTGCAGAGCTGCTAGTCTGTGATGGTTGATTCTAGTGTGTGCAGAGCTGAGAGTCTGTGATGGTTGATTCTAGTGTGTGCAGAGCTGCTAGTCTGTGATGGTTGATTCTAGTGTGTGCAGAGCTGCTAGTCTTTGATGGTTGATTCTAGTGTGTGCAGAGCTGCTAGTCTGTGATGGTTGATTCTAGTGTGTGCAGAGCTGCTAGTCTGTGATGGTTGATTCTAGTGTGTGCAGAGCTGCTAGTCTGTGATGGTTGATTCTAGTGTGTGCAGAGCTGCTTGTCTGTGATGGTTGATTCTAGTGTGTGCAGAGCTGCTAGTCTGTGATGGTTGATTCTAGTGTGTGCAGAGCTGCTAGTCTTTGATGGTTGATTCTAGTGTATGCAGAGCTGCTAGTCTGTGATGGTTGATTCTATTGCGTGCAGAGCTGCTAGTCTGTGATGGTTGATTCTAGTGTGTGCAGAGCTGCTAGTCTGATGGTTGATTCTAGTGTGTGCAGAGCTGCTAGTCTATGATGGTTGATTCTAGTGTGTGCAGAGCTGCTAGTCTTTGATGGTTGATTCTAGTGTGTGCAGAGCTGCTAGTCTTTGATGGTTGATTCTAGTGTGTGCAGAGCTGCTAGTCTGTGATGGTTGATTCTAGTGTGTGCAGAGCTGCTAGTCTTTGATGGTTGATTCTAGTGTGTGAAGAGCTGCTAGTCTTTGATGGTTGATTCTAGTGTGTGCAGAGCTGCTAGTCTTTGATGGTTGATTCTAGTGTGTGCAGAGCTGCTAGTCTGTGATGGTTGATTCTAGTGTGTGCAGAGCTGCTAGTCTGTGATGGTTGATTCTAGTGTGTGCAGAGCTGCTAGTCTGTGATGGTTGATTCTAGTCTTTGATGGTTGATTCTAGTGTGTGCAGAGCTGCTAGTCTGTGATGGTTGATTCTAGTCTTTGATGGTTGATTCTAGTGTGTGCAGAGCTGCTAGTCTGTGATGGTTGATTCTAGTCTTTGATGGTTGATTCTAGTGTGTGCAGAGCTGCTAGTCTGATGGTTGATTCTAGTCTTTGATGGTTGATTCTAGTGTGTGCAGAGCTGCTAGTCTTTGATGGTTGATTCGAGTGTGTTCAGAGCTGCTAGCCTGTGATGGTTGATTCTAGTGTGTGCAGAGCTGCTAGCCTGTGATGGTTGATTCTAGTGTGTGCAGAGCTGCTAGTCTGCGATGGTTGATTCTATTGTGTGCAGAGCTGGCTGCTAGTCACACAATTTTCTGTTCTGAATGCCCTTTTATCTAAACTCCATTTGCGACCCCTGATCCTTGTTTCATTTTTAAGGTTGAAAAAGTCCCCTGGGTCGACATTGTCAATACCTTTTAGAATTTTGAATGCTTGAGTCAGATCACCGCGTATTTTTCTTTGTTCAAGACTGAACAGATTTAATTCTTTAAGCCTGTCTGCATACAACATGCCTTTTAAACCCAGGATAATTCTGTTTGCTCTTCTTTGCATTCTTTCTAGAGCAGCAATATCCTTTTTGTAACGAGGTGACCAGAACTGAACACAGTATTCTTGATGAAGTCTTACTAATGCATTGTAAAGTTTTAATATACTTCCCTTGATTTAAATTCAACACTTTTTCACAATATATCTGAGCATCTTGTTGGCCTTTTTTATAGCTTCCCCACATTGTCTAGATGAAGACATTTCTGAGTCAACATAAACTCCTAGGTCTTATTCATAGATTTCCTTCTTCAATTTCAGTATCTCCCATATGATATTTATAATGCACATTTTTATTGCCTGCGTGCAGTACCTTACACTTTTCTCTATTAAATGTCATTGGCCATGTGTCTGCCCAGTTCTGAATGCTGTCTAGATCATTTTGAATGACCTTTGCTGTTGCAACAGTGTTTGCCTCTCCTCCTATTTTTGTGTCATCTGCAGATTTAACAAGTTTGTTTACTATAACAGAAACTAAATCATTAATGTAAATTAGGAATAGCAGAGGACCTAATACTGATCCCTGTGGTACACCACTGGTTACCTCGCTCCATTTTGGGGTTTCTCCTTGTGGCAGAGCAGGGCTCTGCCCTTGGAAATACTGGCAGGGATGGAGTTAAATTCTCCTCCCTGCCCAGGTTGATTGCATCAGGTGGGGGCAATCAAGTATCCAATTATTCAATGATCACCCAGCCACCTGGCATAAAAGGAGGCCTCAGCCTCCCAGTGGGGAGAGTTCTAGAAGGAGAGGAAGGAAGAGTGTTTTTTGTGTGGGCTGGTCTTTTTAATTTTGAATCCAGTGAAGGCAATGCCCAGCCTGGAAGCCTTATTTTGTAAGTTTTGTTTTGTGCTTATTGTCTATTGTTTCTGTTTAAACCCCTTTTTGTTTGGCCCTTGTGCCAGTTTATTTTGTATTTTTTGTATATTAAAAGTTTTATTTTTGAACTTTCCACACTGTCTGAGTCTCAACCTCTGTCATCCTGTCACACTCCTCTAATCAGTACTTTCTGTTTTCTACATGTTAACCACTCCCTAATCCATGTGCATGCATTTCCTTGAATCTCTACTGCTTTCAGTTTGAGAATTAATCTTTTTATGCAGAACTTTGTCAAAAGCTTTCTGGAAATCTAAATAAACTATGTTGTATGTATTTGCAATTATCCATTGTCGATGTTGCATCCTCAAAAAAATCAAGCAGGTTAGTTAGACACGATCTCCCTTTCCTAAAACCATGCTGACTGTCTCCCAGGATACTGTTACCATGTAGGTAATTTTCCATTTTAGATCTTATTATAGTTTCCATAAGTTTACATGTAATAGAAGTCAGGGTCATTGGTCTGTAGTTACCTGGTTCAGTTTTGTCTCCCTTTTTGTGGATCGGTATTACATTTTCAATTCTCCAGTCTGTCAGTACAACCCCTATGTCAAGAGACTGTTGCATGATTTTGGATAGCGGTTTGTAAATAACTTCTTTCATTTCTTTGAGTACTATTGGGAGGATCTCTTGTTTATTTTAAGAGCTCCAAGTCCCTTTAACACTTCTGCCTTTGTTATGCTAAACTTCTTTAAAACTGGATTGGAACAGGTCTACATGTGGGGCATGTTGTCTGTGTCCTCCTTTTGTAAAGACTTGTGAAAGGTAATCATTTCATATATTTGCTATTTTTCTTTTCTTCGTCTATAATTTTGCAATTTGTATGTCTTAGATATTTAACCTCCTCTTTTGAATGTTCTCTTGCTGTTATAATATTGTAAAAACATTTTGGAATTGGTTTTAGCCCCCTTAGCAATGTTCATTTATATCTCTCTCGTGGCCTTTCTAACTTCCTTTTTGACTTGTGTTTGCAGTTCCAAATAGGAGGAGTGGCAAACACTGTTGCAGCAGAAAATGTCATTCAAAATAATCTAGACAGCATTCAGAACTGGGCAGACACATGGCAAATGACATTTAATAGAGGAAAGTGTAAGGTACTGCACGCAGGCAATACATTTCTCCCCCCTTCCCTTCTATATTGGTTAATTGTGGGCTCTAGTTTTTTATTTAAGATCGCTGAGTCCCTTGTCCCTGTGGATTGCAACCACAATACAGAAACATATAGCGAATGTATGGGAATGGTCAATAACATCACTGCTGTTTCTCTTAAAGCGTGTTTATTTATTTCTAATACTGGACCCTGTCTTAATACTGAATCACATTCTGAATATGAATAAGGCTGAGTTATTAATTGTAGAAAATACTTGGAATACCAGATACATATTAAGCATTAAAAAGCAATCCATGTGATTTCTTTAACAGTCGTTCATTATTTTGTGTATCAGCCTCCACACAAAGCCGAGCGCAGTGCGGTATACTGTAAAGATGCTCCAGTCAGTCTGACCGGACTGCACCTAAACCATCTTACACAAAGCCTCTAATAAGCTCATTTGTAAAAGTTAGTAAGGAATGGCGCTATATAATATAACGAAGCTGAATGTGAACTCCTAGCTGGTGCAACGAGAGAGGGAGAGAGGGGGCGGGGCAGAGAAGGAGGGGGAGACGCTGCTAGGCAACCGGCTCCTGAACATTCCACTCCGCTGAGCAGAGACCGTTAGGATTTAAAAATGCGAAAGTTCCGAGCGGCGTTAGTTAATTAACGTTCGTTTCGTTTAATTAACATACTGTTGCTGGCATACATTTTAATTTTGAAGTAACCATATTTTAAATACTCAAATAGCACTGTATTAAAAAGTACTTGCTTTGACCAACTAAAAGCGAGATTTAATATAATAGTGTCCAATACGTAACAGCAATAATAAAACAAAACAACAAAAACGTAACAAACGCGCTACTGCATGAGTTACTGACAGTATAAGGCAACTCCTCCAAGATCTCTTGTACTTGGTGTATTATTGTACTGATTGATTTCATTGTCATTATTTGATTATAGGTGTTCACATTAACATGTTTATAATATGTTTTAATTGTGAAATGAAAGATTGTGGCAAAGTGGTTGGTAAGGGGAACAGGTGTAGCGGTGATGCGATGCAGGAGTGACAGGCAGACAACGGTAATTTAGTGAATAAGTGTTTATTGTGCCGTTTCCAGGTCTGGCGACCGTCAAATAATAAATCCCCGGCAGTACACAACAATGTGTAAAGCGCGGGGAGCGTGAATAACACAACACAGTCCTGAACAGAAAACAAAGGCACGGTCACCAGTCCTGGGTGAATCCAAACGTGCAGGTGCTCTGTGCAGTGGTGCTCGGATAGTGCTTTCGTGGCGACAGCTCCGAGGTGTGCTTTAACTGTCTAGTGGTGCGATAAAGACAGACAATTACAGACAGACAGAAATAACACACAACACGTAACACTTATTCTCTTATTTTCTGAGAGCTCCTCTCAGTCCTTCTCTCCACCGAGCTTTACCCAAACGAAGGAAAAGATCAGCGTTACCCTGGCCCCTATATGTAATCCCGCAGATGATATCTAGGTAAACGGTTGCAGCTGCCTTATTACTTGCAGCTGCCCTCGCTTACCTTTCAAGTCAAAACGGTCTTACAACAGAGTCTCGCTTCTTTCCAGGCTGACCCACTTCCCGTCCCGAAACGAACTGTCAGGCCAGCCCTTCCAGATACTTCTCCTCCCGTTCTTTAGCGCCCTCACAGGTCGGGAGGAAGATTTATCACCAGAACTCATTATATTTCTGTCACATATCCCACCGCTCAGAGTGGAGCCGAAGGAACACTCGGCTAAATCTACCTTTCCCATTACTCCCCCCTCCCGGGAAAAATAATCCGCATTTTGGTGGTCTTTCCCCGCACGGTGTACCATATGGTACATGAAGGGCTGCAATGCCAGATACCACCGAGTTATCCGGGCATTGCTGTCCTTCATTGTGCTTAACCACTTGAGTGGGGCGTGGTCTGTGACCAGATCAAATGAGTGTCCCAGCAGGTAGTATCGTAAAGAGTGAGTAGCCCATTTAATGGCCAAACACTCTTTTCGACTACGGAGTAGTTACGCTCCGAGGTAACATTTTTTGCTCAGGTACACTATCGGGTGTTCTACTCCAGCTACTTTTGGGACAAGACTGCACCCAAACCTACATCCGATGCGTCGGTGTGGAGGATGAATCTCTTGGTGAAATCTGGAGTAATAAGAGTGGGGCCTGGCAAAGTCTACGCTTAATCGTATCAAACGCCCCTGACACTCAGCTGACCATTTAATTAAATTTGGAGCACTCTTTTGGTGAGGTCAACTAATGGGTTAACCACTGTATGCGTACTCGGGGATGAAACGGCGGTAATAACCGGCTAAGCCCAGTAGTGACCTCACCTGAGTCTTGGTTTTGGGGATCGCTGCATCAACCAAAGCCTGGATTTTGGTGACCACAGGTCTCACCCTTCCATTTCCCATTAAAAATCCCAAATATTGAGTTTCTTTTTTGCAAACGCACATTTCCTCAAGTTAGCTGTCAGCCGGGCTGCCCTTAGAGACTGAAGAACGGCTGCAACCCTAGCCAAATGCTCTCGCCAGGTGGAGCTGTAAATCACCACGTCATCAATATACGCTGCTGCATATTCATGATGTGGGCGTAAAACCTGGTCCATCAGTCTCTGAAAGGCAGCGGGCGCACCATGTAGCCCAAATGGCATGGTTTTAAAGTGGAACAGCCCTTCTGGTGTTGAAAATGCGGTTTTCTCTCTGGAGCTGCGGGTTAAAGGGATTTGCCAGTATCCCTTCGTCCAGGTCCAGAGTGGAAATAAACCTCGCTTTTCCCAGTCTGTCTAAAAGTTCGTCGACCCGAGGCATGGGATACGCATCGAACTTAGCAATAGCGTTTACCTTCCTGAAATCCACGCAGAAGCGGTTGGTGCCGTCTTTCTTAGCCACTATGACAATTGGACTGCACCACTCGCTCCTGGAAGGTTCAATCACCCCAAGCTCGAGCATATCCCATACCTCTTTGCGAGCGCCGCTTCGTCGACTTTCTGGGATCCGTGCGGTCTCTCTCGCACTGTGACACCTGGTGGAGAGATAATGTCATATTCAACTAAGTTTGTTCTGCCGGGCACGTCAGAAAAAACATCGCTGAACTCCTCAATAAGCTTACGCAGCTCTCTTTGCTGATCCGGAACCAATTGTTCCCCCATTGAATGGCCCCTGCCATTTAGCACACAGTTTTGATTCTGATGAGGGAAGTAGCAGCATTACCTTGTCCCCTGGTCGAAAGGTTCGAATCCGTGCATTTTTGTTGTAATGCTGCTGCTGTCGGTGCTGAGCCGATCTGAGGTTGTCCTGGGCCAAACGACCGACCAAATCCAGGCGATCTCTTAGTAGGAGCACATACTTCACTACATTTTTGGACGAGCCTTTGTGCTCCTCCCACCCCTCTCTCAGCAGGTCGAGAATGCCGCGAGGCTGCCGGCCGTACAGGAGCTCAAAGGGGAGAACCCGTTGAACTCTGCGGCACTTCTCTCACCGCAAAAGGAGGTAGGGAAGAAGCGATGCCCAATGTTTTTGCTCCTGTGTTACAAATCGCCTCAGCATCGACTTTAAGGACTGATTAAAACGTTCCACCAGACCGTCCGATTGTGGATGATAAACGGACGTCCTGATGGGACGTATTTTCAATATTTTGTACACCTGCTGTAACGTATTGGACAAAAAATTGGTTCCGTGATCGGTCAAAATCTCCTTGGGGATCCCTACTCTAGCCATAATCTGCGCTAACTTGGTGGCTATTGCAGCGGCACTAGTGGACCTCAATGGAACTGCCTCCGGGTATCGCGTTGCATAATCCACCACCACTAATATATGTGTATACCCGGAGTAAGAAGGTAGCAAAGGGCCCACTATGTCCATTGCAATGCGCTCGAAAGGAGTGGAAATAATCGGCAGTGGGACCAAAGGGGCGGGCGCACTCGACCCGGCGCTACTCGCTGGCAGTCTGGGCATGTGGCTACATATCTCGACACATCAGTATGAAGACCGAGCCAATAGAATCGAGCCAATATCCGTTCCCTCGTCTTCTCGGCTCCGAGGTGCCCGCAAAAGGGATATCATGCGCCAGCCTCATGACCTCGGTCCGACAAGGCGGGGAACCAACAATTGTGTTACAGGCTGTCCTGTGCCCGCGGCTAAGTTTACCCTATACAGTAATTGCCCCTTGATACTGAAATGTGGATATACTAAGCCCCAGTGCCGTCAACATCCTTACCTTCAATGGACGGACCTGACCCCAAGCGTGCACCAGTGACGGGTCATTATGTTGGCCCCACACTAGGTCACGCTTGAGTACCACGGGTCCGGTACATTGAGAGGGGCTGGAATAACCTCTGCCCTAGTCGGCCCAGTAACCTCGCTCTCTCGGTCACACTGCGTTCCCACTCCCTTCGACTGGCGTTTGTTACCATTGCAGCACTCTCCCACCAGACCCCAGCCTTGTCTCAAAAACGCTCCCTCCCATTTCGCGGTCCGTCTCTCCTTATTTGTTTTTCTAGGACGGAAAAGAGGGGAAAACATTTCAGTGTGAAAAGGAAACACATCACCAATCCGTTCCTTTTTTTTTCTGCCACGTTTACGTGTGTGGCTGAGACTGCCATTATTTGCATCAATTCTTTGAATTTTGGCCAGTCTCGGCCCAGAATAACTGGGTGTGGCAACCTTTCCGCCACCCCGACTACCAGGTGACGTTTTATCGGTCCTACCGATAAATATACTTTTAGTGTGGGGTATGCCGCCGTGTCTCCATGGATACAGGAGATGGCCACCTGACCACGTGGCCGCCACGACACACCGCCCAAGAGAGCTGTTCTAATCAAGGTTTGCTCACATCCCGTGTCCACTAATGCGTGGATTTTCACATTCCCTAAAAACATTGATCAAACAAGGCCCCTCCCGACAATTTTCCCCACACTTACCAGTTTCAGGTGCCCAATTGCACGCGGCCACGTCACACTCCATGGCAGCGGGGCATGACCTGGCCAGATGTCCCGGCTGGTGGCACCTAAAACAGATAGGAGGGACAGAGGGGGCATAGGGTGTAAATCTGTCCCGCTGCTGGTATGGCAACGGGCAGGGCAGCACCTCTACCCCAGCTGGGGCCAACCTTGGTCTCCATGGGGGAGGCAAGGGGGGCCCAATGCGGTCGGCGCTCTCGGAGGTCTGGATCCCGGGAACAAGGGTGATGGTGGTGGTGTTGGAGGAGAGGGAGGGAGAGGTCGACTGCTCCGAAGGGCAGGGGCCGACAGGATCGTGACCCGGGCAGAAGTCAGAGAGTCTTCGAAGTCCTCCGCCAATTTGACCGCCTCCTCCAGGGTGTCAGGGTTGTGGCGCCGTATCCACGCCTGGGTTTCGGCGCCGACCACATGGCAGAATTGCTCCACCACAATGGCTTCCCCATCTGTTGGGCGGTCTTCCCGGGGTCAGCCAATGCACCATGTGGTCGCGACAACCGCTCTGCCACCACCCTGGGGCGTGTCTCCGGGCTCTCCGGTACTCCCTAAACCGTGCCCGGTGGGTCTCCGTGGTTATATTCAGGCGGCGGAGGATAGCCTGTTTGACCAGGTCGTAGTCGGTGGCGTGATGGTCACTCATGGCCTGGTAGGCTGCCTGAGCCTCCCCGATCAGGCAGGGTCCCAACTGGCTGGCCCAGAACTCCCGCGGCCAAGCCGCCGCGGTAGCCAGCCTCTCGAACGCCACCAAATACGCCTCCGGGTCATCCTCCGCCGACATCTTCATCGCCCGTGCCTTCGGGGGCGACATCCACGGTGTTGCGGTAGGGGCCGTCGCTGCGGCAACGGCCAGCCCTACCCGTTCAATGAGCGCTGTGTAGCGCTCCTCCCTCCTTCTCTCCTCTGCGTCGCGTCTGCTCTCCAGCACCTGCAGCAGCTCCGCCAGCGCATTGCGGTCCATGATCCCGTGATCTGGCACCATGTGTGGCAAAGTGGCTAGTGAAGGGGAACAGATGTAGTAGTGATGCGATGCAGGAGTGACAGACTGACAACGGTATCCAGTGGGGAAGGTGCTTTATTTATAATCCCGGTCTGGCGACCGTAAAATAATAAATCCCCGGCTGTACACAACAATGTGTAAAGCGCGGGGATAACAAACAGGGCAGAGTCCCGAACAAAAAACAAACACACGGTCACCAGTCCGGGGTGAGTGCAGTCGTGCTGGTGCTGAGTGCAAACACAGGTATGTTGTGACGGTAGTGCAGTGGTGCTCCGGAATTGTGCTGACCCTCGGCGACAGCTCCGGAGGTGTGCTTTAACTGTCTGGTGATGCAAAAACACGAACAATTACAAGACAGACAAACACAACACAAAACACTTAACCCGTCTCTTTTTATTATTTTGAGAGCTCCACTCTCAGTCCTTCTCTCCACCGAGCTTTACCCAAACGAAGGAAAAGATCAGCGTTACCCTGGCCCCTATATGTAATCCCGCATGATAGCTAGGTAAACGGTTGCAGCTGCCTTATTACTTGCAGCTGCCCCTCGTTTACCTTTCAAGCCAAAGCGGTCTTACAACAGAGTCTCGCTTCTTTCCAGGCTGACCCACTTCCCGGTCCCGGAAACGAACTGTCAGGCCAGCCCTTCCAGATACTTCTCCTCCCGTTTTAGCCCTCACAGGTCGGGAGGAAGATTTATCACCAGAACTCATTATATTTCTGTCACATTTCAATCAATCATTTTATTTTTATATAGCACTTTTCGTAGCACAAGGGTGGGGTTGAGCAGTCAGCAGGAATTATGAATTTACTGTGTTTCTATTGGCTGCCGTCAGAGTGACATGATATTATACCAATGAGACCGACCCCCACACACACACACACACAACACCCCAGCAGTAAACTACACAACCTGCTCCTGTTTATACTGCTTTATGCTCAACCCTTTAACCCAGGAGCAAATGAGCTTCACTGAAACTCTTCACCTGTATCTGCCACACCTCACACCCCTATCAGTGTGCAGAGGCCAAATAGGCTTATTATTATTACACATTGGGCTAGTCCACTTTTATAACTGCCTTATTATTATTATTATTTATTTCTTAGCAGACGCCCTTATCCAGGGCGACTTACAATTATAAGCAAATACATTTCAAGTGTTACACAGGGCACTTCACAGGGCACACTCTGAGAGGGGCAGAGTTAGCAAGACCAGGCCAGAAAAATGGAAACATTCTCCCAGTAAATCTGTGTTTAAAAGTGTAGATGAGTCTCATATCACTGGCGTCAAAGAATGCCACCTCCCCCCGGTCACAGTCCAGCTGAACTCTGATCTTCTGGGGTTTCTTCTTCAGAGTGAGTCGGGTCCCTGGTGAGGTCAATGCCCAGTACTCATTCCCATCCCTCAGGACTATAGTCCTACAGTATCCTGCTCCTGGGTCCAGGTCCATGATCCCTTTCCTCTGGCTGGAATCTTTTGTCACACCCAGATCCCAGTCAGTTTTGTTTCCAACTTCAACATCCCAGCAGTGTTTCCCTGAAGTGAATCCCTCAGAGCCCAGCACAAAAACACGCTGATCAAACCGCTGTGGGTTGTCAGGAAGCTGCTGTCTCTCATCCATTTCTCTCACACTTGTTAGATCCTCAGACAGTGTCAGTTTAGAGTGTGCTGTGTTGGGATCCAGAGTCACTGGAACTGAGAAAGGAAACGAGAGACAAGATTATAAATGAAAACATCTACCTGCAAGCTAAAACATATTCCATTTAGCTTTTTCATGCATCATTTCAAATATTAATATTCAACATCAAATCATTTTAAAAAGCACAATTTTGCCTATCAAAATATTAAATGAACAGATTCTAAACCTGTTTAAATCCAAGATGGTTTTAGTAGAACTCTGTCTCCAAAACTCTGGTCAGTGAGAATTGTAGCTGCTCACAGAGTCCTATCACAGAGCTCTGGAATGAGGTATAACACAGTCCTGGTTTCTTCAACTTAACCACATAAGAAATCCAATATGGCGTCCTTATTTTGGAAAACCCCGGAGTGTTTCGTCCATTTCCAAAGCCTGACGTTGATTGTCATTGGTAGAGAGACAACCCTATACATTTGCTCAGAAGGGTGTGTCTTTATTTCATCAGGTTCTGGTCCTGGTCCTGGTTTTGGTATAGCGTACAGCTGAATAGATACAAATCCAGCCAGGTTTAAACACAGTGGTTGTATTTAAACATACTGTACAGGCAACAAAATACTTTATACGCTTCTATCCAACTATTCAGGGACCATGTACGTAGTATTATATACATTTGAATGTCTTATTTCAGTCCTGGTTTTTGAGACGTTGGGTCTACGATCACTGAATAGATGGGTACAAGTGTACAAAGTACTTAGTTTTGTGTGTAGTATGTTTGAATACAACCACAGTGTTAAAACCTGGCAACATTTTTTATCTATTTATCTATCTACATTCAAATTCATTCAAATGTATATAAAGGGACCATGTGTTATACCTCTCTGGAACAGAACACTGTGACACTGCTCTCTGGAACAGAACACTGTGACCCTGCTCTCTGGAATAGAACACTGTGACCCTGCTCTCTGGAACAGAACACTGAGACCCTGCTCTCTGGAACAGAACACTGTGACATTGCTCTCTGGAACAGAACACTGTGACACTGCTCTCTGGCACAGAACACTGTGACACTGCTCTCTGGAACAGAACACTGTGACCCTGCTCTTTGGAACAGAACACTGTGACCCTGCTCTCTGGAACAGAACACTGTGACCCTGCTCTCTGGAACAGAACACTGTGACCCTGCTCTCTGGAACAGAACACTGTGACCCTGCTCTCTGGAACAGAACACTGTGACCCTGCTCTCTGGAATAGAACACTGTGACCCTGCTCTCTGGAACAGAACACTATGACACTGCTCTCTGGAACAGAACACTGTGACCCTGCTCTCTGGAATAGAACACTGTGACTTTGCTCAGCACTAACATTCTTAGAGCTCTGGGAGCATTCCAAGACAGCGGGCTGAACTCAGAGAAGTCTGTGTTCTACTGCAGTGGTTTCTTTACAAGGAGTTTTAATGCAGACCAACATGGGATCAGAAATCCTTTTGCTCTCTTGGAATGCTCTTCCAGCTCACCTCAATACTATGAGCAGCTCACAGTGTTTAATATTAAATTGAGAGATGATCTCTCTGATGAATACAAGTGTATTTGCTACAGGTGTGTACATTTCATTGTGTATTATTATTGATTGTAGAGAACTGTATCTTGCTGCTTACACACATTGTGGATTGTGGTTATATACCCCCCTCCCTTTGTGATGCTTCCCACAGTACTCACTGTATTGAACAATCCCCAGCATCTTCTCCCACACTTTGTACTTCAGAGAGCCCAGGTGCTCGGCTACATCTATCAGCGCTCCTGAAACACACTGTGGATCCTGCAGTGTGCACTCGGCTCTGCAATCATATTCAGGAGTCAGTGCTGCTCTGTGTTTGCATTCAATACAATACAAGAGAGGAAGACAGGCCACATCTTACATACCTTCTCTGTGTCTTTGTACTTCTAAAACAAAGGAAACAACAGCGTTGAAGTTCATTTCACAAGCAAGACGTTTGTGTTTTTCTGAACAGAAGCACACATCCCTGGTGGCACATCACTAGAACATGTCACACACAGTTCACATTCATAGTGTAGTAGTGAGTGTGCATTCACAATAAGAACATGTCACACACAGTTCACATTCATAGTGTAGTAGTGAGTGTGCATTCACAATAAGAACATGTCACACACAGTTCACATTCACAATGTAGTAGTGAGCGTGCATTCACAATAAGAACATGTCACACACAGTTCACATTCACAGTGTAGTAGTGAGTGTGCATTCACAATAAGAACATGTCACACACAGTTCACATTCACAATGTAGTAGTGAGCGTGCATTCACAATAAGAACATGTCACACACAGTTCACATTCACAGTGTAGTAGTGAGTGTGCATTCACAATAAGAACATGTCACACACAGTTCACATTCACAGTGTAGTAGTGAGTGTGCATTCACAATAAGAACATGTCAAACACAGTTCACATTCATAGTGTAGTAGTGAGTGTGCATTCACAATAAGAACATGTCACACAGTTAAACAATCACTACCTGCAGGAAGAAGATGTCTTCAGACTCAATCTCCTGTTCTATCACTCGGATTGTGTCTGAAAGGGATGAGATTTCTCTTGTAAGTTTTTCAATCTTCTCTTTTATGATTCTTCCCTTTTGTTCCTCTTCCCCCCTCAGTGCAGCTATCCTGGCCTTTTCTTCATCTCGGAGACACTGGTGAAGTTTCTCAAACTCCTCCTTTATCTGCGTCTCTGTTTCAAATATCTGCTTCTGCAACATATCAATCAACATTTTAGACTTGTAATAGATTAGGTTTGTGAATTCTTATTGAAAGGCAATTAGTAGAAAAACGATTCCCTTACTCTCATGATTTGCACAGTTTTGTTGCACTGGAATTGAATCTTTTTAAACTTCCCCAGCTTGTCCTGCAGGGGTAGAACTGCAGTCTTGAGCTGCTCCTGAAATTACATTGAAAACAGAGTTTGTCCCTTTAATATCGTCCTTCTTCAGCTTGTGCTGAGCTTGTCCAGGCTGCTCCTTGTGTGCCCAGCCTGCATATGAAGCACCTCAGGTGCCTTAAACAGGACCAACTCCTCTTTAGACATGACTCCTGCTGGTCTATTTCCATGTATCTACAGCTCTGGCCAGGTTTGGCATCACCCTGTAGAATTAACTGATTTTGTTTCATAAAGTTGAATGAAACCTGCTGAATAATGTTAGTTAATGTATTGAATTACATATTGCTTTGTAATTTTCCATATACTTAACGAAAAACAGACACACATTTTAAAATGTGACATTTCGAAATCTAACATGACATACTGTACTTTTATTACGGCTTCTGGTAGAGTTTTGCAATCTCATTTTGTAGTTACTTTGATTACATGATGTTAAATAAAATATCTAAATTATGTTCATATAGTTTTTTTTTTTTTTGTAACTCGTCTGATTTATTAAGGACCTTCCTGCCCAGATCTCTAAATGTTTTCAGAATCAATTGCCTGCTGCCTTCCTCCCTGATCTGCAACCTTTTTTTCTGAAATGGTATAAAAAAATTCACACAAATTATATTAACAGTTTTTCATTTTTCTCATATTAGAAAAAAAAAAACATTAAAAGACAAAGTAGTAAACATGGGGGTTCCTATACCTTAAATTAAGACAGAGAATCTATACATATTCCAAGAATTAACACTGAAAATAACTCCATCAGAAGAGCTGAAAGATTAACACTGAAAACAACTCCATGTGAAGAGCTGAAAGATTAACACTGAAAACAACTCCATGTGAAGAGCTGAAAGATTAACACTGAAAACAACTCCATGTGAAGAGCTGAAAGATTAACACTGAAAACAACTCCATGTGAAGAGCTGAAAGATTAACACTGAAAACAACTCCATGTGAAGAGCTGAAAGATTAACACTGAAAACAACTCCATGTGAAGAGCTGAAAGATTAACACTGAAAACAACTCCATCTGAAGAGCTGAAAGATTAACACTGAAAACAACTCCATCTGAAGAGCTGAAAGGCTACATTTAAAAGGGTTCATTAGGCCCATTATGAGTATATATATACACACACACGCACACACACACACACACACACATACACGTTATACAGTATCATTGGCACATTTAAAAATACGAATCTGTTTGCAAACCTTATATTCCAACACAGCTTCTTCGACCGGTATGACTTGATGACCTGCATGTTCTTTTGAAGTTTGACAAACAACACAGATCAGCTTTTCTTCATCCAAGCAGAACAGCTTTGTTTTTTCTTGATGCTTCCTACAAACCGTTTCAATACTTGGTGGGGATTTCTGGCTCATAAGGTAAGACTCTGCAATTTTCTTTAGTGTAAAGTTGACAAGTGGCTTTTCTATGGAAACTCTTCTCTTGCAGGTTGGGCACTCCTGAGCCCCCTTCTCTTCCCAGTGCTGGCGAAGGCATGATTTACAGAAGCTGTGGTTACAATGAAGGGTGACAGGATCCTTGAAAATCTTACAGCACACAGCACAGGAAATCACCTCTTCCAGCTTAACAAAGAAAGACTCTGTCATTCTTAAACAAAGTTACAGCCAGTCCTTCTCTCTAAAATGTCTGCCTTCAACTGTTTCACTGCCCCACCCTGTTTACTGTAAGCAATTATCACACAGTGTCATTGTAATGTGATAGTACGGTCATGTGAGTCTTAGAATAATGTTGTATTGATTACATTTTAGATTAGTAAATCAATAATAATCATTATGACAGCGAGTCCATCCAAGAATGATAAAAACTGAGGAAGGACACGTATGTGACTCGATACACAGGAACAAACTGCAGGGCAAACTGCAATACACAGGAACAAACAGCAATACACAGGAGCTTCCTCTTAACGCTTCACACACCTGAGCAACGTTACTCCTCTTAACGCTTCACACACCTGAGCAGCAGCTTCCTCTTAATGCTTCACACACCTGAGCAGCAGCTTCCTCTTAACGCTTCACACACCTGAGCAGCAGCTTCCTCTTAACGCTTCACACACCTGAGCAGCAGCTTCCTCTTAATGCTTCACACACCTGAGCAGCAGCTTCCTCTTAACGCTTCACACACCTGAGCAGCAGCTTCCTCTTAATGCTTCACACACCTGAGCAGCAGCTTCCTCTTAACGCTTCACACACCTGAGCAGCAGCTTCCTCTTAATGCTTCACACACCTGAGCAGCAGCTTCCTCTTAACGCTTCACACACCTGAGCAGCGTCACTCCTCTTAACGCTTCACACACCTGAGCAGCATCACTCCTCTTAACGCTTCACACACCTGAGCAGCGTCACTCCTCTTAACGCTTCACACACCTGAGCAGCAGCTTCCTCTTAACGCTTCACACACCTGAGCAGCGTCACTCCTCTTAATGCTTCACACACCTGAGCAGCAGCTTCCTCTTAACGCTTCACACACCTGAGCAGCAGCTTCCTCTACTGCTCTGTCATTTCTCCCTTTCTCTTTGAATTAAAATGTCTTTCCTTAATTACAATGTCAATACAGAGTCGCTCCCTTTCTCTATGTGCCTGTATGTGTTTCAAGGGGACAGTGCTGTGCTGATTTCACAGTCCAGGGGCTGTATGTATGAAGGTTGTTTGTACATCTTTAAACATGGCATGTGTTGTAAGGAGCTGTGAATGAATACTAATCACATCATGGATGCTCATTACACAGCATACATTAATGTGGAGGAGATCCAATGTGATGATCCTAATGTGATGCTTTCATTAAGAAATTGAATTGAACTGTCCATTTCATGGCTTGTATTGCTAAAATGAATTAAATAGCACAATGACAAGAGTATCACAGTTTCACGAGTGCTGTTTGTTTTATAGCCTACTGATAACATTGTGCCATTTCACTATGGGTCCCAACTGCTTATATTTCTGTAGACAGAAGAAATAAAAAAAGATGTGTAGCTTGACTATTAATGTATCTTTCATTTCACAATTAAAACATATTATAAACATGTTAATGTGAACACCTATAATCAAATAATGACTGAATGAAATCAATCAGTGCAATAATACCCCAAGTACAAGAGATCTTGGAGGAGTTGCCTTATACTGTCAGTAACTCATGCAGTAGCGCGTTTGTTACGTTTTTGTTGTTGTGGTTGTTTTGTTTTATTATTGCTGTTACGTATTGGACACTATTATATTAAATCTCGCTTATCATTGTTGGGCATAGCTTTTAGTTGGTCAAAGCAAGTATTTTTTAATACAGTGCTATTTGAGTATTTAAAATATGGTTACTTCAAAATTAAAATGTATGCCAGCAACAGTATGTTAATTAAACGAAACGAACGTTAATTAACTAACGCCGCTCGGAACTTTCGCATTTTTAAATCCTAACGGTCTCTGCTCAGCTGAGTGGAATGTTCAGGAGCCGGTTGCCTAGCAGCGTCTCCCCTCCTTCTCTGCCCGCCCCTCTCTCCCTCTCGTTGCTCCAGCTAGGAGTTCACATTCAGCTTCCTTATATTATATAGCGCCATTCTTTACTAACTTTTACAAATGAGCTTATTGGAGGCTTCGTGTAAGATGGTTCAGGTGCAGTCCGGGCAGACTGACTGGAGCATCTTTACAGTATACCGCACTGCGCTCAGTGTAACGCGGCGTAGACAATAAATGGGAATAGGGGGAAAAAAATAAATGCGATGTATGCGTAACTTTAACGTAAACACACACAACACAGTAGCCGACTACGCCAGAATGGATTTTAACCATGCAAAATAACATTCAAAAGGGCACAATAAACTTATCAAGAGTATAGGTAACACAGGTTCGAAAACTACTCTGTAGGGGAGCCACACCATCTCCAATCCCACACCCCACCCAAACAGGAACACACCAGAATAAGATTAAAAATATTTATTAACAAATACAAAAAATAAAATACAGCAATAAAACCACTAGAGGGTGCTCTAAACTACTCAGTCCCTGGGGATACACCTAAGGCCTACCCTTACCGTCTGTGAGATACAGGTGTTCTAAACACCACCGTGCAATACCCCAATTTAAATGGGCCTTAAAGCAGGGCCAAACTGTGCCAATTTCCCAGCCCAACACACGGCGTGGTCAGACCGACTCCTATACCCCCAGCACTCACTGTACACAATGGCCTTTCCTAAAGCCCTAATCCTACAAGAAATAATAATAATAATATATATTATATGTTTTAATCTAGGACAAACAGATCACAAAAGGGAAAATAAAAAGTTACACATCAGCACGTATGCAGGAGAAACACTCCAATAAAGGCAAGATATAAGAATGGAAACTCACTAATAAATCCACCCAGTTTAAAACACAAGAGTCTATATAATACACATAAAACACCAACAAGGAAGAATATAACCAAGTAGATGTATGGAGTCCACAGAGCAACAGGGACCACACACACACAAGGGCAATGCAGAGGGAGGAAGAGACGAATATATTCAGCCACACATCAGATAGCCTCGATGGAAGAAGACAGCATGGAAGTTGTAATTCAGTTTGCATCCAGGTGTTTCCACAGCTATTTATCCAGCCAGCAGACTAATAAAACACACAATTTAATAAAACCATTGAAATTCAGTTTTCAATGTTACGAACATTTCAGACTTATGAACAACCTCCATTCCCAAGGTGTTCGTAACTCTGAGGCTCTGCTGTATATTAATCTTACTTTGATCACTATAAATACATAAATAAATAAATCCATAGGTTAACAGGAACTCTGTGAACTTACCTCTCAGGAGTAAATCTCTGCAATGAAGATTCTGCTGAAAATTCACTGCTAAATATTCTGCCTGAGACAGTATGACATCATTTTCCTTTATGATGTCACTTTGATGTCAGTGCTGAACATGAACAGCATGATGTCTGTTGCCATGGTGCTGTGCTTATAAACAGATAACTGCATTTAAAATGGCTGCTCCAATCAGTCTTCTTCAATACAACGAATAATTTTTCCTTTGAAATATCTACAATGCCAGCTGTGCTGTACTGCGCTGCTTCACTGCTTTAATGTAGTATTATGATGAACAGATTTTTTTTTTTTTTGGTGATACCTTTTTAATAATAAAACAATAAAAAAAGAGAGTGACTTTAGTTCATTTACGTGGTTTCTTAGGTTAAAGTTTCTAAAACCTTTTTAAAAATACTGTAATTGCACTGATTAATACAAACCTCTCACTCTCTGACATATATTATCTGATTTCATTTTTCATTCAATACATTTAGTTTATTAACCTGCTCTGTCACTCCACTGAGTAGTTATTCATATAATAAAAAGCATTTCATTCAAAGAGCTTTAGTTTTCTAACGCCTCTCAGGTTTTTCTTGTGGAATGGGACTCTTTTTAATCACAATAAGACACCTCAGGACATCTTTTCAAAGCTTTTACGCCAGTCTTTAATTAACTCCTATTTATTTTAAAGAGGTAAACCACCTGTTCATTTTACAAAACTAGAACCACACAGCTGAGTAATACACTGTATTTCAAGCCCTCTTCAGCACTCTCAATGTGTTTAGTTTTTCATGTTGTAACATTAACATGATGTTTGGTCCTTTTTAAAATCAATAGAAGTTAATTAAATTAAAGCCTGGAGGAAACGCTTTGATAATGCGGCCCCTCGAGTCTCACAGAGCAGCGCACTCCTTGGCGTGTCTCATTGCCTGATGACTCTTCTGCTGCTGTGGAGGCGGGTCTGTTGCCTGGTTTAGTTCGCAGCGCAGTCTGAGGAAGATTCTAAATCTGTGCCACTGGACAGCAGGGAGGAATACTGTCCTGTATAAAGAATAGGAGACAATAATACAGTTTAAGAGAAACTAAATAAAAGCATGGGGTAGAAATAGCAGAGGTTACTGCCTGGAAGTTTACTCGTAAAGAATGACCTTTCTGCGACCCTGTGCTGTATTTACCAAAAACAAGTTCACACACACTGAACCTCCAAGACTAGCGAAAAGAAAGCTATGAAACTGCGCCCATGCCTGCGCCATTTTGGATCTGTTTGTAACAACGGCGCTCAACTTAAATTAACCTAATACACTTCTAAAAACATTATCAGGTGTATACTGTCAGTGATTGAACACCTCGCTCTGAAGAAATTGACAGGAAACAGCAATATCGGTACACAAAGAACAGAGTATAAATTTGCGACACATTTGCTGCATCATCACACTGCTGCCTCCAGTCACAGCGTCCCGGGTGAACGGTTGATAATATAGGGCTATACCAACTCCGGCATGGGCGCGGGGGTTACCTGAATTCAAATTGTATTCGCTGAAAAAACCTGTATTCGCTACAAACAGCTCGTTTACGATGTTAACATTGAGGGTCTTATTGGTTTTTATTAAAGGATCCCTGGTATCACAATTCCCTTTGCGGTTCATATTAGATGAATTGTCAAACCGCAGTGATGAGTTTGTATTTTGTGATTGGTATATTCCTCGTTCTGTGGGAGACAGACCCGTTCAGACACTGAGGGAGAGCAGATAGGAGGTAAGCGAGTCTTTATTGAGTTGTACAATATGTTTTTAAACTACAGAAAGCTGTTATATTGTATTATTTTGAAGGGACCGGGTTGTTGTGGGTAGGAGCGCGTTGTTTTATGTGTGTGTTGTATTTGTGAAGCGGCGTGGCTGTTTCAGCGCGTTTGTTTTTATTCATATCCCCCCCAGTTGCAGTCTCGTGCCACGAGCCCAGCGCTGACAAATTGGCGCGTTTCCAGCCATACTTGTTTGTTTTGAAAGCATCTAGCGGGTAAATATTCTTTAGCAGTCTGGCTATTTTTATCGTGCATGTTTTTAATATTCGATTATGAGGTCATCACCAGCGCAGAACTCCAATCCCCACAATTCCGTGTAATAATAAGCAGGGGTGAGTAGCACGCCAGATGAAACGTGATTGGATTTATTTTGAATGCATGTTTGTTTTAAATCCACGACAACAATAAACTGTTTTGATTGTCAAACAATACGTGTAATACACATATTAACG
>JAGXEW010000221.1:0-242592 GCA_030684275.1 Acipenser oxyrinchus oxyrinchus
ATACCGTAACGGAAATTGATGGCACCAAGTTATAAAACAAAGATTTGTATCTTTGAAAGCATCAATTCTAATCTATGTTGTGGCTCTACTGAATGGGGGGTTGTTGAAGCTCTGCTGTTTTAGTCACAAAAACACAATTTGGAACAGATGCCAAGCCAGTGTCTTAGGTTTAAAGCACATTTTGATGACGGAAGTCTGGCCGGCGCATTGCTTTATTTCTAACTTTGTTCTTTTTAATAATAAGTAATAAAGAATGGAAATGTGAACTAGGATCTATTGTTATGGTTTTACACCTCTATTTTCATCAATTGCAAGCACATTCTAAAGCAATATATATGAGTTAATAAGGACTTTAGTCCCCTTGCCTCTTTCCTATTCCTGTTTTTTTGTCTGACTTCATTAATCAATGTTATTAAATATCACATGGGATCTTAGTTTGACTGATTAAACTTTTTTAATGAATGTGATTGTCAAGCATTAAGTTAAGCAGTGGGCATCTAGGAGTTTTGCAGCCCTTTGCAGAACTGTCGATCCTCCTCCAAACCTGAAACCGAATGTCCAGGATTTCAAGAGCCGTCATGGGTCAACTGTCAGAAGCATTTATTTAAAACTATACTGAGCAAAAATAATAACAGAAACCACTGAGTTACAAACTCTCAGGTTTCTTTATCCAGTCTGTGATTTAGTAATTGTAAAGCAGAATGCAAACAGTATAATGTACCTTTTCTACAGTTTCAGTTTGAGTGACAGTAAGTGTTAATATAGGAGAAAGTGCTTATAGTGTTTAAATACTAATAGTGTTTTCAGTTTAAAACATTATCCTAACATTTTATAGATTTTGATTTGTATCAGACAGAAAAAAAATGGAACAAATTAAATTGAACTTTTATGTATTATTTGGGGTCAGTCATATGGAAATGAGGACAGTACTGGGCCACAGCTGCAACAACATATCTCCATTTTAAACTACAGACATATGCAGTCCTGTAAATAATTAAATTACAGAAATCTGCCCATGGGCCATAGCTACTTAAAACACCACAAGTTAATAAGTGTCTAAGTGTTAACTAAAAGATGGAACCTAAAAAGGGAAAAGGGATAAACTTTTGCTCAGAGAGGGCAATATGGCATTAGTTAAAGCTATATTGCCTCATGTGTTCGGCTTCAAATGCAACTCAATTACATTGCTTGTGGAATACATAATAATTTGCATTTATGAAAATGATAGGAAAATGGATATGATGTTATGCCTTCCTTGTTTCTGCTGTGCCACTCTTGCAAGCTCCAAATGGAAATAGCTTGAACTGCACCCTGTCTCTGCCACCCTGCCTCAAACTAGTTTCAAATAAGATGTTACTGGTAGACTTGCAGTAAGCATGGAGTCAATTCTCATTTTAGGTCCAATCACCAGGTGAAAAGAAACAAAGCCACCAAACAAAATGGCCCATGATAAACAGATCTGTATCCTCACCTCACTGTATCATTGAATGGCTCTCGCAAGCCTTTTTTCAATCCAAGTAATTATTTCTTACAGCTGTTGGATAATAAAGACAGAGACAGGGATAAAATACCAACATGTTATCCTGATCATTGTGGTCATGGTCTGGATTAGTGTTGCTCGCTAATCAATAAATCAAAACTGTACCAGTTATTTGAATACCAGTGCTACAGCAGCATTTTTTTCTCTAAATGGTTGTTATGAAGCCCAATGTGGCCAGTAAAACAATAATCCTCAAGAAAAATCTTTATTCGTAGTAAGTTTAAAAATGTGTCATTTGTAACATTGTTCATCTGCTAGTTCCTTCCTACCCCATTCAAAACTGACAACAAAAAACCTCATAAGCAATAAACAGTGTTTTGAAAGCCCAAACTAACAAAGGTTTAGAGTCTTGTAGTATCAATGTATAGCCATACAGCAGCATCTGCTGTTGTCTGGCACTGATTTTATAAATGGGATTTAACTACAAATGTACAGAACTGTCATTAGGTTTCATGAAGAGCCTAAGGCTGTACATGTTGTGTAGACAGACAGGATGGAGCATTTATAGATCTGGTCATTCCTGTTCTTCATATGTTATCCATTACCCACCACTACAAAGGAATCTAATGTTTAGAAAAAATGGATACTAGGTTAGTATCTATAAGAAGTCAAATGCTTATTTTATTTCTGACATTATCAGTTTCTTCTTCATTAACTGTCTCATGTCACATACTGTGTCATCACTTTTCTTCTCTTGTTTATCTATGTTTGCCTAGGTAGCAGTTGCGCTTCCCTAAAATGTTCTCATGGTCTTGGGTAAAGAAATAAGCAAAAGAAATAAAAAGTAACACAGCTCCATGCTCATTACACACAAACTATGCCGAAAGCAGCAAGCACTCATGCACTCAGGAGGAGTATCCCTTAATATCGCTAAGCAACACCTAAGAACTTTTTTTTAGACATAATATCCCTGAGTGTCTGAAATTCAGTGGTTGTAGTCTCTGCGTAACCTGACCATTTGTTTACATTTGTGTGAGTAACTGAATGAATCATTTCCTGATAAACACTGGAGGTTTTTTCTGATAACCAGATTTTTTTTAATTTTTTTTTTTATTTCATATGAAAGTATTTTGAGGACTTAATTGTTCCATTGCAGAAGACTGCCACAACACACTACTGATTTTTATTTCAGTAGTGTATGTACTAGTTGAAAATAATAATAATAATAATAATAATAATAATAATAATAATAATAATAATAATAATAATAATAATAATAATATAGACTTAGTAGACTTTCCAGTGTTGGTCTGTTAACAAAATGACAGATTCTTGCCACTTTAGAATACACAGTGTACATAACACGGTTGATCAAATAGCAAGTCAGAGTTCTTTTAGCAGGCTCAAGAGAACAGAATAAGTGCTATGTCATTGTGTTTTGGTGTACTCTGGTGACACCAGCACCACTTGAAACCACTACAAGAGAAATCTACATGCAGTCGCACTGAATCACAATACAAGGTGAATATGTCAGGCAGCATCCATCACACATGGCCACCTACAGTCAATCACACAAGTCCCCTGACCTGTCAGGCAGCTTGAGCAGATTCCTCCTTTAGTCAGAATCCTACATGAAGGAAGAGTCTGAAGGAGCATGTCTTTGAAGCACCCCAAATGACAGCTCCACTGGTCATCAAAGAAACAGTGTTCTCATTTGAAAACCAGGCCAGATTTACTTATTGTTCTGATACGGAACTGGCAGAAGTTCAAGTGGGAGAAAAGTAATAGCCCAGTCAAACATGTTTGTTCAGTTTAGTTTGCTAAGCCAGGCAGTCTAAACAGTTCTGTTCTGTGATGAAAACAGAGATCTGTGCTAGTGGTCAGACTGACAAGACAGCTGGACAAGGCCAGCAACAGAAGGCTGAAGCCATTTATAGCCTGTAGTTAAGTTTAAATAACAATAAATACCCCCAACCATCATAACCTAGCTTTCAGGTCTGATTATAGTGCAGAGAAGCAATGAATATACTAGATGCAGTTCCAATACTATGCATCTGAATCCTCTTGCTATGTTATTTTTTGACCTGGTACATAAAAGTCTCCTTGTCTGTACTATTAAGAGTCAAGCATCTAACATTGTCTTTAATGGAAATGGATAATAATAACCACCAACTTAGTCATAACATCTGTTTCTGAAATTCTGAAACACCAGCCTGCTATTTTTATTCTATAAAAATATTTTGGGTTATCGAAATTTGAACTGACATAAATTAATAATCTTTGGGACTCTTTCACAACTCAAAAGTGTTTATAAAGCTCAGTTTTGACAGATACTGATGTATTGTGTAACAGCCATGATTTATAAAACTACACCAGCCACCAATGCAAACAGTCTGAATCCCAATGAGCTTTGTTGCTTCTAAGAGCTTGTGTGGGAACATACTGGAATGGAATTCCTGAAATTGTATTCCAGAGAAAACCCACTTTTTGAAATGAAAAGATGTTTTTTTTTTTTTTCTTAAGGCTTACACAGAACATTACTATCCATTAATAAAGGCATACTTAAAGTCAGGATTCTTTTTTTTTTTTTAATGAAAATTAGTTTATCCTTTAAATGGTTAAATCACATCACTCCAAACAATTTTTACTGCATAATTTAAGAGCTGAGAGCTTTTAACCATCACTTGAAGTATGCAATGCAATATAATCTATAAATAAAATATTTAAATGTTAGCTTATGTGGTTCAGGGGGCGGAGCTGGGTGGCTCCTAATCATCTAATCTTCTAATTTTCTAATTTCCTGCTAATTAGCATCTATTTTCTATTTAAGCCTTGATCACCTGCAACTTTTCTGTCGAGTGTTTCGTTTTCCTCCTCCTCCCGTCCTCCACCTTCTTACATGCCTTCAAGATCGGTCGCCTCTGGGGGCAAGTGAGTCTCACTTCCCGACCTCAGGGCTAGGCATCTGCCTCCCTTACCTTCAGGGGTTCTCACCATGTGAGTCAGAGCGGACCCCGGCCAAAATCAGTCCTGTCGCAGCTCCTGCACTTATCTTACTTCACTCGAGGCTCTGTTCTATTCTGCCTCTCGAGGCGGCTCTCCCAGTCATAACCCTCATACATGTTTTCGGTTGCTGGGTCCTCTGCCCCTGGGATGTGTCGGCATCGTCGCCCTCAGTCAGCGACCATCTTTTCTATCCCGTTTGGTTGCTGGGTCCTCTGCCCCTGGGATGTGTCGGCATCGTCGCCCTCAGTCAGTGACCACCTTCTGTCCTACTAACTCTCCTTGCTGCTTCTTCTGCCTTCTCCTTCACCCAGCTCACGCCCGTGAATTACATTTTAACTCATTGGTTCCCTTTTTTCATTCTCTACAACTGAATTACAGTATATATATTTTTAAACGATACTCTGTGAAATGGCTTTGATGTACTTATTTATCCAAATTTGTATTTGTAGAGTATTCATTCCAATAACAGGATTAATTTTATGACTGTATAAGATAACATCCACAGGATATTAATGCAATAAAGCTGTACAGAATAAATAGCAATAAAAAACTCACTGGTAGAATATGTATTAATACTAAAAGAACCTTAGTAAGATTCTTTGAGTTTTGACTTGAAATCTTTTCAAAGTCTTGAGAAAATATAATATCTAAGAACATATACTGTTAAATTGTATTTATAGGTTATGCAATCGCTTATGTATCCTATACAATTACATTTCTCTGTGAATTTAAAGGATTCATCTCAAGCTAACATATTCCCTAATCTCCTACTTCAAACCCAATCATGTCATGGGTTCAGTCTTTCATTTCCATGTATGAATGAGGGAAAACCACAAGCCAGGTGTGTTTTAATTATATTACAAACTAAAGAGGTAGCAACCTTCCTGGGGTTAGGTTTACGCTACATACAGTTAACCTTTCTAGTTACATACACCATTTCAAACGTTAAATCACTCAAGGGCTGGTCAGGGGACTCTAATGCTCTCCCTAATGCAACATCCCAGGCAAGAGAAGAAAGAAAGCAGGATTTGTTTACGACTGCAGTTCTAGACTGATCACACTTTTAAAAATTCTAAATACACCTCTGTAAAGGTATTCTCATTCATATGCGGAAGTGTCAGATTGAACTGACAACATCGGGTTACTGCATGAGATTATGAAATAGCTAGGAAAAAACACTTAATACTGGGTTTCAGAAGCATATAGTATGCTTACGCAGTGTCCTTGCTCTCCAGATCTCAAAGCTTTTTTTTTTAAATTGTAAAAGAAATGTTAGGATTAGTTGGATTTCTGTATTTAATTTAAAATGGATCCAGATGGCAATCATATGCACCCCCTCATGTGGAAGATCTTATGTAACTGTGTATCTCACAATGTTGTCTGCAATCAAATATTTATGCACATTTAACATTGTTATTGCACCCACTCCATCTCTGGGTTGTCTGGTATTATGCATGTTTCGTACAATAAATGAACATATTGTAGCAATCTCAGTTAACACAGGCAGGCATCATACAGGGCGAGGCAATCCACACACAGGCGGAGGGCGGGTGCGAACCCGGATCTCTCGCACGAAAGCATAGCGCTGATACCGCCGTACCGGCTTCCTTTGTAAGGAGCGTATATCACGCTTATGTCGCAATGTGTGATTACGTCACCTACCAGACCTGCTGCTGCCTTCCCCGTGCATGCAACAATATGTATTGAATGATTACTGTTTTATATTACGGGTGTTATAGCATATTACTTCGTTATTGGATTCACTACCAAACTTTTACTGTTTCATTTGCAAATGTGCAGGAGGCTGGACCACTGCTCTGAGATGCTGTGAGGTTAACTGCCCTAGACCAAAGAACTTAAAAAAATGCCCAAGTGGAAAACCCACCTTTACAAAACCGATCATCACATGTTGATAACCCCTCACCATTAGCATTAGCAGAAAGCTTGAATCCTCTAGGGAGCTCTCAGCCTTATTAGTTTGGCTTTAATAATGCTACAGTACTATTACATCCTGTAACATGTTGCGTCTCTATTGAAGCAGCATGGGTTCAAGCAGATCATGTTAAAAACAGTCAAATAATTAAAGGTAAACGTTTATAATCTGCGTTTGACACATTAAGCATTGGTGAAGCCAAGTTGTCCCCCTTAGTTAAATCAAGCAATTAGTATACATGTGGCTATTTTGATCCTCGGCTGTTACCTTCAAAACTGCTAGTTTCTACGTGACCCGCGGTGTAACGCTCTACGCGAGCCACAGAAGAGTTCCTTAAACGCAGTTTGTACTCCATTGTAATTGGCGCTTCATTAGCCTAAACACATCCATGCATCAAAAGAGGCGGTCATTCGTTCAACTGAGGAATGTGCAGCAATACCCTTCTCAAAATTCTGGTTGCCCAATCATGACCCTAACGCAACGTGTGTAAACTATTCAATCCCTGTCACACGGCTGCATGAGTATAACAACGTTTTAATGTTGGATGCTGCGACCAAAACAAAAACTGAAATATAACTAAAATGTATGCGTTACTGAATATGTGAGGTGAACACACTTCATACATCTATTATATCATTTTGCAGAGTTGAAGTCACCAAGGTTAATGCAACGGCACAATTTAACTTATTTAATACCGCATACATCCTGCCCCTGTACTTACTCACACATTCACATAATACTTTTTACGGTTCACCTACCTTGTAAATTTTGTACTCTGATGTCGCTGATCTGTCCGATTAGTTCCTCTCGTTCAAACCAATCATTCCATTCGTGCCCTGCCATTTCACTAAAAACTTACAGGAAGCTCTCGTGCAAAACTGACAAAAACCTCCAGAAAAGAAGCAGCTTTATCTTTCGGGGTTTTACAAGGTAGCTTTAGAGAACCATTGCTGTTCAAGTCGTATACTTTATCCGTGATTACATGAGTTGCTTCAATGCTTTTCTGGAAGAGAGGATGGGTCTGAGCTGCGCATTGTGATTGTGAAGTTTTTATGTGACGTCGCTGGCAGCCACAACAGCTTCAGAGCGCAAAAGCAGCAGGGGAAAAGGCACCTGGAGTATGTACAGGAAAAGCACCGCACGCCACATAACAACCACCACCTTCCAGCTACAGTAATGAGGACTGGAGTCGAGGACACTAAAGCCAATAAT
Source organism: Acipenser oxyrinchus oxyrinchus (assembly GCA_030684275.1). Taxonomy (NCBI): domain Eukaryota; kingdom Metazoa; phylum Chordata; class Actinopteri; order Acipenseriformes; family Acipenseridae; genus Acipenser; species Acipenser oxyrinchus. The sequence goes on from JAGXEW010000221.1 coordinate 7,632, forward strand.
CTGTATTAAGAAAATGGACAGAGATCTACAGAGCTCTATTTAGATAACAAAATTACAGACATGGATGCTTGCCAGCATTTTACATGCAAAACAATAAGCTTTAACTGACTCGGGAGAATTTGAAGTCCGACTCTCCGGGTTTCTTTCAAAACAGTAAAATGTTTATGTGTTTTAGAAAGGCATTATAGTTTTCATTATTCTTTAAATGAATATAATGCCAATACACAGTGTACAGCAGAAGAAAAAAAATAGTTTGCCCCAATGTTCGCTTTGAAGGGCCCTTGATTTAAGTGGAATTACCAGATCACAAAAAAAGCATCACACATCAGTGTAGTGTATAGAAACATGCATAATGCAAACTCAATGCAGTTAACCCTTAAGAACCGAAAATCCAGACATAACAGGGAATACGCCTAAACACATCTGAATTTGAGACAGGAAGGAGCAATACCAGAATCTAACATTTTGTATACCTTTCATGTCACAGGGGACGGTAAAATATTAGCATTGCAAAACAGGCTTCTTGATTTTTATTCCCATATATCTTGTTTTTAAATCAATGTTTTCTTGACTATTTGTTAATTGTTTTATGTATTTGTGTTTAAATAGAAGCTCAATTCACGCAGCAGCAGAAGCGTTAAAGGAGTTCTAACTAAGGTTTTAAGATATATTTCATCATTAGTAGTATTTTCTTCTGTTTTTGCTAAGAACCAAATAATATTTTGAAAGGCAACCAGTGATAATGATAAGAAAGTATGTTTAACAACTGGTTAGCACCCCTTATAAAACAAATATCTGCTGGTGAATGCAAACAAGTCATTTCTTGTTTCATAAATATAATGTTTTTCAAAGAACATAAATAAGGGCCAACTGGTAAAAGAGTGCTAAAAATATTTCTTCATGGCTGCTGTCCAAATAAGGTATTATTTGTTTTCTTCATGATAATGTACAATCTGCAGTAGAAAGCATCCTCCTTAGTTGTTTCTTGGTAATCTGTAGCAAAAATAATACTGTCAACTTTCCACTGAGGTAAATGTTTTGTGAATGTGGCCCAGCATACTGTATTCACATTCCTATCTCCACGGGTCCTGTCAGTTACCTTATGTGATGTTAAACATAAAATAATAAAAAATGTATTACTTTGCAGGTTCAGGTTATATATGCTGCTTGGGATATTTGCCTTTTGTATGTAAAGCTGCTGCTCCTCAGCTAATATAAAATGAATAACACCTGTTACGGGTATTATTGTTCAACCAACGCCTACTGTGTCTTTCAGTTCACAAAGAAACCCCATGTCAATCAAGCACAGGGTACGCCCTTGATGAACTGGTTAAACACCAGTCAATGCCAGTTTATAAACTGAAATTGGTGACTTGATGCCAGATGACATTGGTACCTCATTTAAGATCAAGAGGTAATTGCATACTGGTATTGTAGGTATGAGGGCTGGATCTGCTCCTCCTATCCCTAAGGATATTTTTGTTAAGAACAATACCACTAGTTTCTTAATAGATACGTTTTGTATTCACTCAGAACAATTTACATTTTAAATAGACAGTAAAATGTAAAATGCCTGTCAACATGAACATTATTCTAGAATACCATTAAGGTCTTGCACAGTCTGCACAGTACAGTGCTGTGATAGATAGCTTTTTTACCCCAGAGAAAACATGAGTTAACATACTGCATTCTGAAATTAATTTCATTTTCTGACCTCTCTCAATAACATATTTCCAAACTGAATTACAGAATGCATGCATGAAATGTTCTCTGATCTTAACAGACCATTAATATTCATACTTTTCTAGATATAATGCCATATAACAAAAGGCAATTCAAGTGTATAGCTGGGAACTACATTTCAACATAAATTAGGGTTATACATACTGTAGATGTCAAAAGTGTATAGCTGCATGAATAGAAACTTTTCACTGAGACTCTGTAAACTGTGCCAAACATCAGCCTACGCAGATATTTGAAATGAGTTGAAACCATTTGTTCTACACATATAGTTACAGAACTTAATGAAGCAAGCTTTTCTCCTCGCTAATTGTGTATTAAAAATACAATATCTCTTTTGAGAGAGATTAAAACAAATGATGAAGGAAGCTGGTTATATTATATGGCAAAACTTAGAAAATGCTAAAAAATTTCAAGTAGGTATTACATAGTAAGCATTTACATTAAAACCTAATTACCTTGTAGCGCTATGCATTTCTCATGGCCAGACTGAATGGTTGCAAATGTCATAAAAAGGTAAGGAAAAATGCTAAATATCCTTATACCAAAGAGGTTCATTATATCCTTTGTTAAACGTAAGCATACATTCAATTGGAGTATCAGCTGTATCTCTATTATGAGCTGGTATATTTGTAGTTGCTAAGGCACATGGTATTCATCTGTTTCCTCAGCTGGAGGTAATTCAGGTCCTGCCAAGTCTATCATGTTGTCTAATTCGTGGCTCATCTGCAGCGTTCACAATTAAATCAAAATGAGATGTAACGAAAAGAAAACAAGAATAAAGAATCATTTGAAAACTGCTGAGGCCCAATATGCACACATCTCATTACACAGTTATATAACAAAATTATTATTATTATTATTATTATTATTATTATTATTATTATTATTATTATTATTATTATTATTTATTTCTTAGCAGACGCCTTATCCAGGGCTTACTTACAGTCGTAAACAAAAATACATTTCAAGAATCACAGTGCAAGTAATAATACATGAGACACTAGTTTAATTTCTATTTATTTTTTGTTTTAAAGGAGCTCCTTATAAAAGCGTATAGTGCAGAATGCTGGCCACTTGGTATTGCAGTGTATACAGAATATGTTTGTGTAGAAAACACTGTACAGTGCAATTTATTATAATGGGCTATTACAATGTTATCATGTTTCAGTGTCTTTTTCAGAGGTTAAATGTGAAAGGTGCAAGACATACTGCAGTATATGTAAAGAAAGCAATGGTATACTTTTTGTCAAGTTGCCCTAAGCAAACCACCAAGGCATGTAGACGGCAGTTAATGAAGAGCATTCTGTTAGATTTTTGCCTTCACAATTATATATAGCTAAAAACATTGGGTCACTGCACTTTACTCACTCAGCATTTGAAGCATGAACAAGTGTTGCATAACTGAAGGTGTAGGTCAAACTCCATTGCCCACAACAAACAGCTGAGCAATATGACATTTTTCAGCAGTATTTTTTTTTTAAAACCAAAATGTATTTTTAAAAATCAACCTTTATTCTACCTCTACTCAAAGGTCAGACTATGTTCTGTTACTGTTATTGATACATGTTTCATTACATCTGTGATGGATCAGACTAAACCAGCTTGAGTTAAATGACTCTCTTATTTAATGTTTAATGTTAATGCAAGTAATGGCTGAACCTATGCATCTTTAAGCAGGAGAAAAATCAATCTTTAATTGTGTTCAGTACACCCATATTTCACAGCTATGCTTGTCAAAAATAGTGGATTTTCTATATATTTTGATACGCTTTTTAGCATATAAAACATAACTCAGGATCTTAATATTTGAGTACTCACCTGGCTGTTCTTACCTTTACAGTGGAAATGTATGGTACTCATTCTAAACAAAGGAAGGGGATAACTGCTCAGGCGGCATCAAGCGATTTGCCTCATTACTACATCAGGGCTGAATTGGGTTGTCAGTGTACATTTCTAAGTTCATTGATTCAGTAAATATCGACATGGCAAATACTCATAGCACTTGCATGTAAGTACACATAAAAAAACAAATTATACACTGATCATTATCACCCAAAGTGTATATGCAATTGTTTGCCTGTACCGGAAAGATGTATTGCTATTTAAAATCGCATTGAAATTATAACATTAAAAGTAATTTGTTCTTCCTAATGAAGTTGTTGTGAACTGTATTTGGCTTGCCACTATTAATAGGTTACTCTTGTTAGAAAAAAAAAACTAATTCAAACAATTACAGTATGTCTAAATCATACATTAATTGAAACTGAAATGTATTATTTTCTGTGTGCTGCCAGATTTATCTGTGTAATGTGCACATAACTACTGTATAAGCTAAAAATATCAGATTCAGATGACGTGAACTGTACAAGGCATTGTGTCACATGACCTCATTGTTTTAATGCAATACACCAAACATGTACTAAAAGTGCACAGCCATGTAAGGTGATGTTTTATTTTAATTGCATTGTTCTACATGCCATTAACAGTAACAGAACAACTAGAATGGTCTATTGTTTTTATTATTATTACAGTAGCAGTCTCCAGTATACTTTACAGTAAAAGCAAGGGTCAAACAACAGCTTATCAACCACAAAATGGATATCAACAATAACAGCTCAATCATGCCCTTTATCTCCTTCTCATTACATCCAGATGGACTGTGCTTAAAGCCTTCCTGTTTCATTATCTGTTATATGTTGCTCCCTGTTGACATGGGCTAAAAAATCAGAAAACTGTTTGATGACTCTGAGGTCCAAGCTGGAACATTTGGGATCAGTAACTCTGTGATATTTGCTGGAGCAAAGCATGTTGAGCTTTGCATGTCATCAATGCCTGTGGGTGTCAGCACATGGAAAGCAACATTCTGCTCTAACACATCTTTCAAGACCATCTGTGTGAGGAATGATATTCATCTATGAGGCTGCAAAGACAAAATCTGCTTCACAAAGATGGGACTGAGTCCCCCAATACTTGTTGTATTATAGGTTGAATATATATAGTTTCTTTAAAATATATATGACCAAATACTAACATTTTGGAGATAGAAAAAGACGATTGCCACATGTTGCCAGATCTTGGTGGTATAAAACCAGCTGTGAATCAGTAAATGTAGGTTTATATTCTCAGCTATTCATGGTCAATGGCATCCTAGTAGTTGTGTTGAATATAGGTGCCACCAGCAGTACCAAAGTGAATTTTCATTCATTTTAGGATCAGTCTTCTTGTTTTTAACAATGCACCAGTTCCAAATATTTGGCTTAAATAACTTTATTTGGCTTCCAGGCATCCAGCTTTCACAGATGTCACAATCCCACATGCTTGGAGTCTCAGTGGCAGCTGCTATGATTTACAGTACAAGCTATAACCTGCAGCTCCTCTGTGGACTGATAATGTTTTACATGTTTGTATATCTGTCCTAAAAGCAGTATCTGCAGCACACCATGGTAAAAGCACAGTGTTTATAATATCAACATGCTCCAAATACAGGCCTAGAAGATGGCATAATCCAGACAAGAAATGTAAACAAATTATCATCTATTCAGATCGAAGTATAATTTGATGTTGATAAGTAAATCAGGAAATGAGTTACATTGTAACAATGCAATGCAATTGCCGTCTTCTGTGTGGACAGTAGCTACCTATATATTTCCAGAAAGAAAAAAAAAAAGATCTGTTGACATCCCTGTAGGACAAGGTATTGCTTTATATGACTATACATTACTCAGTTGCAGGAGGCCTGGTCATGTTCATGCATGACGAAGATTATTACTACTGCACTGTATTATTTATTTATTTCTTAACAGATGCCCTTATCCAGGGCGACTTACAATTGTTACAAGATATCACATTAGACATTATTCAAATATCACATTATTTTTACATACAATTACCCATTTATACAGTTGGGTTTTTACTGGAGCAATCTAGGTAAAGTAACTTGCTCAAGGGTACAACAGCAGTGTCCCCCACTGGGGATTGAACCCACGACCCTCCGGTCAAGAGTCCAGAGCCCTAACCACTACTCCACACTGCTGCCCATATTGTGGATATGTGTGTTTTTAGGTACTGGTCAGAAGTGCAAGACCAATGTCACATCTCCAACTATATCTGCAATCCCTGATTTCGTTTTTTTTTAAATGAAAGAAATATATGGTCTATTTAATCTCATTATTTTAAACTACTTTACAAGTCATTTGTATATATTTAGCATATCATTTTATGTCCACTTTTATGTACCCATGGGCCAAAAATAAAAGAAGGATATTTACCGATATTGATTGACTATACATAAACGAGATTTGTTGTTGAAAATGAATTAATATTCTCTTTAGCTTGTCAATAGTAACATCTACACAAGCATAGAAGTAGATTTAAAATGTTAAAAATCATATGGCTGGGCCACATCTCAATGTGTTTTTATACTGAGATCAGTTTAACCGTCACAGGAAACCTTTGTAATTCTATATCCCCAGTGGGAAAACATATACTGGCATTAATTAAGCAATATGTTGTCATGGTTACCTTTAAAAGATTTAACATTTAATATATAAAAAATGAGCAAAGGGCAGGAGCAGCTATGTGCTGGACCATACTGTGGAAAGAATGAGCACTATTCATGGTCTCGCATAAGTAGACACAGCTGTAAACAGTATCGTACCTAGTGGAAAGTTAGGCTGGTCTGGGTGTAAGGAACACTGGCCATCTCACAACCTTGTGTACGAGCACAGAACATTAAGAAGTGAAATACTGTAAGAGAATTAATTTGGGAGTTAAAATTCAACATCTTCTGAATACAAACAAAAACAGCCAGAGGAGGAAATGTATTCTTAAATCACAGTACAAGAGCCTTCAACATGTTTTTTGTTTCACTTTAGGACTTGCTTGCATAACTTATTTTAAGAAAACTTCTATTGCACTAGATGGGAGCGAGTCTGAAGTGAGATATGCAGCTTGTTTACTGAGAACATATGGTCTAGCTGATGAAAAAACCCACACACACAAACACAATGCTTTTGTTTACACAATGCAAAGCCTTTAATTATTTAGCAACCGTGTAAAACATACCAGCAAATATGCATTCAACATGACCTCAAACTTCAGGATATAATGTATGAGACTGTTTGAAGTTTAAAAAAAAAAAATACAAAAGGTATTGTTTAAATAATAACCACATATGTTATACTATAGAGCATATTGTTATGTTGCAATTTTAACAAGTAGCCATACACAGAATATGAATTGTCAGGAATAACATTCTTAAATTCTGGTTAAATCTTTCCAAAATACTATCTCCTCTCTCTTTCTTTACCCGTAGAGTACATAATTTACTTACAATAGTACAATATGAGAATCAAAAAATAAATGATGTATAAGACACCGGACATGAAAACTCAAGATAGAATAATTGTACTCAATAGATACACCTAATATACACACATAGCACCTGTAAATGGTACTAAACTATTTAATAGTGGATGTAAAGTTGATAAAATGTTTTCCTCCGATTAAATATTTTACAGGACAAGCTGTATATTGTATATATAGTAATTATTTGATAATATACAATAATCCTTGACACACACACACTAGTTAAAAGGCACAGGGAAACACTAAAAAGCTTAAATATGGAAAGTTAATACACCATAGTATATCAATCTGTCAAAATAATTTTGTACAGCGTGTGTTCAGATATTAATTCCTTGCTCTCAACTGAGTAATACAAACTAAAAAACTAATTTCAACTATTTTTGCAACAGTCTGGATTACTGCCAAATAGACAAAGGGTCAGAAGGCCCAAAGAAAGTAGGAATTTGATCAAAAAGGAAAATATTGTTAGCAGTGCTGACCTTTTTATATGTGAATCGCTAGCTTTCAAAACACCAAGTACATATGCAGCATCACATAAAAATAAAAAATAAAAAGTTAAAAACAAAGACATCCAGCTACAAAGGAAGTGTAAGCACTAGAATCTTCATATTACCATAACTAAAAGCACATTAATGTTACGATTTGAAATGCTTACACACACACACTCACACATATCTCTCATTTACCCTTCAGAACTGTCCATAGACAGAGGACAAACATCATTATTAAATGTAACTGAGTAAGTTGTTCTCACTACCATGTGCTGTCAGGTAGGGAAAGGAATTAATCTCTGTTATTGAAATACAAAGTCAATGTTGATTGCTTACTACATTCATTTTAAAAGTCTTTGGATTTGCAGTGCAACACAATGACGCCAGCAGTTTTAAAAACTGGACAAATGCTCTAGGTTTATGAATACTTCATATTACTCAACCATTTGATACAATAATTATACAGCTGAATTAGTAAAATAATGTCTATAAGTGCAGTTAGAAGTCAACCTCTTTGGCTTTTTGTAACAGTAGAAAAAATAGGCCTACATAAACTATGATTTCAATCAAGTACATATTCCCTCTTTTGGAAATAGGGCTTAATTGATACAAAGCAAATAATGGTTTTATACAGCATCCAAATATATGTTCAGTTTTTTTGCATCTACAATATAAAAATACAATGTATAATACTACGTCATGTTATGCTCAACATATTTTATGAATAAGCAACCTCAACAAAACTGAAGTGGCTCCCCATATAACCTATGGGTGCTTTTATAATGTTGACAAGTACAAATATGCCCTATTATTTGAATAACAATTCTCAAGTGGTATCTGCTCCATCAATTGCATTGGGAATTCAAGTTTTAGGACTAGCATTTGTCTGCATTCTTCTTATAAGAATAAAAGATTCTCTTCAACATCTCTTAATAATGAGGGCTTATTTTATTAGAGGGAAGTTTAGCAAACAGGTTGCTAAGAAGCTCATACTACTGGAAATTCCACTAGAGTGAGGTCCAAAGTGTTCTAACCTCGCTTAAGATTGAATCTGCTGACTAACAGGCTAGAGGGGTGCCTTGCCTTTGTACAATTAATGACAAAGGAATTGAAGGCGAGACTGTCTCTTTACACTGACACACACATACACACCCACACTCCTCACACTTCTTTCACTAAATTTAACAATGACCTATTTCACCAGAAGAAATCAAACAACAAGGCAAATCCTTGATTTAAGTCTCGGAAAACAAGCCACAGGCCTCCAAGGAACACAATTAAAAAGTACACTATTAAATTAATGTGTTTTGTTAGCACTCATCCTCTGAGTCAGTCAGTACACAGTATAAGAAAAACAATCCCATTATCCACTAAAAGTGCAGATTAAGATTATGTTGGTGGCGGTCCATCGTATCTCAGCATCAAGCTGAAAGATCGGGCAAAGTTGTTGGCCAGAGAGCAGCTGGCTCCTTCGTCCACTAGGGGCAGCAGGAAGGCCAGGAGTAAGAGAGCAAGCAGTAAGATCTGGAGAGGCAGGGCAGCACAGCACACCGGTACAGGAAACCTGATCGTTTCTGAAAAACAAACAGAAATTTATAAAACCTGGAATGCAACCATGTTTACCATGTCACACGTGACAATTCTCTTTTCACAAGACACCAAAAAAGGAGTTAGTTAATATAAAGATTTTGATGAGACTGCAGTTTCAGGTGTAAGACCTTTTAGAAATAGAATTCTGATTTTATATACATTTTTTTAAACCTTTACCTGAATTTAACCTGTGTACATCAGCACCTTGTATAGAAGAATAATGGGATATGCTTGTTGTTTGGTGGCTTAATCTAACATTAAAGTGTAATTATTTTAATAATTAACAGATAGGATAAGTGGGATGTGATGCAATGTGGTTTAAACATAGTAACACAGGCAACCACAACTCTCCCTTTTACAACAGATTAAAAGTGTTGAAAAGTGTCTACAAATATAAGCATAAACTGCAGGGGTAGGGGGTAGATGGGTAAGGGGTAAGAATGAACAAGTCCTTTGAGGTGGTCTAATCTTATGGGTCCTGCAATAGGCCTAAAAAAAAAATTAATTAAAAATCATTATGTCATAGAAACAGGATCTAAATCTGGAAATGAAATGGTCTCAGCCTGTTCCAGCTAAGTATTACCTCAACTGTAAGGTGTTCAGCTAATGAGCAAAAACTATACAGACAGAAAGGACACAGCTCAGGAAGTTCTGAGGCAGGTTTAATGAAGCCAACAGGGCAAGTGGTTCAACAATGTACAGTACATGCCAAAATATGGTTTTTAAAAGAATTGTCATTGGAGTGACTTAATCAACTTGCCAACATTAAGATTCAGATACCTTTAGAATCTTAACCTGAAGAGTCTCCTTAAAACCACAAGCACTGGCTTCTTACTAGGAAAGAAATTTTTCTGATTTTTCTTTGACCCTGATGATGTGGATATAGTCCTTCAGGTGTTTGCCAGGCCATCTAGTCCTTTGTGTTTTCCCACAGAACAGCAGATCTAAATACATCTTGCCCTTTAGAGTTTATAAGACTTTTTTTTACCAGACAGAAGTTCCTAAACTAATATAAATCAGTATATAGTATTACTAAAATAATGTGTACCTTTTCTATCCTGATAGGCTCATCCAGAGGTCCAAGTCTCTGTGAAACAAAAAGTATATCAGTATTCTAAAACGTTTATCAATATTATCAGATACCAAGTTAGAAACTGATTTTCAAAAATGTTATTAATGGAATGATTATGTTTCACTCCGGAAATTAGTTGTTTTACAGTTTCTGGGTTTTAAACAAATATTTGTTTTTCTTTGCTATATAAAAGCAAGCTAGAGACCACTACATTAATGATCTGCCAAACAAGACAAAGCACCATCTTGTGGTCATTACAGAGATATTCAGTAACTAGATTACCAAGTAATTACACTAACACAGTGGAGTTAAAAGGTTTTAAGAGGAGATAATCAGTTATATCTAATAATTCAAATAAATACCTGGGCAGCTACCCTAAGGTCCCCAACATCTTTCAGTTTAGATTTATAGAGCATCCACTGGTAGCGCAGGTCTTCCAGGTGTGCATCTGCACCAATTTTAGTTCCTTTTGACTTCAGCAAACACTGAAATAGATCCTGCCCCATAGAGATGCGTGACCGTAGCTCCTGTGCATAAAGAACACGTGTCAATAAAATACAAACCATACAGTACTGTACATTTAGAGGCGATTAACATTCAAAGAATTAGACAGACATCATTAAATACTGAAAAGCTTACATTTTAATAAATTAAATTTTTCAAAAAAAAGGATCCATACAAAGTGCCTTACCACCAGTCAGGCCATTGCCAGTCCTTATTTTCACTCACTGCTGCCCAGGTCTACAATACAACCAGGGGCCCTGACCCGTAACCCACCCAACCTCTTTTAGACAATGGATGTGTACTGTATTTTATTTAGTTTAGATTTAGCCCACATGTGGTTTGCAGAAGTGCCTTTAATACAAAATCCTACCTTAAGTCCCTGTTGCCTGCTTTTCAGTTCTTTACTACTCAGGGACTCTTTACGTTTTAAAATCTTGGTTAGTTTGCCGTTTTCACTTCTCAGCCACTCTTCAAATTGCTTCTGCAGTTTATGGTAGTCACCGCGACCTTGGATTTCTTGTGCGCCGTCCTGAAAAGCATACATATTTAATTTAGCAATCAAAACATCTCTCCACATTACAATTAGTATTGTGACAATTTTAAAACCGCAAGGGTATGAAACAGTGCTTTTTCGTTCTGTGTTTGTTGAAGTGTCAGTTAATAGTTATGGCAAGAACAATCCCAGGTTGGGGTTTGTATTGCCCTGTTCTGATTCTGTCTGAACAGTTTTATTTATTTCTTAGTGAGAGATAGGGTTTCTAATAGATCTTGATGTGGATGTCTTTTTGTTCATCATCAGCTACACTATTTCATGCATTTCCAAAGCAAATTTTCTTCAACGACGTTTATTAAAAAAAAAAAAAAAAAACTTAAAGACCACAACAAGTAGTTATAATTCCAACGGATTAACTAACAAACAGTATGGCTGTTTTGTATACCTTATTAAAACACATATACAAATAAAACAGAATATTTAAAATCCTGCTACCATGGTGTATCCATCAGGAGTGTCTCTTGTCACTTTGATGCGTTGTCCTGAACCTCTGAATTTCACTCCAAGGTTTCCTTGAACTTCATTGCTTCCCTGCTTTTGGAAATCATTTCTTCTGTATTCGTTATATTGTTCTTTTCTGGCTTGGATACCTCCTCCTCCCTCAGACTGGTCATATTCACCCTCTCTTTTAATGCATGATGTCCACCTCTGTATTCAAAGCCTCGTTCACTGCCTGTCTTTTTAAATTCATAATCGATACCACCTTCATCTCGGTCACAATCTCCTTCCCTTCTGAAATCAGGTACATCTTCAGCACTGACTTTATTGACTCGGAGTTCATTACTTCCACGTCTTGAGTCATAATATCCTTCACCTCTGAAACCACTTCCTCCTACAGCTCCATGATCAGTTACTTCAATACTGAGTTCATTACCAGCTCCAGCTTGGATTTTGCTTCGCAAGCTGTAGATGCAGAAAAGATTTGAAACACAGTAGCTATTAATAGAAACCAGGGGCATTTTACAGACTTCAACTTCTAGCACCATAATATTGGAAGCACCATAATATTGTCAAGCCTGAATGCCCAAATTAATGATTCCTTAGTTAATGTTTCAGTTTAATTTAATATCTCAAAGATTAGATACACCACATATTAAGACCTACAGTCTAAAAGGGGAAATGAAAAAAAAACAAAACACTGAGTAGAATTACTAAAACTTTGGAGTATATCACAAATAAACCAAGGCTTCTGTCATTTAAACATTGCCACCTGAAATACAGAATCTTATTTAAATGTATACAGTAGCATGCATATCTTGCCTGGTGATACTGCTCAGCAGGGAAGCCCTCGATTCCCTCAGCTGCTCCAGGTCTCTCTGTATGTGCACTCTGCCTTCAGAAGATGTTTTTGTCAGCACAGCATCTCCTTGAGACTCAACCTGGTGAAGCTGGATATCCTTCTCAGAGAACCCGGCAAGCAATTTCTGCAAGGAAAAGCAACACAAAGCTCATTTGCATTCGAAAAGCCAGCCACATATTTTTGCCTTCTAACTTTCAGCCAAAACCAGCAGCGAGGGAAACAGAGGGTTTGGGCCTAGTATAACTGCATGAGAAACTCTGCTAAACCGACACCAACAAATGGCTGAAAACTAAACACAACTATTGACTGACCTGAACCTCAGCTTGGTGGTTCTCAATGTTCCACTCCCCATTTGAACTCCGAAACAACTCCAGTTTCTGTTTGGTTTCCATCAACCAATGTTCCAGGTTCAGCAAGTTCCCATGAAAAGATTCATGCTCATAAATAGCATGTTACGCTTGCCTGAAGTTTAATCTGAAAGACATTTGTAAAAGAAGTGTAAATCCAGCTGCTAGATCAAAGAGCTACAAGGAAATTAATATAGTTGACAAAGTAAAAACATCACAAAAACTGCACCAGCTTATTTGATGTATTGACATAATGGTATTGACCTTGTTTAACAGAACACTTATTGGAAATTAACAAATGTATAATGGTTTGAATTAGTAGTTTAATAACTGTTTATTTTACGTGTCTGTCAAATATAAAACGGTGTACTCTTACATTTTTATTCTATTTCTGAAAAAAGTAAAGGGGAAAAAAAGTGTTGACAACTTGTATTTTTTTTACCTTTAAGGATCTATGAAGTGCTTTCCAGTCAGCTGATAGCTGGCCGATTTGAGTTCTGTAGGCGGGTTTGAGGAAACCAAACTCTCCAGCTGTCGACTGTGAGCTTCAAAGTCAGCTAAATCGTTCTGAATTATCTGTAAAGAAAACTACAATTACACATGCTACGATATATCCTTAAATTGGAACATTCAAAGAGCAAAAGAGTGCTTGTTTTACAACTAGGGGGCAGTAAAGAGCAAGGTTTAGCGCTTCTGCACTGCCTAAAAACCAGGAGATCCTGATTGTCAAATCCCACAATTCAGAGTTATGTGTTTCAGAGATGGTTTGAGTTTGAACAGCTGTCAGACTTACAGGGGTGGGGTGTTTGATTCAATATTTGTGTTAAAACTCTCTCCCAGTATTTATAGCTTCAGCACAGAGAATTATGAACTTATCTGACAAAATAGTGATCAAAACACCAATGTATGTATTGATGTTTGCTGGACACAAAGTTCTGATTTATAGTACGTAAGACATTCCTTTATACCACTGAACGTGTTTTTTAGTAAACATTTTCTTACAGCTTTGGAAACACAGCTAATCTGCCTATGTTCAAGCTTATATTTTGAAAAATGATGCTGAATTCATTTAGCAAAACTGTTAGAATTGTTATAAGCAAATTACCTCCAATCTTTCAAACTGAGCCTTTTAGTCAGGATGTCAGGCTGCAGTGCATTCTCAGCTTCAATTTTCACCCTGATATCATCCAATTGTTTCAGGAGTGATCCATAAGCCACATCAAAATCCTTTGTTCTTGAGATTAAACTCTGTGTAAAAAGCATGTTATCATTATAAAAAGAAAACTAACTGTATCGATACAATATTTTGTAATCTAATGTAATTGTCCTGTTAGTTTGCATAGCTGAAATGGGTAAAAAAAAGAAAAAAAAAAAAAAATACTGGTCTATGGTACCGCTAGGTTCAGAGTAACAGCATGTAAATACCAAAGCTATAACCAGGTTGTGACAATTGTTTGTTTTAAACATTGGTGAACAGTAGGGGCAAACTATGCAAAGGAATGCTGTGCCCTGGTCTTTCAAAGCTTTCCTGATGACTTTACCTGCAGCCGGCTCTTCGTTTGGAGTAGTCTGTTGTGAAGGCGTTCTCTCTCCTTTATAGCTCCAACAAGATCTGACTTCAGGTCCTTTGCCTTCTCCTCAATAAAGATGCTGCCCAGCAAATCCTGCTTTACATGCAAGTGGCTGAGCCTCTCCTGGAACTGAGAGCTTTGACACAGCAATGCCTGGATCAAATGACAAAACATATATAATTAAAAATCAGAATCAGAATATTTATCATTAAGCATCCTAAACTGCAGAACGCATATTCTGGGCCAGATTTAAAGATATCAACTTTAGCGATCAAAACAGAGGTGGTGCTTAGATTTGCGGATGTAATCTCAGTAACACTAATGTATATTGACTGTGTCCCAAGTTAACAGTTAATATACATCAGTGTACACACACCATTAGAAGAATCATAAGCTGTGAAAGCAACAATTTCTTTAGATCAAAGAATTGTTCTGCCTTCCTCTGCTTTTTTTCTCTTAATTTCTTTCTATTAGTTTGATAACTACAGCAAAAACAGTACAGATATAAATGATTCAGATAATGTTTCAAACTGCTCTGGGCTTAAGCATAAATAAATAAAAAGGGATATTGCTATGATTGTTAGGTAGGTAAAGCAGTATAAAATATATATTTGAACGAGGAAACAATACAAATTGAAAAAAAAAAAAAAACCTTACCTTTTCTTCAAATGTCAAGAATGATTATGTCACAACAACCTTACATTAAACAAGCCAAACAAGAAAATGCCACAATATCATACCATAGTACTACTTAACCTGAAAATGTATTTTAGGAATTTTTGAACAATGCACAACTTGTCTAGCCTCCCTTGAGAACATGTTCCAGGTAAACAATGACAGACAGACAATGGAATCTGTGCCATACCTCAATCTGCTGCATGTGCATGCTGAGCAGTGCAAAATCTGTAACTTCTGAAGAATTCTCAAGAACTTTCAATGCTGAGGGCCTCCACTGCACAAACTTTCGCAGAGGATCCTGGAAGATCTGCCTCAGACTGCTCTCTGTCTCCGTCGACAGTTTAAATGCCTTTCCTTTCACACTGCATTAAACAAGACCACAAAAAGATCTGCTCACAACAATACTGTGAAGATGTTTTGTTGCTGTTGGGTACCAATAAACACAGTATATTACACACTATGTATATAAAGTACAAACAGTACAAAAGTGGCCTATTTAGAAGGCTGGGTGTTTTCTAAATATGTTGTTTGGGTTTTACAGCAAGTGACAAATTAACTGGAAACAGGGTGTTTTATGTCAAGCAAATGCTTGACTTTACCAAACATTTATTCACCTGTGATATTCCTTCACTGCAGCCAGAACATCATCAGAATGAGGCTTAGCATTCTGAGAAAACCTGAACAACTCCTTCAGCTGAGCTTTCAGCCTCTCAACACGGGACTCTTCCACTGCCAGAGCTGTCCTGATTGCCTGGAAAACCAATTCAGCATGAAGTCAGTACAAATAGAACACACAGAAAACACTACAGCTAAACAGAAACAAAATAGCATGCTGTAGCTATTCCATAGCTTTATAGTACAGCACTCAATTTTCTAAACAAATTGAGATTATATTTATTTCTTAAAACATACACTGTATTAGAAACTAAACACAAAAACAAAACGGCAAACCACAAACTAGTTTAGACTAAAATGAGACAAATCACAATCCTGGTTGTGACATACCTCTTTTATAGCCTTTTTTTTTTTTTTTAAATAATAAGGTATGAAAGACAAGATTGATATGCTCATAATTTTTACTTCACTTTGGCATCTCTGCCTGAAGGTAAAATGTCAATGTTTAAGACTCCAACTTGACAGATACATGAAAGCCCAACAATTGCAAACCATGCCGATGGTGACAAAAGCTGAAAAACACAATTGTGATCTCCACAAAACTGACCATAAATTTTCTCCACAGAGCTACCATTTGCTCTTCTGTTCTTTCCACGTCTTTGAACTCCAAGTCTTGGTTAAGCTTCTGCACTAGCTTTCTGAGCTCTGCCATGTCAGATTTTAACTTGAGAACCTTGGTTGTGTATTCTGATTGAATACGGACAGTGTTCTCTAGTCTCTCTTGCTCCTGTTCACAGGCCAGCCTCAGGCTCTCCCAGGCTTGTCTCAGCTCTTCCACCTCCTTCGTGATCTTCTCTGCTCCCAGTGGAGACGTACTGTTCTTCACAGCCTCAGCCAACCTTTCAATGTGCTGTAAAGTCTTCTCCTCGCTCTTAACACTTTTAAGAATGTCCTGAGGGAAGCAGGAAAAAAAGAGAGACAGCTTTTGAGTTCCGATATCAAAAAGAACAACCAATCTCATCAAGTAACTTATCAAACAAAAAGTCTTCAACTGGCCACTTTTTATATCGTTAATTGGTTAAAATTGACTTCCAAATGTTATATATCGTAGCTGGATATCGGACATCCCACGGTTTTAATTGCTTTAATTGAATCCCAGCAATCTAATTCTAGAGATTTACTAGCAATCCTTTAAAGGGACCCGAACATCAAATGCTAATTATACTTAGGGCTTCTGTTCTGTTTTTATTGATTTAATTTTTTGGTGCTTATTTGTAGCTATTTTTGAGTTTTATACACTGTTACTTTCCAAAATGCTTGTATGTATAGAAACTCGACAGTACTTGTACACTTAAGCTGTACCATCTTTCCTTTGCTGTCTGTTTTATTCTATCTAACTGTAATATAGCTTTAAATCCCGCAAACAAGCCTTCTAATTGTAATCGTTTTAAATCTCGCAAGCAGAGTCTCCAATAGAAATGTAAGAATTTGCTGCCACTCAGTAATTGGGGTGGGTTTAAATCATTCAGAACGAATCAATCATAGAGAGCACTGGGAAAGGTAGTAGTTTTTTTTTGTTTTTTTTAATATGGGAAAGGTTTGAAGTCAGTGTAAATTGAGTAACCATTACCAGTGTTTTTCTGGTGTTTATTGGCTATAGACCGATTTAATTTTTATATATATATATATATATATATATATATATATTGGGGGTGTTTTATCTGTTAAAACCAAAAATCAAAAGCCTTAATTATAATACATTCTAGAATTTCAAATGTATCTTCTAGGATGTGGTCACTACAGAATTCTTCACAGGTGTTATTTAATTATATACAATGAGATTCACTTTAAACTGCTGTACCTTCCATGTCTCCTGTTTTTCATCTGTTGAATCTGTCATTTCACTGCACCGGGTGATTTCTTCCTCTTTGGAGCGCAGCCAGACTCTGAATTTATCAGTAGAACCTTTGTAAAGCTGGTGTTCCTCTACAATTTTTTCAAGTAATTTCATTCTTTCCTGAAAAAAGAAAGAAAAAAACTTTCAGAACTGAGACCAGTTATTAGTATACAGTTAGTCCTTTGTTTTGTTTTACTTAAACTTTTGTTACACTCACAGCATTTAAAAAGGCTCTCATGACATGAAGTGCTCTTTAGATTCGTGTGTCAACAAGATCTGAACATTCCCCACCTCATGGTATTTCTGGACAGACTCAAGTCAACATTTAGTCCATGTCTAAATTTATTTTATAGCTGTACCCCAGAATAGTCACTTGAAACATAGTAAGAAAACCTGGTATTATGTTTCACACCTGTTGAAGACTGTCCCCTTCTACAAACAGCTGACAAACTAAAGGTATACAGTAGACACATTTGTATGCGTGCAGTTTAACATGAGTATAAGTACAGTATATGAATACTTCAAATGAAAAAAAATATGTTAATAAAAAGAAGGTGCTACAGAATGTGGTTAAAGTGATATGGTTTGCTTTAACTACTAGTTATTTGAACCCTTTTAAAAGCATGCAATTAGAGCAACAGGGCTTAACATTGACACTACAAACACCACAAGGAATAGCTGTTGTTGCACTGCCAAACACATTGAACAAGTGTTCAAACAAGCTCCTGGCAGGTTAATGACAACTAGAGATTGCACTGTGTTTCAGATGTATTCATTCACTGAAGTACAAGACAATGCATTCTGTGTATCTCATCATTCTTCAGGTGTTTTTTTTTTACAGCACAGGTCAGTCTCATCACACATACTTAATTAAGATATTAAAGTCAAGCACAATTTCAACTAGTAATAAAAACTGTGACAAACACAGACGGAAGGACAGAAAAACAGACAGCCTCCGTATAGCACCAGATTCTGATACACTCAATAAATTGTCCTAAAGAATGTTCATAGCAAGTTAATAAAAATGTAAAGCAATAGTAAATCGTAAGAGACATATAATTGTGTCTATCAAAACCATGAACACTGCAGTCTGTACCAACCTGAGCCTTGGTTCTGATCTCTTCATAACTGTCTTTGAGATGTTCCTGGGCCTCGCTGTCCACACTGGGGTCCTGGGTGCGATTATACAGGGTGGCTGCCTCATCCAGCAGCCTCTCCAGCAGGAGGGCCTGGTTCTCTGTGTCACTCAGCAGGACGCTGTGATGGTCCAGCTGCCAGCTTCTCTTTCAAGCCCAGCTGCAGCTCCAGGTTGGGTTCCAGAATCATCTTCATCTTCCCCAGCCACAGCCCAAACTCTTCATGGGCCTTCAGGTACTCACTCCAGTGCAGCCACACCCACTCAATACTGCTACAGAGGGGCAAGTGAGGACAGTGAAAACAGCTGTAAATGTTTGTCTAGAAACAGAATGTCCTACATTTATCAGGATATTTATCAGAAAGCTAATTTGGCTGAACACAGGTATCTTGTTTTCAGCTTCAACAAAAAAAGAAAACAGCATTATGCCAGACTCTCCATGACTTGAAATAGATTTGTTAAATTATGTAGTCTATTCTAACCTTGGGTGCAAGAAGATGACTAAAGTTGGTAATCTTAATGCATAACAACTTACATTAATACATCTGTTTTTCTTTTGGAATAGAAATCTTGCTAATGAAACACTAGAGATTGCCAGCAGAAGACAGTACTGTATCAAATGTTTTTATTTTCTCTTTTATGTTAAGTTAATTTTTTTTTTTTAATAAAATACAAATCTTCTGTGGTATCTAAAGCAAATTCAACCTATATTACCTGTGACAGTGGATGATGTATGTACATGTTTCTTCCCACAGTGATTTTATTTCTTTTAGTTTGGAGAGTGTTTTGTGCTTCTGGTCCTCATCGCTGCACTGCAGAACAGCGTCCCCTGCCACAAATACAATATCCATCTTAACTTTGCCATCATGCTCCGACTCCCAGATTTTCTATGAAAAGAAAATATATAAGGGGAATGCCATCTCTCATAATATGTATAGTTTAATGATAACAATTGAAGAGACCCCAATACCTATCCAGCAAATGAAATACAAAAACTCACGTTAAGGCTACTGCCAAATTTGACAGGTAAAAGTGAACATTTATATTTTGCCCAGTGAGTTTCAAACACTGAACATATTTAGTATCCCTCACATCCAAACACCCTGTGGTGTGTTTCTCACCTCTGTTTCTCTCAGCCTGGCTTCCAGGGCTGCCCTGGGGCCTTGGGTATTGTCATTGACTTTCAATCTCTCCTGGACAGCCAGCATCCAGGCCTGGGCACTCTCCAGGCTCTCTCCAAACTCATCCTGCACCTCCTGGGTCATGGTGCAACACAGAGCTGCAGTTGGGTAGGCGGGAGGAATAAAGTTCTGAATGTTGCACTGGTGTAGGCAACATTCCAGGTACCAGCTTAAAACATTTGCAAATCTCTAGAATTCCATTGGTGGAGCAGGACAACATCACAAAAAAAACTAAAAGCACAACTGGGCCTTATCCAAGCACATAGTTCATGGAAATTATGGGGTGATCATTGAATCAGAAAATGTTCTTATACAAGAATAATCCAATATGCATGTGTATTTATGAGAGTTTAATCATATTCTCCTCTAATGAGCTGCATAGAATAAGGCAACAGCTGGGTATGGTTATTCAAAAGAAAGCCTCAAACAGCAACCTCAAGGCAGGTCTAATCTTGTTTTCTGGACTTTAAATTTGCTTACCTTAATGCTGATCAAGAAGCCTAGTTTGTTCTCAGTATATATTCTTCATGTTACCCAACAGAACGTCAATTCTTCCAAGAAGCTGAGAATAAATGAGAATGCAATTAATAATGTTCCACGGACAAAAAACACCTATATACGTTATAATATACCCCAGAATGTCAAGTGTCAGAACAGCTTAGACTTGGTGGCATCTGCTGCTGTCTAAAGTTAAGTCAGCAGGTTAAAATATGCATTTCAAATAAACAAAAAACTGTAGATTCTCCACCCATTGAAATTACAATACAACACGTTATCACTAACAGTATTAATAGTTTCTGGATGCAAGCCAGAACCAAAATTAAAAATCTACATCCATAATTCCAACCTAAAACACTTATGCTTAAGCCATGTACTTGTGCTGTGTTGTAGCTGAAGAATAGTCAGTGTTAAAACCTGAGGGTCATGGAATGTATCTGTAGTAGTCTGTGCATTTTCTAAAAAAAATTGTTTAATGGCAATTGGGATGTTCAGAAGACACAACTAAAAGGCATGCTAAATACAGTGGGCTCATTGTCAATTTAGCAAGACGTACTGTATTTATAACAACTTCCACTGTTCTAATGCCGCAGCATTGGGATGGCAGTTGAACTTCCTTTAAAGAAAGAAATGTAAACAGTATGAAGTTTAAATCTGACAATCAATATTTGAAGTTTTAACACAGCAGTACAGATAGTACTGTTTTCACTAAATCTCTTTCCATAAAAAACAGACCATCATAGCTAACATTGTTTGCAAGCCAGAGGTTTTGGGAAACAAAATACCACTTCAGTTTCAACAAGCTGGACAACCCCGCCCAACAGACCCCATTATTTTTTGCCGCCACCTACTGCAGCCTGTCCCCAGGCACCACAGAGCAAGCAAAAGAGCCTGTTTTAAGTGTAGGCTCGAAAAAGTAAAAAACATTACCAAAACATCAGCTTCATTATTATTATAATTAATTTATTTTTTATTAGATGTGTTTTTTGCTGTATTATGCAGTATCATCATTTCCCAAATTCTTCTATGAAATTACTGTGCAGTATCAAACAGTAGAAGCCCATCAATTTCAGCATGCCTGACCCCCAAAAAAAGAAAATAACTATAACAAAAAAATAACCACAAACCTAGCACGATTAGATGACTCTCCAAAATACACACAAGGAAGACGTAGATATGTTTATTTTACATGACTTTATATTCAGTTATACCTTTTGAAATGTAGGCTACTTATCCTGTTACTCAAAAGCCAAAATACATTCGTAATGCATGAGCATGTGGAATATGCATTTCAGTTTCTCAGTATCTTTTATAAATTCAGCTTGTATTTTAAATGTCACACCCCCCCCATGCACAAGGCCACCTTGCTATTAATAGAATGTCCTACACCTTTCCCCAAGTAATGTGTAAATCATTGTTATTTTGTTGTACAGCTGTTACCACTAAGGTACAATGTACTGAAACACTTGCTCTAAAATGATCTGAAACTACACTGATATGTATCTGACTTTCTAAACCATGCTTGATCTTCTAAACCAGTAAGCTCTGCAAAGTGAATGGGCTTCCAATTAGAGCTCTGTTAACTTAGGGTGAAACAGACCCAAAAGGTAAAGTGACTACTAATTCAACTTTAGTGTTTTTAACCTTATTACAGACAAAATCTGTCATTTTCTACATACTCTTTTGAAAGTGGCTGAACTTTCAAATAGACCAAAGCTTGCCTTACATTAGCTGCCAGGTACAACTGCATTGCAGTTTAGTCGTTAAAATGTAAAAACAGATAGATACTTCCTAATATGTGGTTAATTATTTAAAATTATACAGGAAAATAAAAACAGTTTCTAGGCTATACCGATCAATTATAACTGGCAGTACGTTTATGAATTAAATGTAGAACAGCATCTTTATTATTAAGCCTAAACCGAGTGTGAATTTTATTAAAATGCCGCCTTTATAAAGTTAACTGCCAATAGGTCATGCTTCTGTTTTTATTTCAACGGATATAATTCCCCGCTGAAAACAAAGTATTTTTTTTTCTTTCTTTAGTACATTAGGCGTTTCCCTAGGAGTGACTCATTCCAACCAGTTAATGATTTCCCCAGGGTACCACACAAATAAAAGGATTTGCATATACGTTTGGTGGCTCATCCGTTTTTAAAGGCTTGGCACTGTCTCTATTCTATGAAGATTGTTTGCACTATACAGCACATTCCTTTACAGTCATATTTCTGGAATTCTACTAGACCACGCCAAATTACAAAGATGGAAGTACCGTTCTTCAGTTAGCTTATGTATTTAGAGGGCGAATTATTGTTTACAGCCACCTAAATCAACAGGAAATACCGATATATTTAGCCGAGTTAAGATATACGACCGCATAGTTCACATGTCAGACACGTTTAAACAGGTTCTGCAATTGGTTGTAAAAGGCATATGAAATGTTTACGTAACCAGATCCTTACAGGCAAAGCACGGTACATTCTGTTTTAAAATAGCAGACGAAATTAATTTAGCTAGGGTTGTTTTTGGTAGCAATACCTATTGAAATACTCCTCCAGACATGGGTCAATTGATATAATAACATGAATGCAACAGTATATATTTTACACTCATGCCAATGTTTCCCTGTGCCAATTGTATTTCAAAGTAAAGTAAGTTACACTGCGTCTATGCATTACTGCTTACAGAAGTTAAACTTGTGCATCCGTACAAAGAATAAAAAACAATGTAGCTCGTTTCACTTTTAAATCTGTCTAAAGTGTACAATAACCTGTAGTTTTACCAATCTATTGGTTTACGTATGCTACCCAGTATCCATTCAGCGACCAAATGTTATAGTATCAGACCTTAAATGTATACAGATGATGTTTTTGATCGATCTTCTCAAATTCTGCAACAACTTAAAATCACATCTATTTGAAAAGAAAAAAAAAATAACGCGTATGTGTTGTCTACAGATAACTACATACAGTATGATTAATAAAAAAAGATAACATCTGAAATCTTTATATAACCAAAGAAAATATGTCCTTTACATACCACTACATAGGCATCAATTGCGTGTTAAAACTACCGTCACACAGCGCTAAGATCCCTCCAGATACATTTTTCATGACTCAACTGTCAGTGAAGGAAGAGAACCCAAGGCCTCCTCTAATTGAAATCTAGTCGTGTGACATCGGTACCTTTTACCAGACGACAGCAACCAATCGTCAGAGCAACCGAACAGCTTGCTCAGATGGCAGAATTATAAATACTCTCTGCATACTGCGTTGCACAGTACCACGTGATACCTAAAGATGGCAAGGGCGTCTCTTCTAAACAAAACCAACTCAGACGGAACTAACTGGTTTCAGATTTATTTTTCGCAATTGCACGCAATGAAAAAACAAACAAAAAAAACACATATTGTAGGAATTTAATATTTGGCCCAATGCAACAATTGGCTAAATATAAAGCACGCAACATGAAAGGGGCGTGGTCTGATGCTTTGTACTGCATGTTTAAATATTGGGAGGGAGTTACAGTTGGTACTTCAGAACATAAATCCAGAATAGGAGATTTAAGTAATACATAGTTTTAAAAATATATGGCACATTAAAAAAGCAGTTTCTACAACTATGTTTAAATATCAGGTCTAGAAGTAGATAATGTAAAATTGTTTTATAATTAAAGAGGGCACATAAGTCTAAAATTGTAGATGTCCTACAGGAATATTTCTTTAAAACATTCGTGTAAAAGAGCAGAAAGTCCATTCAAAATAAGAAAATAGATCCTCCATCAACTACATTTTTCTAGATATTTATTTCTACCTTCAATCATTATTTCTACAAAAAAAACTCCTCTAGTTAATGTATACATTGAGAACTCCTGGTAGCATGTACTATATCATATTTTAAAGTTATTGAAATAGAAAAAAAAAATCTGGAATAGTTTGAAAGCATGGTAGGCAGAAAGAATCCCAAACAAATCAAATATGTTGATATCAAATCTCTAACATTGGCAAGATAAGACTGCAGACCACCCTACAGCAATCCCAGTCTGTTTGTGCACATTCACAGAAAAAAAAGAAAAAACCAACACACACTTCAAAGTCAAATAACTGTATTTATTCTTAATGTATTATTCTTGAAATGCATTTGTTTACGACTATAAGTCGCCCTGGATAAGGGCGTCTGCGAAGAAATAAATAAATAATAAAAAATTTATTATTCCAGGAAAAGCCTCTTGTTTTAACATCCATTTGTTGCTTACCATCTTTGTTACCATACACTTCCTTCAGCATTACCGTATACAGAAATTCAATACAAATGTCATTCAAAAATCTGCTTCTATTTTGAGTTAATCATTATGGAAGCAGCACTGACTGACTAGTAGAAAACCATAAAGATCCTTAGCTGTGATGCGATAAACCGATCCCAGCTACCTGAAATAAAAAGTAAAATTAATTTCAGCAACAGCCCACATAGCCGATAGTAATCACAGCAACACAACTATTAGTTTCAAAGGCGGAGTAAACCCGTGTACTAATATTGCTTTTTTTAATTGGGTACAAAGCAATGGTAAAACACACAAACAATATTTCCTTGAAATACGGTCAATAATCTAAATCAAATTGAATGCTATTTAGAAAATGAAAGTGTTTTTTTTGTTGTTTGTTTAACATGCATGAAGTGTGGCAGTTATTTGTCTATTTAGCAGACGCCTTTATCCAAGGCGACTTACAGAGTCTAGGGTGTGTGAACTATGCATCAGCTGCAGAGTCACTCACAATTACGTCTCACCCAAAAGACGGAGCACAAGGTGGTGAAGTGACTTGCTCAGGGTCACACAATGAGTCAGTGGCTGAGGTGGGATTTGAACCGGAGACCTCCTGGTTACAAACCCTTTTCTTTAACCACTGAACCACACAGCCTCCTCTCTACCTGTTAGCTGATGGATGACAAAACCGGTGAATTTGTCACCACCGTGGAAACAGGATGGGAGTGTCAAAGAAATATCGCACGTGGAACTGCTTCTTCTGCAGTCACGCCTAAACTTCCTTTATTTTCTCTTTGCAGTCCTCATAAACCCCAAGCACAGAATAGTACAGAGGGCAAACGTGAAGGACTGCACATGTCTGAACGCGTTGGTAAGGTGGTTCTTAGTTGTTGTATGTATTCATGTTAAACACACATTGCCATTCATATTTAGTTTAATTTAATACAACGAACATTTCAATTTGATATAAATACAGAATAAACCCCATTCAATTAATGTCACCATACTTATTGGTTACATACCTTACTATTCAGTACTCTTCAAAACAAAACAATATTCACTCGCCAAGTTTCACCTGGAATTTAAATCCACCCGGAAACGGAACTGCAGCAGCAAACCTTCATTGCTGCACCGGAAATACTATCAAAACAGTATATTTGAATTTATGTAATTGATGAAATATTATCCTTGCATATATAACACATATATATATAGTTAAATGTTGCAAACTGTAAAAATACGCGCTCTAAAATAAAAATAACAGAAATGTTACACCATGATAAAATGTGATGACTTCTTACACATTTTAAAGCAGCCGCCCCAACGTTATAACTGGTTTGATTGACATTAATAATGCCGAATCATGGCGAATACGGTTTGGAGGGACAGTTCACTTATCCAATAGCAGCATCGCATGTGCAGTTCATGCTCATTTGGATCGAGGTAGCTGACGCAGTGTATTCCTTAACTAAGAGTGACCCTGACATCAGACAGTTTTAATTTCCAAAGTAAAACAGGTACGAAAGTATTAAACAATGAATCGTTTATTTAGATTGTCTGCCGGTTTGCTTCGTTCAGGTACTGCCGGATTGTACAGACGGGGACCAGTGTCCGAGGGGCATGTGTCGTTGGTTGTCGCACGACTTTTAGCAGTGAACCCGAAAATAGTGAGCTGGGGCAGCTGATTAAAAGGATAAGGTTGTGGTGTTTATTAAGGGAACCCCTGCCCAGCCGATGTGTGGTTTCAGCAACGCCGTGGTGCAGATCCTTCGGATGCATGGTGTTGACGATTACGCATCTTATAACGTGTTGGAGGACCAGGACATGAGACAAGGTCAGCAGCTGGGGTTGTGTTTGTTACAAAACAATGTAACTTTTAATACTGTACACGAGGCAGTCAGAAATACAAATACGATTTATGAAATATTTAAATAGCACAATTTACATTGGTATTAATTGGATGCATTTATCTGTCTTTCCATTTCGAATACATTTTAAGGTAGCCTAATTGCAAAACTGTCATATTGATGTCTATACATTTTTTTTCTTGTTTATATATTTATTCAGAATCGCAGGAATAAATAAACTGTTTTCACTAAAACTTCAATCCCCAACAGTTTGACCATTTGGTTGCTGCTTCGCGTTTAGAATGACTTGTTTCAAGGTTTAAACCCGTCTTTCTACAGCATACTTTCACGTTGTCACTTAAAAAAACTTCCCTTGTGAAATCTATTCACACAATATGGGTATGCTTCCATTGAAAAGGGACTATACTGTAACGTCCAATTCTGCTATATCAGTTTGCTACCTATTTAAAACATTTATGAAGTTAAGTTCGACTTAATTATTTTTACTGTAAAATATTAGCAGTATTTTTAAAAGGCACAAGTAGAACATTGGTTGAACAGCACCAGTAACTTTAGATTATTTAAAAGCAGTTACAGAACAGGTACTCAGCCAAACTGTCATCAGATGATTTTCTTTTAAATAACCTGGCAATGTCATTTTCTATCAAGTAAATGTCCCTTTAAAGATGGGAACAAAATTTTTATTACATTAACTATTTCCCCAAATGACACAAGAGTTTTCTAGATGGAAGGAAGATTATGACACGCTACTGAGGTCTCTGGCTAAGACAGACACCCAACACACACTGTATTCTTCAAGCTTTGGTTTATTGTAATTGTGATTGAGTCGTTGTACCTGTGATGATTATTGTAATTTAAGGAAGTTGTTAGAAGTAGTGTTTACAGGACTATAATTTTGAACTGTGCACGTGAAAATAGGATTACTGGAAAATGTTCTTTGTACCTTTTTTAACGTGAAAGAACATTGTTTACAGTATTTTGCAGACAGTTTGAAGTTTAATGGGAGAACTTTTTTTTTTTTTGCATTTTGTCGGTGGGCCAAGAGATTATTTTCCTGGATCCCTCAATAGTACAAAGTTGGAGTGAGTCTAGGCTAACTGTCAGGTCTTTCTCGGTCTGTAACAGTAGATAAGTACTGTGACCTCTGCTTATCTTTTGGAGCAGAAGACATTTCCTTTTACCATGCTACAATGTGAATATACTGAAATCCTACATATTCCTCCTACACTTTCTGTTGTATGTTGGTTATTCTGCAAGGCTCCTTAAATTGGACATCAGTGGTAGGCACATTGAATTTAATACATCAAACAAAGCTTACTGGATTTTAAAATAAGTCATTAATGATGCTGTACATTAACAACAAATGCAGAAGACTGTGCAAGCTTTACCCCTATTCGAAGGTTAATTTACATGTTCACATTACAGTATAATAAAAATGATGATCCCAATATGATGATATGATTTTTATAATATTTGTACTATGGTACTTTATGTATTCAATAGTTTAACATTTTGTTTCACTGTAAAGTGTATGGTTCCAATCAGGTTTCAAATTAAACTGCTATTATCCTATTTTGAATCTTGAAACGAGATGCAGACATATATTTCAAGTAGCCCGTTCAAAATATAACCTAAAAAGACAAACATTTGTACAGTTTCATTCATTTGACTCCACAATAGTGAGATTTAGACTTCCATTAACACAATCTGTTTCCCAGGAAGTCCGTCTGTCCCCAATGATAAAACCGTAGTAAAAACATCATTATTTCTGTCTTCCTGCAGAAGTCAAAAACTTTTCCAACTGGCCGACCATCCCTCAGGTTTACTTCAATGGGGAGTTTGTTGGGGGCTGTGATATCCTGCTTCAGATGCACCAGAATGGAGACCTTGTGGAAGAACTGAAGAAATTGGGAATCCATTCTGCTCTTCTAGATGCAAATAAAGATGAGCAAAAAAAGTAGAAGATACAGAATGGAAAGAATCGCCAAATATTACGTTCTGTGAATATGTACATGGATTTCCAAATATTATTCTATTTCAGCAATGCCTTATACAATCTCTTAAGAAGCCAAACCCAGCTGGAATTACACTGGAAAGTGAACACCAAAGTGCTGTCTCTGCACACTGTCATTCCACTCTTGCAACAAAGCTTGACAACGCAACACACACACACACGTTTACTAGCAACCTTTGTGTGTACTTTTGGACTTTTTGGCTTGCTGCACTGTTCATGAAACATAATATTTAAATCGTTTGGAATATTTGTTGTATTGAAATGTATAATGAAAGCAAAAATAGTGTGTCTGTGTAAACCTCTTTATATTAAAATATTAGTGTGATTAAAAATTTTAACATGTCTTGCTGCAAATACTGTATCGTATATTTTTTTCGTGCATGAACAAAAAAAAAGAACAATATCTTTTAACAGGCGTTCTGTACAGTACATGCAGAGTCTATTAATGTATTTAGGGAAACATTTGCTGCTTTAAAAAAAGGGGAATTTTGGGGGCTTAAGTGCTGTTTAAGAAAATTACCTTTTTGCAGAATCGCTGCAATTGTTAAATTGAGTAGAATTTTAAACTGCAGGTTAAGTATCTCAGTCAAAGACTGAGCATGGGAAAGGGGCTTAGGGCTGTCATACACAACCTGGTTTAAGACTGTTTTTGTTTTTAAAATGAGGTATTCTCCAGTAAAGTGGTAGTTGGAGACATATTGTGATCATTGTTGAATAACACTTGCAGCAGGCAAGCCAATTGTCATATATCTGTCCTGTACAGCTGCTTCACCATAGAAAACATAATTCAAGACCCTTTCAAAGTTCAGTGTAACGTGATTGTTACAAATGGGTAAATAATATATTGTTGGTTAGTCATGAATTAACTGATATTGAATTTCAATTCATTTTGGAATTGTAATTAAAAGAAAATACAGAGTTTTGGGTGTCTAAAAGAGAAGATTGCATCATTGGTGTCCTGAAATCACCCCTTCATTGAACATGTCCTGGGAACCTCTGCCCCAGCTAGGGACTTGCAACCAACCATGATCTGATGAAGTTAGGCACTGGATGCACCACAGATGCAGGAGCACCACATTAACATATTATATTTGACATCTGAAATATTATCCCAGCCCCTCCTTAATTGCCATCCAGTGATACCCGCTGATGCAGCACTGAAAAGCTTGTTGTAAACCCATGTCGAAATGGAAAAGGAGAAGCTCTTAAGTGATTATTTTTTTTAGGAATAGTAGCGCTACTAGCATTGCGTGCAACCTCTATTTTGTTGTAAACATAGCCAGTGATCATTTTGCAAGTAAACCTGTTAGCATTACATCTAGATAATTTACAGTTTGTAAGTACAATTATCTGCTGACAGATTTATGTGAATAAGGCTGTTTATTATATAAGCACATAGTTATTGAAGCAAATCTAAGCATGTCTAGTGAGCCATAGCCACAGATGTTACTAAAAAAAAAAAAGTGAGAATCGTGCCTATAGGAAGCTTCTTTCCTGGATTACCTTTATACCAAAAACAGTTTGACTGTAATTTAAATGTATGTGCTACTGAGCCTGCTATGGAAAATATTGTTCTGTCCCTTTTGTAATATAAATATTGATCATGTATTTAAAAAATGTCTGGTACGGTACTTTGGAGATATACTGCACTACAATACCACATTTTACTAAATGAAAAATAAAACACAAACCTGGTACTTGGCTTTTGTAGTATCATGTCATGTAATAGAAAAGCCACTGGGTGGAGCTGATATATATAGTAAGATAGGTGAATATAAAAAAAACATCCTCCTTTGTTTTTAATAAAAAGAAGAAAAAATCTAGCACCACTCTCAGCAACATAAAGCCCTCTTTAGAATGACTACATACGCTGCCTGACATATATTGTAGGATTAAGGTGACTATCAAATGTTTTGCAATTGTATTCATCATCTGTGCACTTACTGACATGTCAAGACTTAACAGACACTAACCACTAAACCACTAATAGCCACACTACTACTAATACTGTATCTTTAAGAAGTAGTTTAATAAAAAAAAGGTTGAACAACAATACAATTTTAATATTTAGTTCACATCACACAGAGTATTAACTCTTTTCTTTATGCAGTGGCATGAACAGACATGTCCCTCCTCTTTGTTGTAATGGTTCTTTGTGTGTTAGCTTGTTATGAAGGCTTTTCATAGTACTGTGTATTTTTTTTTTTTTTTTTGCTTTAGTTTTTAATAATGTACAGTAATCAGAGTTAAAGCTTTGTATATTGTGGCCATTATGTGCAAGGAAATATCGTAACACCAGAGGGTGCTGTCATGTTTATAATAGCTGCCTGAAATGTTTTTTGGTAACTAAAACAATACTTCCTAATAGAAATAATGAAAAGGAGAGTGGTCATATGTCTCTAGCTTGCCAGTGAGCCAGGACATATTTGTGATTCAATGTACTAAGTGATAATAAGAAACAGAGCTTGATAATGACTGTTTGCAAATTTATAAGTAGGTTTAATATACATGTAAAATTACACTTGAAAAGGAAGCTGTATTGAATGAGAATGATCTGCTTCACTTTCATTGCATTATAATTACCACTGCTTTCATTCTACCAAGTTTCATTGTAGGCCTATTTTGGGAGTTCATTTAGGAAGATGCCTCATCTGGTATCCAGTGGGGGCCTAATTATATATAGCAATACAGCTGCAGGGCAAAGTGACTGGGGCCAATCATTTTGTTTCCGTTGGCTCAGATGGGACTCAAACTCAGTACCAGGATTTTCATCTCCTGCCTTTTACTCCAATAACAGGACAACAGTACTGTCTTCAGATTAATAATACAGGTGTAGCACACATTTCCAGCAGGTTGACTGAAAGAAGATGAATTGTGTTGCAATAGTGGGCTGCTTTTGAAGTTGCACACACTGAGAGAGGGCTCTGCTTTGGCACTAATTTGGTAAACCACCTTAAGTTTTCATTTTACAGTAAGATCTGAGCAAATGCAATGGGGAAAATGTTATTTCAAAAGACATTTCATGACAGGATTGGTGTATGCATTAACAGGATGCTATAAAAAAAATTAATTCCCACCTGGTCTCCTTTCCAGAGAACATATTTTATCCCTGCCTATTACCATATATTTTAATGTACCACAAAACACTGAGACAGTTACATTTTAATGAAAAGTTAATCATTTAACATCACTTAGCCAAGATGGATTATGCTTAGCATTTCATGTCAAATGTTTCATGATTTGTTCTTCTAAAAGATTAAAGTTTTAAGCAATTACTGCAGTATTTGTATCATGATACACAAAATATTTATTTTAAAACATAATTGTGGTAATATGGAGCTGGCAATTATAAGGAGACAGAACAACAGGTTAGATCCAATACTCACATAATTTGACAGCCAGTTATATATATAATGTATTTAATTGAATTAAATATGAATATGAATATAAAACATTTTCTTTTTGTCTGCATGGTTTGCTCTGTCACCTCCTCTCTGTAGGCCAAATCATACCTCTGATATCATTTGGGTCTATAGAGCAAAAGACTTGGACACAGCACTTTATTGAATCCAGAAGGGGTGGGAGTCTTGGATGATGATAAAAGCAACACACTACAGCTGCGTCTCTGGGAATCAGCACTGTAAGAAGCTGTTGTTCCTGAGTTGCTCAAACAAGAGGGAACACTCTGTAGGCTCTTCTGATAAACTTTCCAGTTCTTCAAATAGGGGGAGCATTGACAGCAGACCCTATTCCATCCTCTTTGTATCAGTCTGCTTGTGTTTCTTTACAGTGATGTATTTACTGAAAATATTCGATGTAGATGACAGGTTGGATTGTGTTTACTTGTACTGCATCCAATCAGACAGCTGAACTCCAATGCACTGTATGTCATTATAGATGCTGAACCTCGGATCCACAGAGGAGGGCTCAATAGAATCTTAACAGCAGAATGTATATTGCCCAATTGAATGTGCTTATATGTTTATTCAGTAAACAGGGCAAATGATGTGTTAATCAAATACAAAATAAATGATGCCCCATAGTCTCTATATTGCATTAACCACACAAAATGTTTTCTCCCAGATAAAAGTATGTAATGTCACCACCAAAGAACAAGGGTCTATAAGATGGGAATTTTAGCAATCAAAAATGTTGTTTTACCCTAATGCAACTACCACAGAGTATATTTGCAGATATATTAGCTCTTTTAAATGTAATTTTTCTTATTGTGAATCCATTTTTTAATGTCAATGCCAAAACGTCAGTCAGCAGTATGTTGTTCAGCAATACAGTATGAGATGAGACATACTACAAGTTTACATTGTTTAAAGATGGTTCTCACAACTTCTACAGTAGAGTAAGTATTTCATTTTTGGACGTCTCTTTAGGCATAAATCTCACAGTCCCTTTTCCTTTTAGTTTTATTTATTAAACTGCAACTACTGAGCACATTTGTGAATGTCATGTTTGTTTTCTGCATGACTGCAAACAAGCTCTTTATCCTTAAAATGTAAATCAGGTGTTTTATATAAACTACAATTATTGGGCTTTCGGAGACAGCAATTAACTCTTCTTGTATGCTAAATTGCATTTCGTATTGATGCTAATAGCCTTCTCCTCTTAAGTCTTATGACATCTTTAGTACAATTCCATTTGCTCTTCAAATGTATATAAATTACAGAAAACAATTCAAGTGCTTTAAGGCAATGACAGTGTAAAAAGCACACAGTATGTGGGTTAGATCATTTTGCAGACTCATACACGTGCAGTTTAGGATCATAATTATTAATGTTGCATCTCACCTCTAAACAGTAAACATGTGATATTTGTGTTGGCACTTATACCCTCTTCTTAATAATCTCTGCTGTCAATTTCACTGCCTGTATTTATATGCTGGTTTAAAGTAATTGAAGCTTCACCCATACTCAAAGCTGATTTTACCACTTGCCAGTCTACCAGTCAGAAACTGAGAAGTAGCTAGCGGTACTAGATTGCATACCATTTGGTTATTAGTTTTCATGAAAATAAACATTGTTATGGCATGTTGTATAATAATAATCATTTTAATCTTAAAATATTTGGGAAATTGCACAATTTTAAATGTATTGACTTCCGTATCCATGGTGGCTGGTGAGTCTAAAGACACGATTAGCCTCAGAACTATTATATTTCCCAGTGTTCTTTAGCATCCAGTTTGTAAACCAAACTGCTACGTTTCTCATTGAAACTTCAAAGCCCCCTGGGCTTATGGCTTCAGACCACAAATTGTATGTTCTGATTCTTGGTGAAAACCATGACAGTTGGAACAGCTGATTCCTTTTCCATTTGATCCATAAATGTACAAAAATACTTTATTTGAAGATATTCATACGTGCTTTGAGAACTCACACAGGCTTTGAGTTGTTTTTAAAGATGCCCTGTCCCTGTTCAGAAGTATAGCTTCTTACTGGTGTGGGGCTTGATCACAGAAGGAAATACAAAAACTGTTTTTTGACCAGCGTAATGGGATTGCATAATCAAAAAAGCAGATGGGATGGCAGTCACATTCTAAGGACAGCTTTATAAATAGACAGTTGTTCTGTTTGGGCTAGAATGCAAAACCCTTGCTTGGCTTTGTTAACCTAAACAGCAAGGAACAGGTCCTCTTTCTATTATTCAATTCCATTAAAGGATGAATCCACTGAGGTGTAAAATGTTCCTTTACAATTGTATTGCACTCAAAAATAACATTGCACAATTACAATTCACTTAAGAAGGTGGAGCATTACTAGTCAAGCATATATATCACCCTGAATAATTGCTGAAAAAATATTCCATTATAAAATCTAAAGTAGTGGGGAGTACTACATTTAAGTAATTGTTTAATCATAATTATAAAATCCATTCAAAATCCATAACAACATAATGTGAAAATGAGTGATTTATGGTATAACATTATTTCCTCAGCATCACTCTTCCTTTTTTTTTCAAAACAACACAATCAAGATCAGCTATTTTATGCTCATTAAACATTAAACAGGACACAAGTCTGATTGCTTATTTCACTGGCTTTTTGGTCCTTGCACTTTAGATGTTGTGACTGTTGATTTACACCTGAACACTAAAACCAAATTTATTACAGGCAACTGTAAAATCCCAAACATAGGTGCGTGTCAGAAGGAAGGGGTTCGGATATTGAATGCTAGGAGAGTCAGTATGAGACTCCCCTACAGTATAAATGAGACAGTGCAGAAGAAGGCTATGCATACTCGTCCAAGCGATCCTGGCTGTTTTGTACAAGTGGTTGAGATCTGGGCTGGCATGTGCAGGTCCCCACCATGTGCTTTGTGTTGCCTTGCTCTTTGATCTCCACGTCTCCATGGCCACTGAAACCATTCAATAGTATTGGAACATGGAACATGTGATTGGCAATGAAATGCTACCATACTAGCGTCAAAGAGTATACTGGCCAAACAAAACCAACCAATCAATACCTATAGCAATATAAAAAAAAATGCTATGAAAAACAGTTTTCGATGCACACAAACACAACCAATGACAATATTAACTTTGTTATATTTAACAGAACAATACAAATGTCTATATACTGTAGCTTCCATGGTTCATTGTACGTTTTGCTTTATAAAGAGAATCAAGGCATTTTAAACACGTGTGTACCTTTTTGTGGTTGTCTGCATTATATTCTTTCTGACAATCTATTTCTTCCTGTGAAGATGGCAATTGTGTGGGGCTACATCTGACTAAATCCTTCTCCCTTTCAGCTGAATCCATGGAACCAAGCAGCTAACTGGAGATTTATTTTTTCTTATTAAGAACTAGCGTCCCTCAGGATAGATGGCCAAGATGAAGTTAAACAAAGGCTTTATGGACCTTTCTTTCTTCATTAAGGTCACACGGTTGCTTGTGAGGATAATCTTTCCTGCCCAGTGAACAACCGAATCATGTCAGGCATGCACAATCCCTTTCCTTAACACTTGATGGTGTTTGAAATCTCATTAAATAAAATTCAGGAATGACAAATTCTCGACGATGGCATTTTAATTCAGCATACCAAGGATGAAAGATTAAAGTACAGGTGTGCAAAGATAAAATACTTTTTGTACCGCTAAACTTATCCCCTCAAATAATATTTAAGCCTTCAGTGAATTACAGGCTTTATCTACTATCCTTTGTGCTTAATTATTATCCATTAAAGGCTAGAAAGAGGAAGCCCAGCCTGTGCCTGCATCTACGTCTTGGTGCATGAGTTAGTCTTTATATAAAAAAGGTGCATGTCTTTGTGTGTGTGTGTATATATATATAGAGAGAGAGAGAGAGAGAGAGAGAGAGAGAGAGAGAGAGAGAGAGAGATATGCAGTATATACATTTACATTAAAATATGAGTTAGCTGCAGAATTTGAATGATCTTTGTGAATTTAGCATGGTTTTTAAACACCACCCAGTTAGTCTAATATAAAGTTGTAAATTATAGATACACTGAATGTAAATATCTCAAATTAATATATTTATAGGATCCTATTTCAAAGTTCAAAAGTAATCTTTAAAATTAATAAAATTATTCTTATATCTTTACAATTTTATATTACTTTCAGTAAATTTGCTTGCAGATTGGGACCACAGTAACTACCATTTTACTACGTTGACTTAAAAGAAGGAACACTCATATCAAATGCACACAGGAATTGTAGACAATTCAATTGTGGTTTTGAAAGTCGTGTTATAGCTATGGTCTTATGGTAGGATTTACATTTTATACTCTAGCTATTTGGAAAACAAACCCTGGTAATGTTATGCAGGTTTTAATTGCAAGCAATCCAATTCATTAACTGTAACATTACAAAAAATGCATTTCCATGTTGTGTACTGTAGAGATGTATTTACTGGGTATATTCTGTTCTGGGCTTGCATGTTAAGATTGAGATTGTAATTCGTCTTCACAGAGCCAACCATGAATGCTTATACCCTATTGGCTGGTTCCACAGAAACTGAATAACACTAATTCTGGACTACCTTACCTAAAGTTACATTAGGTAGTCCAAGATTAGTGCTAATCGGGTCTGTGAAACCAGCCGTAATCTTCTGGACTAGTCATGCAGGGGCACAGTGCCTTGTCTTTGTGCTTCAGCTCTTTGCTGTGGTCTTTGTTCAGGGTCTAGCAGGGATTGTGGCTTTTACAGCTGCAGTGAAATCTGTGCTGTCTTGTTTTCTCAGTGATTAAGAGGTTGGTGACTTCTCTGGTTGTTGGCTTGGATAATGAGGACTTTCTTTTTATTTCTGTTATAAATGTATCTGGGCCTAAGTATACATTTCAGATTAATGTTATGTTTGAGGATTCATATGAATGAGTGTTGAATGTATCACTGTTTAATGTGTATTTAATAAGTAGTTTCTGTTTTGTTGCTGCTACATTGTTATTAATGGAACTTAAAATACATGTAACCATCTCCGAAGACTAGTATATTTAGCATTCTTTTGTCATGTGGATCTATGGGCATAGTCCCAAACATTTCTACAAAATAACATTTTCACTCAACTAGGAAATCAAAGTACACATGCAAAATGCTTGAATATCAAAAATCTTTAAAACATTTTTTTTTAATAAAAGCTTTCACACACAAGCTTTCTTATGAAAGTGTAAGCCTCCCTATGATATAAGCCACCAGATTTGAAGCCTGTGGTTTTGACTTAATCCTTTTCTTTCAAACATCTTCTTGTTTTGAATTTGCTTTGATACGTTGCGCTCACCGTTTTCATTTCTTGGATGGACAGTCAGACCAAAAAGAAGGCAGAGAAGTGAAACAGAGCAGCTTCAGCTATTTCCAGACATGGAAACTAGCCCAAGTCCAATGAAACGGCACATATTGTTCAGTTATGCTTTCAGGAAATTAAAACCTTTCCTTTCCCGCCGTGTTTAGTATAATGTCCCAGGGTTAATCATGGCAGTCTCCCCAATCCAGCAGGTTTCAATTTCCAAATTAAACTTTTGCCTGTTAAAATTAGTAATGCAGCTTTGACTGTTCTGAGCACAAATCTCAGAGGAAAATTTGCATTTTGGTTTAAAGTAACAACTCCCTCAAGCTGTTTAACACATCAAGTAAGCACTCTTGAAAGCCTTGTATGATGGATTTAAGATCTATTACTTCAAATTAAGAAGGGGGAACAAGGCACAGAGCAATATATTACCTTTTCCCTTTTAGAGAAAATTTCGAAAGTAAATTAATGACCCTGAAACAATTAACTTTCTTTCGTTGTGATGTTTTATATAGTTAACAATTGTTCTTAAGAAACACCGGCTTCAGCTATACAGCAATTACAGGCCGATTATTCCCACTTAAAAAGACAAAATACAGAGAAATATTGAGAGCAGAAATCTGTGTAAAACCCAGAATCATTGTGGCACACTGCAGCTTTAAGATACTCTTTTTGTTCGTCATGTCTGGTATGCTTTTTATTTGAGTTTTTACTTATTAGTGTAGACAGTGAAAGTAATACTGCATCCATTTTTTTCAGCAGGCAACAAGATTAGACAAAAAGTAGCAATGTTGCCAAATTTGGTATAGAGCAATCTGAAAGCTTGAATGCAAGGTTGTGGCATAGTATAACATATTGCTGGGGGACAGTGGAGTGCTGTTTGAGATTAAAACAAACACCATTTACAGAGAAGTTTAACCTCTGTGGGTTAGGGTTAGGGTTACTCATACTTTATGGGAAATGTAGCGTCTGTGCTTTTGCAGATTTTTTGTCATACTTAGCATCTGCATGGGTATAGTATTTCTATTAAACACTTAAAATCAATGAGGTATTACGCTTCAATACTTTAGCTGCTGTTTAAAATGTGTTTATTCAGCGTCTCGCTTCTTCAAAGCAGGGTGAAAGTGCATGTGAAAGTTAGCTTTGAATGTGTAGAAGTTAAATCCAATTTGCTTCCACTTCTAACGCTGAATTCAGATCTAGTTGAACTGCAAACTTTAAAAGAAACTTGGTATGGATTTGAAATAGCAAACGTTACCTCAAGTTATATCTTTTGATTTCCTTTGTATCGTTTTCTGTTTCCGTCATCACATCCTGGAGAGAACACGTCTATAGCCCTCTGAATGTGTGTTCTCTAAAATCTTTTACACTTGAGAAAAATGAATCTAGGAGCTGAATCTGGTAGTTAACGTGGCTTTGCTCTGTTCACACTTGAAACTAATCTCGGATTTGATGCATCTTAGTTGCTCTTCACTGTAGACACACTAAAGCTGAGTTGACTCTGCAGTGCAGTTCTTTGATCTGCGCACATGTAAAGCACATCTTTACATGCATGACACATGTGCAACCAAAAAAGCTGCATTATTTTTTAATGTGACATAGTTTGTTTATACACGATAATGTAGGGTAAAATTACTCAGATAGTAATGAATACAGACACGAAACAACCCCATGATGTATATTAGTTAATCCAGTAGTCTTGCTTCAGTGCTCACTCAACAGTGCTCTAAAGTGCCAGTGTGAAAACAGTATAACAGTATATAGCTGGTATGCCAGAGTGTACCCATCGACCTCTCCCTGTGAGACACAGTGGATGGAAGATGTATTTCTCTTTATAGTACAGTACTGTATTTTGTCCATCCACTAGTGTTGAGGCATAGTGTTGCCGGGATTTATTGATTATAACAGAAAATGACACAAAGCAAATGAAAATGACAAGAAGGTTGCCCATACCAAGTTGCTCTTTGAGCAGGTTAGAAGCAAATAGTTTATTTAAACTTGCCTTTACTGTCTGTGCTATAGCTGTTTAGTGTGAATTACAATGTGGAGTGCGCCACGTAGGAAGTGCAAAAATGCCTTTTAATGATATTGGATGATAACAGAATGGAAATAAGGGTCACTGTGATAGGCTGTTCAATTGATTATCAAGGGTAGGGTTGCCACCCATTCTGGTTTTGCCTGGATTGTTCTCTTTTCGAGGCAGCTGTCCTGGGAAATCTGTAAGACATTACATATACTAAGTATATGATTTTTTTTTTTACAAAATGACTCTGGTGTCCCGTTTTTGTAAATCAGAGGTGACAAACCTAATCAAGGGAGAGATATATTTGCATTTTCCTTCCTTTT
Source organism: Acipenser oxyrinchus oxyrinchus (assembly GCA_030684275.1). Lineage (NCBI taxonomy): Eukaryota > Metazoa > Chordata > Actinopteri > Acipenseriformes > Acipenseridae > Acipenser > Acipenser oxyrinchus. Next base: position 47,413 of record JAGXEW010000221.1, read on the forward strand.
TATTCCATCTTATAATGATCGAGTTAGTAAAATAGACTGCATCTCAATCCAGGAAGTATTCAGCTAGTTAGGCACAAATATCTTGCTATATCCCCACAGGAAATATTAGCATTGCAAACCAATACTAAAGATGAAATACACTTGCTGCCTTCATTCCCACTTTAATTACTTTCTACAGCAAACATATAATTCCTACATGAAGTATTTACTTGAGAAAATAATTAGGTTCTCTATAATTCATTCCCCTTGCTATCGCATGCAACTAATTATGTTTTCTTTCTTTAAACTTCGTACAGCAACAGATATGAAGATAGCCTTGTATAGTTTATTTATTTCAGTGTCCTCCCTATAACCAACTTTATACCTGCAAGCAGTTTTTACCCAATGTAGCCCAATTTATATTCCCTGAATATTTAACATTTTTACATTTCTTTTACCTGAAAATACTATCAATAAATTAAGTCATTAACCTGACAGAGCCCTTGAGTAAGGGCTTGTAGTTAACAAATAAACATTTCAGATAGGTGTCTTTTTTTAGTATATTAAATGGAAGTACAGTTAAAGCATCCTTGTGTATTCCATTATTCTCTATGTCAAGTTTGATCGTGGGTATTGTACAAAATATTGATGCTTTCATGTCAGTAAATGTGTCAAAGTGACAAAGCCTTTTAGAAAGCTAAATGTTTTGGTGGCCTGGACATTGATGGCTTACCTAGTATAGTTGCCATATTATTATTTTTTTTTGTTAAGTTCCATTACCAGTGTTGTCCAGAAAAAAATAACCTGTTTCACTACAACAACCTGTCCATATCAATGATACAGACCACACATTGGTCAAACCCAGTTCAACTGATTCTTCCCTGCTCCGTGTTAAAACAAAACCTATTGTTCTTGTTTAAAAATAAAAATAACGAGCCAGAGATCACCAATAGTCTTGAAAACCATGTAAATCAATGATATTGGAAGAAATTGCTGTTGATCCTTTGCTGGCTGTTGGAAGACATGCTTCTATTTAGTGGTGGCAATTACATTGGGTGGCTATATTTACTACCGGTTTCTTTAGTGTTACTCTGAAATAAATTGCAGTTGCACACGTAGCACTGTGACTACCCGTGTTTTCATTCCACTTAAAATAAGTTGTGTTAAAATATGTACAGTATTGTAGATGATTGCACTCCATTCTGGCCCATCCCTAACAGTAAAGCCATTGTTACATCCTGAGATGACATGTTATAATAGATGATATAGCTGTCCAATGTGTTTTATTCTATTTTGAAAAACACCACTAATTGGTCATTGAGTTGAGATAGCAACTGTACTGTGTGAGCGTGACACATGAATAACTGCCATTCACTTTGTGGGACATTTTGTATGATTTATAAATCCTCTATGACATCTGGTTTAGTTTTCTGTCTTCTTTGTTTTAAAAATAATAATAATATTGAACCAGTGCATTAACAAATAGAATTAAGGAGTAAACATCACATAATTGACCCATATTTTTAATAGACTTGAAGCTTTTAACTTAGAGAGCTATTTTCAAAATAAAATTAAAAATAATGTGAAGTAAAATTAGAAGCGGCCATACAAACAACCCTACAGACTGGAGTTTAATCAAATTAAACTGAGCAGAGTGTAAGATTTGTCTGGTCCAAACCTAAAAATATATTACTGTGAAATAATAACCAAAAGTAATTACAACGTCAGTTTCTCAGATGGAGACTGTTTAAGTATTATATAGTCCCTGAGGGGTAGCCCTCTTGAACTCTGTCGCTGATTTTAGGGCTGACCAGTCATGCTAGCCTCCATAGTTCAGGTTCTAGTTTCTGGCCACTTCCTAAAAGCAGAACATAGCTGTCAACAATTCTTCCCAAGCCTCTGGTGTGCACATGGCACTCACAGTATGTTTGCAGGTTTGTCGTAAGCGGCCTATTCCAGGCAGCCTTCATTACTCACAGCCATTCCAGATTATTCCCCAGGCAGTCTAGTTATTCTGCAGCCTTCTTGACACAATACATATATTTGCCTGTGGCTTTTATAAAGTATTCGTTATGTTCACAGCCAGTGTATATTTGAGCATTGTAGTGTAATATACAACTGTAGTGGTAAAGTTAACGATATTCTTTTTTTCTGATGGATTACATTTGAGCAGCAAAAAGCTCAACTCATAATAGTCAGCACAGTCCCCAGCATCTGTGTGTCTGTGGGATGAACTGGATTGTTATCTTTGTTCATTCCACAGCAAACTACTCTAGTCAAGAGCAGCAATGATTCGCTCAAAAGAGAATCCCACTAAATATAGCGGCCACATGCTGTATAAGATTAGAGCCACTAGTATTTATTTACACTAGCAAAATAAACGGGGTAAATAATATTTTAACAATATAATACTGTTAGCATTTAATATTTTTAAGTATATCTGAAAACTTTTTTTAAATGTTATTTACCGTAGGTTACTTAATGTTTGGCAATACTGGGTAAAACAAAGTCTCCTAAGATGAATATATTGTTGTGAGTTTGACTTCCTGCTTCACTACTCTGATTAATCACAGAAATGGCACTGTTCCAGATTTCGATCACATGCTGCTCGAGCTTCACTTCCTCAGTGGTGCGGTTAGTGATTGCCCTTCAATGCGTTTGGATTGCATTTCCATCACTTTTAAAAGGTGCCTTCCCAACACAGCCAGATCTTCCTTTAAACTGTGCTGCGACTTGCCATTGGGACACCAGTTTGTACACGTTTTAATTTAATTCCGAAGAACAGCAAACAAGCACTGCAGGCAGAATCAAGGCTATGGTGTTTGTTTGGAAGCTGTGACCTCAGTCTAGTCCAAAGCTTGAATAACTGTGAAAAAAAATGAAAATGAACACTTACAAACTGCTGATGTGAGACATGGAAAACAATGACGTAAGTGAGTTCTGGAACTAAGACAGGCTATTAAGATTTATAATCCTTTACAGATTACAGCATGTCTGTTCAGTTTCAAACAATTAAATACCTCAAAGAAAGTTAGTATAGGATAAAGAGGGATTAGAAAAAGAGAACGGTAATTGAAATATTAGTATTTATATACTTGTGTAATATGTACAGAATATCAATGACCTCTGGACATGGCAAGCCTGCTGCATATACGTTTTGGGGGTCTTCATTTTGAGACACATCAGGCACACTTCTAAAATGTAAAAGTCCAGAACCTATACCAATAACTGATATTTCACAAGACACAGTCTCAAAAGTGACGATTCTCTGGAGATTTCCATCACCAACTTCTCTGAAGGAACTATCCATCCACACAACTTAAATAACAGATGATCAACACACATGTTATGGCAGGCATTTGTACGTTTTTTTGTCCCAACCCCTGTATATTTTAAGAAATATTGCAAATACAATTATGCTTAAATATGAGTTAATGTAAGGTAAGAAGTGAATTGAAATGCTGGTCCTGAAACATTGCATTGTTAAGACCTCATTACTGCAGCATTACATTTTTCTACCATTCAGATGTAGACTTTCTCAATGTGACCTTCCGGAGGAAGATATTTAAACACACTAGAACGCTTAGAGCTTACACCTTTCTTTTTAATCTAGAAACTTTGGTTCTAATCCATTGTTTGCTATGCCAAGCAACCTTCCAGTCCCTCTGGATTCATTTTCATATTCTTTGAAATGAAAGACAAAGTAATTGGCTTGTGCTCCAACAGATTAGATTCATTACTACCTGAAAATTCATTACTGATTATATATAGCTGTCAACAGGGAAATACTGGTTGCCATTAGCAACCAGGGTGGTATTATTTGTTATTTACCAGAAATAATTATATAATCATGTAAATAAATAAAAAATATGTTCATCATTAGGTGTATTGAAAAAATATATAATATCATAATCAAGTAAATCATTTATCTGTGCATTACACAATTTGTAAAATAAAATACTGCAGGATATATTGGCACTGAGGAGAAGTTTCACCCTGCTGTCATGAAAGCCTGGTCTGCTTAGTTTGCTTCCTGTGCTTGCTGAGTTGATGTATTAGAAGCTATTACCATATAAATGAGATAAGGTCTGATAACTGCTGGTGAAAAGCAAAGACAAACACTTAGGAAACTTCTAACTGCTGCCTTCACTGCTGATTTCATCTATGGTACCTGCGACTCATTCTTTCAAATGTCTTTTTCTGTTGTTTTTTCAAAAGGTTATTCTGACTCCTGAGTTCTACAGGTATTTATTATTTTTATTCTTTAACCTGCTTCAGGTCTCCCTTTTGTATAGATACTGGCTGTGATAACTTCCGTATATTAAAATGGCTTCAGAAAATAAACAAAGCATGGAGACCCAACCTGTCTAGCTGAAGCACACTCAGCTGTCAAGTTCAGGAAAGCATTCAGAGGTCAAGTGTTCCATCGATTTATAATGGAAATCATATCAGTTGAGATTAGAGGCAAGTCTCTGTCTGCTGTCATACATTCGAAAGTATTTCATCACCTGCATTTGAACTTTGAAATGCTGACAGAATATTATTATGTTCCATCCCTATAGTTAACTTGTCCATATTCTGGTTGGAAGACAAATCCTAAACCATAAAACAAAACAGAATGTGTCCCAGCGCAGTCTCTTATATAACTAATATATGTCAATAACAACAATGTTACGATGACAAAGAACAACTGTAGCCTTGGGCCTGAGAGTGTAAAGCTCTGTTCTTTAATCACAGAGTTTTATGATACCGTATATAAAGAATAGCAACAATGTGATATGTCTTTGGAGAATGTAGCATAATAACGACAATGTAAGACAAATGATAGTCCTGAAGCATAAATTTGTGACTGGAGCAAGATTTGCTGCATCATTTTTGTAATTAAACATTAAACATTTATCAAGAAACAGTAAGTGATTAAATCAAAAAGATGGATTAAGGAAGAACTGCTCCCAATTCCCAAAGGCTTGAGTGTTGAGAGAGTGCAGGTTTAAATAATGTATGTTTTTTTTAAGAACAAGCTTTCTATTTGTGTTTCTGTAAAACAGTCTCTGGAATGCTGACCTGATAGTACAAATAAAAAGAGGGTTACTATAAAGTCACTGATGCTACTTTAGAGGTTGTCTTACCCATGCTTTAAGCATAGGCTTTCCTATAGCACTTTAATTGTCATGTTTTTGTGTCCAACTGTTGCATTAAAATATCAAAACAAATACATTTAAATCCTTTTACTTGAATTTGCACACAATGGCAAGTAAGGAATATGAAGCAAGCTGTTATTAATTGTTGACAAACTGAAAAACAAATGAAGACACAAGGAACAGCAAGCAGAGAAATATACACCCTCCCCAGCTCATTAAAAGAGGAGTAAATACTAACCCTCCTTGAATTTTTTTTGTTTGTTTGTTTGAAATTAAAAAGAAAATCACAAGGGCAACTGAGACACACTAAAGAACTTGTCAAAAGGGCTTTCAAGGTAATCTCTCTGAGTCTCTTCTTGAGGTCAAAACATCAAACCTTTGCCAGCAATCCAAGAACATAGATGGTCCTTCCAGGCAGTCTTGCTTTGCCAGTGATGGGCATTTGGAGTTAATGTAGTAGATTTTCAGCTTTGCCTTCTGGGCCTTGTCAAAAGTAATCTATTAATGGAGGTAAACCATTTTCTTTATGAAAAGCAGTCAAGAGAAAATGAAACACTTCAAAATCAACATCATACTATATAAACATTATATAACATTTATATTGTGTTTTATGATGTAATTAGGCCATGTTTTTCACTACCCACTCAATTGGGCAGTGCTACTGCATGCTTATCTGAAACTAACAATACATTGAAATAATATCCTAACTACCTGCATAAAGCACAAGCATCACATGTTGAAAACATGATTGTGAATTAAGTAACTTCCACACATGTTGATCATTCATTATTTTGGTAATGTGTATAGCATATAAGTAGCAAAACCCATGGAACGATTTCATGATGTTTCAATGAAGAACCTGTGTTGTTCAAAACAAGTTCTGTACTCTAAAGGATGAATGACTAATTTGGGAACTGAAAAATTCAAGCCCTTGAAGTGTACAGTCTGCAGTGCAATTGAGAAAGTAGTTATTTCCTGTACAAGATGACTTTGAAGAGTGTTTGAAACCAGCAAGGCAGCTTTAAAAAGCTGAATGTTTAAAGCTGCCTTTTCTTAACCCTTCCACTATGCTGGCACTATAAATCGTTCATATATGAACAATGATGTAATGGTGACGTTAGATGTCCATTTTAAGCCGTTTTAAACAACCATTGGGTGCTCCAAAGGCTCCAACAACCAATCAGGGATGGTTTTATATACCTGCAAAATGAAAGTAAAGTTAGATAGATGCGATTCTGTGATCATAAGCACAATCTTACCAGAAATCATACTAAATTGTCCAAAATGTTTCTAAAAGTTGTATCAGAGAATATTAGATTTTCTGCTCATTGTCTTCATAGTCTTCATAATCTAATATAACAGTCAAGAAAGCCACTGAGATCTGAGCAGCTACAGTATATAGACACACTTCTGGAACAACATTTACCATCATAAGTTAATCTAGTTGGTACCAGCATTGAATCTTCAGAAAATAGGCCAGTAATAATATAATGTCTCTACTTATCTGTAAGAAGCCCATTAAAGAACATATATTTCCATGCCATATGATTATTTTAGAAGAACATATGGATACAGCAGAGTCCATGTACAGAACTACAAGCAGCTGCTCTTGGATCTTTGCTTCAAGATTACACATCATTTGGCACAGGTGGTAAACTAATACAATGATGATACAAGCATATTTAAGTGTGCACCAAGCATTTCTAACATATTTTTGCATAATGCCCCATTTGGTCCAGCAAGACCAACAAAAATGAATGTGAAATGATATTGCAGGTAGAAAACGACAGCAGGCTTCCACGCTCTATATCAACTCTCTAAATCAGGTTACAGTAAATGAACACTTTTGTTAATTTAAAATGGAATGCATGGTCTGTACTTTATTATGAACAACCACTTAAATGTATATATTGCTCGAGTGTGAGAAAGTGTACTGAAAGTAAAGCAGATCTGGACTATTCCACTTTGACAGTGTAATGTTCTATTAAAAAGATGCACAATGACAGATTGTATATGCTAGTTTCCATAGTATTGATAATGCTAAAAATGATGCAATTGGATCAGAATTATGCCTTATTGATTTAGAGTCATACTGATTATATTCGATATCCATTATATTCGATATCCATTATAGATTTTGTCAATAATGTAGCATTAGATTCCTACCCAACATTCAGCTTTCAATGCATGATGCATCGCAGGGTTCCTATAAGATAAACTACAATCACACTCAACAATGGCATGAACACAGATGGTAGCATAGGCACGTGACATTGAAAGAAACAGAGGAAATAATCTTAACAGAGATTTAACAGAAGAAGTTAGCGAGGCAGCTCAATTATGTAGCAAATGGCGGCATGCCAGAATTGTTTCAGTTGTGATAAAAAAAAATCAGAAGTGAAAACATTTAGACCCCAGCATGGTAATTTTGTGTCATCAGCAATTTTGCTATAAAATATCATGCAATTTATGCAGAGTCTGCTACCACACAGTGACATGCAGTACCATAGGGCTCGTCTGTGTTGTTTCTATGCTTTCAGAATTCAGGACTGGATATTTCTTACACTGCTCCAGCATCCCTGATTTACAGTATCTGTACTATATCTGTACTGAATGCAAACAAAACCTTTGGGAAGTGCTTTCACAAAATCTTACAAAACCTTTTTCTACTTATCTGTTACTGGGATTAGGGAGTGTTTGGATAATCAAATAACAACGTAACAATTGCATCTTTCATGAGCACTAGATTCACAAGCACCAGTGTTTATTAGTGTATTATTAGTCTCAATATTTAGTACATAGAAGTGGAATCTCGAAGTGAAAATGGCATTCTGTACAGAAGTCATCCATGGTAATGTGAAAGCATGGAGATTCATCACTCAGCTAGAGGTTCCTTCAAAGCAGGTACCCAACATGCTTTAAGACAATACTTTATGTACTAGCTGCTGTGCAAGTGCAAAAGGAATAAAACTAAAAGCATCATATGAGCAGGTAAATTAGCAGTTTTCAGGCTAGTTTAATACATTTAAAATGATGTGAATTCTCACTAAATATTTGCCTAAAATGTCAAAGGTATTCGTCAGACAAAAGTGACAAAGACATGTGAAGCCCCTTGACATTGGTTAGGCAAGACTTCCTCCCTTCCAGCAGAACACTAGACAGTGACATTTAACACAGAAAGAGTACGATATAGAAACAGTCAGAGTTGGCTGTATTTATGTCAAGACCCAAGGGGCAAAAGAAGTAGAGACAAGTGGATAACATTTTAAACTGCGTAAACATTGGGGAAAGCAGTAGACCAGCTTACTTCTGCCCCAATAGTCTCTTTACTTTGGCTTCCCTACAGATAACTTGTTATGCCCAATTGCTCACGGTGTGATGGAATAGCCGAGACACAAGACAACTATATTTACTACAGAGCAACGTATTCTGTTGAGTGACCGGGTAGTTCATTTGCGTATTTACAATGAGAGGTCTGCTTTGGTGTAGTTTCAGTGATTTACCAAGTGAAGAAAATGTATTATAAATACATTTATAATACATTGAAAAAGTACTGAAGCTGCACCTTTAAACTACAATTATTATTTCACTCTAGCAAGAGATTTGGGAAAGAAAATATCAAGTGAATTCAAGGCGAAACAGGGTGTGTTTTTTTCGTTTTTTAAAATCAAACAAAGTAAGCGCACGCTTGAGTTCCTGTGTGACTCTCCTGCATGTAAGCAATCCAATGGTCCCTCCAGCACTATGTGTGGTTTGTGTCACACTATTAAACTGTCTTGAACACGATTAGAAATTTAAAAGACAGTTTCTACTAGGAGCAAGCATCAGCCTAATTATTTATGACAGAAGCTGATAAGGCAACCACCTGGAACGAACAAACAGTTAACATATCTATTTTTTCATATAACCTTTTTTCTATTTTAAAGCTGAAAGGTTTTAGGAATACTTTGCAAAAAAAAAAGCAATTTGTTGTTATCTTTTATTTAAGCCACTATGCATCGTTCCTGTGCATCATTCCTGTTTCAGGACAGTGTAATGCATTGGCATCAACTACTGCATGATTACCAGTATCCTCTACATTGTAATGGTACCCAGTGCATGAATACCCTGTCTGGCGTGGGTTAGAAGTGTGTTCAGGTCAATTTCACGGAAATCATTGAAACATTCCAAATGACAAAATTCTTCATATTTTAAGGAATGCAATATATATTTAAAATGGTTTATTTGGATGCAAATAGGAAGTGCTTTGCTGAATGAAAAGCCTTCTTGCCAATGTATGGCCCATAATGCTGTGAATATGATGTTTTCTTGTTCAATTAATTTCCCAGCTATGGGACTGAGCCACGCGTCAGTTTTCAGTGGTTGTGAGATGTAGGTGTCATAGTGTGTTTCACAGTCTGCTCTCCAGTCCGGTTTCTTTGTGACAACTTGACATTCTCACCAATCAGCATATTATCCAATCTGCAGAAGAGTGTCTCATCCAGGAAGTATTGCAACAGTATTGTGAGGCTGGATCATTTATGGATAGCTGCTTTTCACTGCAGTTTTAATATCTCTTATCAAAAGATTGAAACCCATTATCATATGTACTTCAAAACCAGAAATACTGAAAGAGCTATTGGAATGTATGTATGGTAATCACTGGTGTGCAAGATACTTATGTCCTAAATAAGTGATAATAACTGACCCTACTCTTTTTAAATCACTCCCTGCAAAATTTGAATGGGAAGATTTCCTCTTCAATGATGTTTAAAGAGGGCATTGCTGAAATGAATACCAGGAATTCCATTAAATCACTGAAATATAAATCATTTCTAATCTCTATTTTTAATTGAGTCCAGAAGTCACAATCTATTTTTGAGCTTCATGTAAGCAATTTTGCAGAAACAACAGACACCATATGTTATCCTTATTACATTACTGTTTATGCTATTTTATTGGTATCCCTGTTATTGAGAAGGTGTGTGAAATGCAAACACTTATACACATCCACTACTTCTTCTATGACCCTTTGTGGTTTCTGGTACCTCTGAAGGGGTCAGAATATGAAGAATGGGACAGGTAAAAGTTGCATGAGATGCCCACCCAGAACCTTGCTCTACTTGAGCAACCTGTGTTCCTTCTTTGTGACTTGATGCTTTTATTTGATAACACATCTTTATACTGCTGATCAATGTGTTCTAAGTGGGCTGCCTTTGTGGCTATGCCAATATTTCACCTCTAAAACATAATAATAGCTCTTCATAAGGTTATTCGGTTTATTTTCATGTTGCTTAGGCAAGTATGCTAGCATTGCATTACATTTATCCATCTGGAATTTAAGATGAAAGAAATACACAAGAGGAGACTATTGGGATTAAAGTTAGTGTGTTGCAAAGACATGATATGATGAATTGAAAATAGTAGAAATAAGATATTAAATATACACCATGCATTGAAATTGTTGGTATCTGTAGCTTTATAAGAAGGTAACATTCTGATAGATAATCTAGGCGATCAAAGTGATAAGTGGTTCTTTTTTTATTATTTGGGGAATAGACTCACCAATGCCATTTATCACACAAGCCTGTAGTTTTTTAAACAGCAATATTGGAATGACATTCACTGCACACAATACCAGCTTATCAATGTCTTTGAAGGTATTCCACTGTGTCAATGCCTTTGTATCGCTGATATGTTGCATTAGAATAATATTTATTGGGTTCTGGCAAATAACAAATGACATACAGCGCTGAGTTATACAATATAGCATTGTTGATATACATGACCGATTAACTATTAAACTGGGATTTCTTTTTTCTATATTTATATCGTCACTAAATTATTATTTTTTTATTTTTCAAATTTTCCAACCATAGTTCTGTTAAACCAACTGTATCTTTAAATTACATTCAGAATGCCTGAGGTCAGTGGTTCTCATTTTCTTCTGTTAAAGATGTTTTGTTCTTGTTTACTTCAATATGCAGGTATTAAAGGCATATACTCAGTCGAAGTGGGTGTAAAACTGCTTCCTGTCTAAAAAGAGACACACTCAGCTTTTGTTGGACTTCAAAGCTATTTTACATGAAAGCTGTCTGGGGATATGTTGCCTATACAGAGCCGAGGAAGAATATAAAAAAGCGAGTTCTTGTTTCTCAACACCGTAGCTGTCTGAATGTAATTTTTAATATGGGGAGGTATTTTAACTCAATGCTATTTCTAATTTTAATAAAATGAGGAAATGGTGAACAAGGTAGAATGTGATACAGGCAATTACATTATAATTTGAGGCATGTGAAAGGCTGCACACTGAGGGTAGTAATAACTTCTATTTTAGGGATTGCATTGATTAAATAGCAATTATACTGATTTGTTATCTCAGCAACTATTTCTTCAAGCTTCATAAGGAAAGCAAATTTGCCTATCTCTTTCTGAAGCTATGTTTACCTCGCACTCACTGAACACGAGCAATGGCTGCGAGGAGGAAGAAACCTCAGGAATTGATAACAGGAGAGATGTGCTTTGTGACTTATAGTTGAGTAAGGAGATTCCCCTTGGCTTGTGGAGAGCCACCCTCATGGAGGTGAGACTGAACCGATCAGTTTCCAAGGCTGGGAAGCAACTGATACTTCCCGCCCATGGGGAACCTAGAGGTGAGAAAATGGGAGGATGACAAAGAGTTAAATAGATTTGGCCGGGGGTCCTCCTTGTCTCGCTAAGAACCTTCCTGGAGGAGGACGAAGCCTGCGGCACCTGGGCTTCTAAGGTTGGGAAGTGAGCTTCACCTACCCCCAGAGGGAGACCATTGCAGAGGTCGAGCAGCAGAATACAGGAGGAAAGCGTAGTGGGGGAGGAGGGGAGGATGGTGGAAAACAAAAAAATGCAAGACAGAGAACAAGCGCATTGCTTGGGGTTTAAATAGGGGTTTAGCAGATGTTATTGGTTGGAAGGAAATGGGGGAGGAGCCCTCGCTCGTGCCCCCTGAATAACACACAAGTTTACAATAAAAAGGTCAATATAATTAGCTGGGATTGTAAAACAAACATTGATGTCCCTACGAGAGAATAATACATTTCTTGATTTTAACTTTCCATGTTAGTGATTACAGCCAAGTTAGAGTAAAGACTGGAGAAAAAAAACACTGTACAAGACCAAACCATTTGGTAAATCTAGGGTATTGTCACAGCTTTTCCAAATGTTGGAATACCATATCTATGAACATACCTAGAGACTCTACGACTCTTGCAAAAACAGCTTTTAAATATACATAAAGTGAGAAAATATTCTTTTACATTACATGGTCATGAAATTTGACATAGTACAGATATAAAGCTTTGTCCCAATGCATTAGTTGTTTTTTGGGTTTTTTTTTAGTAACATAATGACCAGGCTAAACCCCAAGCAGCTCTAAATGTCAGCACTGTAAACACCCACAGTTCCATAATACAGACAGGGATTTGATGGCCATTTGAAAAATCAATGTGATGGAAAGTTCAAGACAAGTCCCAGCTATAACTCAGATGCACAGAACAAATTCTTTATGACATTTTCTTTAACACATTGGTCTCACAATTCTACAGCCTGGATACACTCTCTGAAGACAGTTACAAAACATAACACAGAAAAAAAACATTAAATACAATTGGACATTAAATGACAAGATAGTGATAATCTTGACCTAACTTATTTTCTTTTTGAAATGGTATAATTTAAATAAACATTGCTTGGTAACACTTGCATTTAAGGATACATTGTACCTAATTAATAAGGCATCTACAAGTGAGGTATATTAACAGTATTATATGGTTATCAACTCTTTACTGGTTTGCTGTTTTGAGTTACATAAAACATGTGACTACTAAGGCATTATAAGAAACCTTCAATTGAATTTACAACAGGGCATTGAGCTTTCAACAAGTAATGTCATTACAATGATATTGTAATAAGATGTTTACAGATGTGTTATAAGTGGATACTACAACTAGGGTGACTAATGGCTTTTTAATAACAATTAGACACTAATTTTCAAAAAACATATCTGAACCGAAGAGCCCTACAAAAGTTGCCTGTATATTTAAAGGTTGTGTGCTCTGTCCTCATAGATTATGAAGTTAAAAGATTCATAACTTTTCATGCTACAATAACTTAAGTCTGACTTCTTTTGTACATTAGTTAGGAATGATCTTGGTTTAAAAATATGGATCTAAATTGTTCTTCATGAATTTAGTAATCTTCAGGATAATATACCTACATGTCTAATAGGGCGAAACTGCAGTTTATAGCAGATGCCCTTACAGTACTAGGATTTTAATTCAATACCTTTTTGCCACTTGGGGAGCTCTCATTATTAATGTGCATTCACCTCAGCATTACAGCTGAAAACGTTAATTAAAAAATGATTATGCAGTAACTTCACCTTGCTAAACACAGGCACATTAACACGCTAGATATGCTCTGGGAAAAAGTCAGTGTTCTTCATTTGTTCCCAGCCAGACTACTAACTAGGCATTGTCCTAGGATACCAAGATACATGAAATCCCAGTTTGATGTCAAAAATATAAATTCCAATTGGAAAAGTTTTGCTTACTGTGCACCAGTAACTAACTGCTTTGAGCTTCCAAAGGCTTTAGAAAACATTTTCTTTGGTGGTATTCCTCAGAGTTGATTACAGATTCTGAAAGCATATTTACTAAAACAGGTCAGTAGGAATAACAAATGTAATTTTGATAGATAACCTAATAGGAAGTTTATATTTTTTAATACATATTCTGATTGGATCTTAAGGAAATACAGACTTACCTGTATCTGTTGTTTACTGTGTTAAACACATCTGCATAGTTAATATAGCTTCACATGCTTTCAATTAGACCTATGTTGCTGATTGTCTCTTTCTGACAAAGTCACACAAGCTGAACTTATTAATGTACCCTAGGGCAATGCATCTCACTAAAAATGAGCTGAAGTGCCCAGTTGAAGATGTTAATTCATGGTGAGCCTGTCAGACAAGATTTTCAACCTGTACTTTAACCAACAACTGCCCTTTAGTGCAATGTCCCTGGTTTACTGAACTTAGATGTACACATCATTTTTATAAAGTTGCAGTTTATAAAGTTATACAGTATGGTCAATGTGAACCTGCAGACCATCCTACATTGTGACTAGCTCTGTATTAAAGTTACTGTGCTCAGTCTCCTTGAGGGTTGTACTGGAAGGATCCCAATGCATTACTATAAGGCTTTAGTTAACACATTATTTTAAGTGTGAATTCTCTAATTACTTATACTATTGATGATTTTACAATGTAATAACAACATGTTTAACTACAGAGAAAAAAACAGATATGTTGTGATAGCACTGTATTTACTAAATAGTTTAGCATATTTAATTACAGTGTAATTGGAAACATTAGAAGCCTAACTACTGTATGATGGTACTTTTTTTTGTTTGTTTTTAACCCAGAATCTTCAGAAGAAGCACATTCATATGTTGTTTGTTGGTTATCAAGTTTGACTCCATAAAATACACACCATGTCACAGTTCTTTTAGAAAATATGGCTATTGGTGTAAAACTCTGGCATTCAAATACACATAGATTTTGAATCACCCATTTAAAACCAGATTTGCCAATTAAACTATTTAACAAACATGAGCAACATGTGTTATTATGTTGGAAGCTTTTCATGTCATACTGGTAACATTTTGTTTGTTTGCAAACTACCCACCTGTCATGGGTTAATATGATCAACAAACAACTTGTTGCTATGATTCGAAAGTTTAGATCAGCTATATACAGTAAGCATAAAAATGCATGTTGCTGTTTTTTGGAAAGATACAGTAAATGATCATTGGCTGGGTTTACATGCACGTGAAAATCGACTGGGATGGGATAGGCTTAAGGTATTTAGAGAGTCAATGTCATCTGCCTTCAATGGTCAGTTAAGGAAAGATGTGGGAACCATACCTCTGGCACACCTGCTGGGATCTTAGTGATTGTATTGTTAGCGGTATTCAATGGCGCTGAGTTTCAGTGTCACATCCACATTCACTTTAAAACAAGTGCAAGTTCCACAACTTTTCGATAACCCATTGGACAGCAGGCCCCCAAAAAATATGTGGTTTGAACGCAGTACTACTTAAGTATAGTATTGTACATGATGACATACCATCTATCACATCTTAACTGGTTGTAGCACTGCAAATCCTGTTATATTGAAATGTAAACCCGCAGATCAGTGAGTTCTTTCAATTAACTCCCATCATTTCCAATGTTCCTACCTTTTGTCTGTAGTGATGGGTGAAGTGATTTTCTATCAGATATTGCCCACAACAGGAGGTACTGTTTCAGTGGAACAATGTTAAATCACAGAACAGCGTGCTTTCATGCCCATATGGTAATTATTATTCTTTCGGGATTCTTTGATGTGCCTGTTCTGAGATACAAGTGAGATCTCATTGGCAAGGAACAGCTGCGGCTCCTGTAGACAATATCACTTTGATGTTCGTAAGGGGCTGTTAAAAACTATTCATGTTGATTTCATCCTTTGAAAGCCAGTGCAAGGTTTGTTTTAGAAGGGAGTCACTCATTCATAGCTACAACAAGCATGTCTATTCAGTTCTATTAGAGTGCAAACTGATTTTTGTAATTGCTGCATTATGACTTTATAGTCTACATTAAAAAAAAAGATTGGGAAATGAATACCAAAATAAATCTTGCCTACTTCAGTTTCTTATTTCCGGAAGTAACTAAACTATATATATCACACCATGGTATGCATATGGCTGCATACTGGATGCACAGCTCTTTAAATTACCTGTGATGTATCTGAAAGTAAAACAAAATCAAAACAAATAGTACCATTATACGTTCAATAACCGGATGCTATGTTTGATTTCAACCTTTAAGGGCCAATCAGAACTTAATCACAACAGAAAACAGCTGCTACAAGCATGATGGAGCATAGTACGACTTAATGAAGATGACCATATGCTTGAATGTTACATGCTTTATAGATATGCTCAGAATAAAACTTAACTGTGAATTCATTTTGGATTTTATGTTTGCTGACAGAACAGCTCTAAATTAACCATGATATAAATTTAAAAAAACAACAATCACTGAAGAGGCAAAATCATACAGCAATGTGCTGTTAAATTCGAAAAAGTACTGTAAAATGGTTGCATACTACACGGATTTGAACACAACCCCATTCCAATGTGCACATGCAAAGAGACCATTGAAAGACCTGATGATTACAGATTCCACGACTAAACTGATGTGCAAATAATTCTGACACACAAAGCAGTTACTGTTCGATATCTTCGCAGTGAAATATTCCCAGAAGAATATCTTGTGACCTGTTTGATTCTGCCTGGTCTTTTAAAATGATTGAGGTAAGCATTTACAACCTTTTGTCGGATGAATTGATCAGGTGACAGTACATTAGACAGCAATAAGGGTACGCATGCTCTTGGTGCTTTTTTTTCTCAATACATTCAATGCACAGCCAGTTGAATTAAGCTGATCTATAACCTCAGTTTCAGAAACACTGAATTGCACCGTTGGCGTCGAGTGCTCTCTTTTGCTGCGGGGTACCTGAACTGCTGCTTGATGAGGTTATGCCAAACTGACTTTTTTTTTTTCTTTTTCCGAAAAGCACCGTTTACACAACTTACAAGGGACTCATATCACTTGCATATTGATGATATTAAATTGTTTTATGTTACAGAAAGTACATTCATTTATGGCAGGTGGGCTTAATGTCATGTGTGGTACACTCAATTTCACCAAAAGCATTTGGATAGCTTGCCAATTCACTTGCTTCAGAACCTCCCTTCTCATACATAACATAGAAATGATTGCCTATTATGCAATGAAGATGTAAGGCTGCAATTGCATTGGCAGGCAAAGGCATGGCACAACAGTAGGCTTTTGCATTCTAAGCCTATTTTACAGCAGCTACATCACAAAGGACTATGAAACCTGGTTTCAGAGTTACTGGGCAACCATTTAGTTTTAGGCCATACAAAATATAATCGTGGAACACTTTGATTTTTCATGATTTGGAGCCCTCCCTGCAGCCTCAGGGAATGTATAGTGATTCCTAGCATTGCTCATCTTAGCTTTCCAAAGGAAAAAGCCCTGTGCTTCAGTTTGCATAAAAAGGGGAAAAAAACCCTTGGAGGAAATCTCTGTAGGTTCTTGGCTGCCACAGCTGTTGGTATGAGCTCAATGCTTAATCTAAATATGCTATAAAAGTATTTTAGACACTACTTTAAGACCCTAAAAAGAGACTTTCATGGTATTTCAAAATGCCACCGGCAAGTTTCTTTTTAATAAAACCACATGTATTTTATCTTTTTTATGCTATGGTTTCCTGTTCAGAATTTTAAACCAGGTATTCGACTGCTATACAATTGGTTGAAGAACGTTTTTCACAAAGCAGAAAATATTTTTGATTTACTCGAGCAGGACCTATGTGTTGCATTTAATGACAGTCAAGTGGTTAACAGCAAACTTTCAAATGTGGTTTATAAAGGACAGTTTATTCAGAAGGCTTGGATACATAAGGAGTTAGGAGAAGTAGGAGACTGACACAAGAAGAGTTGGATAAATAAGGTATCATTTATCGCTGGACAGCTTTCCCTACCTTTGGGACTTTTCATTTTCTGTTCAGTTTCTTTCTGTAGATGGATTAAAATCATGCGTATTTAGTTTCAATTACAGAGAATCAGATTTACTGTGGGATAGATGTTTTTTTAAGAATAATCAGATATAGCTGATTTTTTTCCCATTAATGCCATGGGCTTCTTCTGTATAAATGATATCAAATTTAAGAGCAAAATCATGACTTGAATGTAATAGTAACACAAACCTCAAACTTATTTTTGTTCTAAACATTTTTTCAACAGGACAAAAAGATTGAGCATCCCATAATTATGTATCTGACAAATCCCTGCATTATATTTTCTGATGTACACAATTCTTTCTTAAGAGTTAACAAAGCTATTTCCTGGTTTAAAAATAACTATAATAATAGAAGTAAAAAGATACGACGAACATGTTCTTATTGTGAGTCACACACCCATGAGCATGAATTCAGAAAGAAACAGTCAACCTTGCTATTTACTGAGTATGATTAATGCTTTGCTAAAACTGGAAGACGTAGCTGATTAATTAACACAGTAATTAGAAAAAATGACAGTTGCTCTTTATGTCCATCTGCTCCAAATTTGTGGAGATCGGGCCATTTCTCTGGAATTTTCAGAGCTATCATTTTGTTAAGACTGCAATTAATCATCTTTTAACAATATGATTACCATAACGGTCACACAGTATTGCTGGAAGGAAAAATTGTCACAGACCCACGGTAATAAGGCTGGTCACATTTAAACTGTGCTACATTAGTTCAAGCAAAAACAGAATGTCCAGTAGATAGAATGCATAAAAACTCAGGTTAACTGCTCTATAGCACTGTTTTATTGTACTGTATTATGCTGAAATTCAACAGCAAAGTTTTTGTGTTTTTTAATGTTGAGCTGTGGTTTTACTTTTTCTGGCTCCCCTTCCTAAGCAGTATGCTCAATTACATCAGCTCAAGGTTTCACAGAACAGGGTCCTTCATAATTAAACTCAAATGAAATTATTTAGGTTATGCATTGCTACTATCCTCCAATAAGTTTGCTGGTGTTGTTTGCAGAACTTTGGAATTAAAAACTATTTAGCATGGTTGAGTTGAAAATAGGTCTAGACTGCTGAAGGTATACATTTCTTTATGTGAGTCTACTTTAGAAATCCACAATTTACCATGGTTTAGTTTCAGTGACAGAAAATCAGATTTGCAAACATTCTGGCCTCTGTTATAATTTGAAAACTTGAAAAAAAAGAGTTAACGGCTTAATAAGCAGATTTATTCTGCCAATTTCCTTCTTAGATATATTATTTGTATCTTTTTTTAATCATTTTGTACTCTGAGAAAAAAAGTGATTTTTAATAATATCCGATTATAGATACAACCTAATATACCAGAGTATAGAAATCATTTTTGCAGTTTTCTCGTCTTCTGGTTTTATGCTGTTCACATACACATACAGTCCCACAAAAATGTGTTAAATTCTGAATTCTCTCCCTGACAAGATAGGTATTGTTAATATTTAATGCAGAAATCTTTTTAGCTACCCTCACACAGCCTCAAGAATGTCCACAACCCCATGTTTTCCGTGTTGCAAGGAATTCAAAGGAGATGTACAGCTATTTTTTTCAAGCCATCTTCTGACTACAAAATTGTTTGATGGTTTCCTTCCTGAGTTTAGCCTGAGGAAGTAAAAACCAGATTGTGATATCTGACTGGTTCAAGCTTGTAAATGTGAGTTTGTTTGCCCTCTATTTCATCAAAAACCTTTGGTGGATAGTTAGTCTTACTCTCTCACTTGTTTTTGCTTTAAGGAACTTAAGCCTGTTTTGCAGACTTTTAAAGTAAATCGATATGGTTTCTATTTTTGTATTCTACATTGCATGTTCCCCTTTTGAACTCATGTCCTGTGGGATCAGTGTGTTACCGCTTCGTGACACCTGACTGTGTCTCCAAGGAGTTTTGGTAAAGTCTAGCAGATTGAAAAGAGAGGGGTGGGGGTATATTTATATTTCAATAATGTTCATTCATTTCTCCTGTTATTTGAGGCAGAGGACTTATTTATGTTTTATGATTTGTAGTGTATCTCATCTATAATACATCTAGAGCAATATTTCTGATCTGGACTATATTTGAAGCCATTGGAAATGTAATTACTACCACATAAAGTGAATGGAAATAACAATGTAACAGCTATAGTGATAAAACATTACATGATTGTGACCGTGGTCTCTAGTCAGTAAACGTTGTTTTGAGTGGATATACAGTGTACCTTCTCAACGTTGTCAGGTCTGCTGTCAGTCAAGAGGAAAGAGTTTCAGAAGCAGATATAGTATGTTTTATTTGTACATGTTTTTTTTTGTTGGAATACAGTCCTCCATTCTTACTCCTCTGGAAGACCTCACACAAAGCCTGTTGGGATTCCAGTTCAAACAGCGTTCTCCTTCATCACGAGGACAGTTTGAATGCTTCCCCCTCAGGACGCTGTTGAATTGTTGAAAAGGGAACAGTATTGACAGGTGAGGTCAGACCAACCAAGTGCCTTGTGTATTCCTAGTCTCTCAGCTGAAAGGGAATGCAGACTAACTATTAATCTTTAGGTTTAACATTCTTCTTCTCTAATCAAAATGTAATTGAAATATGCTTTTGAAATGACATTATACATAAGGAAATAAAAAAATAAGAAAAATGTAAAACTTTAAACTAATATACTTTTAACTATCAAAATGTTTTGGCCTACTTTGAATGAATCAAGTTTGGATGAGATAAGAATTCATTTGAAGAGGAATGCTATTATTAAATAGTGATAGGCAACTTAGAACCAGTTGGATTTTGTTTAGGTTTGCACAAATATAACTGTGTAACACTTAACACTTTTAGCTGGAGTTTTTTTTTCTGGAGGTATTTCTTTGTTATTATGCTATCTTTTGGTTTTGTATTTTTGTATGTGTAACTTCCATTGGTTGTTGTTCAATCCAAAGGCAGGTTCTATTACAGAATGATTCATAATGGGAATTAGTCTTGAAGAGCATTGGGTTACTATCATTGTTATGTGCTTACCTTAGGCACACAAGGTGTACAGTACTAGTGCTGTCTAAGGGAGCTGTCATTTATAAGCTAGGTTTACATTTATTACTGACCAATTACCTATATATATAGCTTACTTACATGTAAAGCGTTTCTTTATAGTATGTACAAAGAACTGTAGGGTAGGAATACATGTGTCACTTGTTGATATACTTTTATTTCTACATATTTCAAATATTTTGTAAACAACGTGTTAGATTTTACCGAATAAAAAGAACCAGTCCTGTGGATAGTGGGTTTAGACCCAAACTAGAGTTGATGTATACTGACTTTTTTACAAAACACTCAATGGGCATTCTAGTGGGTCTGGTTTCTGCTGGGAGGACTGAGTAAAACAGGTCATTGAGTTTACTGTTCTCAAAGGAGTCTTGCCTAGAGGCTGTCCTGATATCAGTTGTGCAGGCCACCATCTGTATTGCAACTGTTTGGGAAATAAAAGACTCCTCTATAAACCCTTCCATCTGCCTGCTCTGTGGCTCATTTCCAATGACAGTGTATGCAGCACAGGACCAGCCAGGCGTTTTCCATTATGCATGGGGCTTTTGATCTCCAAATACTCATTGATTAAGATCATTAAGATTTTACTTAACTTTTGAAAATATTTATTGCCTCTTGTGCAAATTTGAGCTTGGTTTGGGACAGAAATGCAGTTCTAGCAAAGCCTGATTGATTTCACATTTCACGTTTTTTAGGTTATTCGATCAAGGGAAAAGCTGAAACTTGAATTATGAGAGGACCATAGTTTCACTTATAACAGTAAAAGAGAAGATCATAAAAGAACACAAATTTACATATGGGATTTATATTTGTCACCTAAACTGCAAGTGATTTCTCAATGGGACTGTTGGCATTGTATTATTATAAACTGTGTGTTGAGCGAAAAGATCATGATAGCTGTTTTACTTTTGAGTTTGATGAAATGTACCAATTGCTGGAATACAGAGTAAAGATGAGATGCCATTGTCATTCTACAACATTGTTCAGAATTATCAGTTTTCTTTCAACCTTCAGCTATTGAAATCCAAGAATTAATATGCACACCTAGTAAAGTATAGACACTAAGGAAGAAAAAGGAAACCCAAGCAAGCTATTAACTCTTATTTTGACTCAAATATGTTATCTGGGCACTAGTTTATTTTAGGAAATAAAATACCTTTTCAGTGCATGTCATATACAAATAATGTTGATTTTATGTAAATCTGAACACTCTGGAAACTGTGTAAACAAGTACCAGTTTGTTGTACCATGTGTATTAAACAGGTCTAACCCTTGATTATTATGTAATATTTTTCTATTAGTGTTTTCAATAAGAATTATGCACTGTTACATTCTGCAACATCAGTACATGTGCAAAAGTGCAAAACTTAAACTGAACATGTGCATAGAAATTCTTGTACATGATTACTTTTATAATCAAGTTCATGGAAAATACATTGCTTGCAAACAACATTGTTTTCTTAGCAGAAGGCTACGTGAATTATTGCAGAACCACTTTTAACAGTTTAATGGCATCAGTGATAGCATGGCAAATACATTTCATTAACTTTAAGTCTTCTGTAAAAATCCAATTTATTATTATGGAAATTTAAAGCAAAAAATAATGACCCAGATAGTACCTAGTAATTGCTTAGAGAAATGCAAAACAATAACACAAAAAATATTATGCATTGAGCCGATGTGTCTTTAATATGAAAGAGGAACAGAGTGATCAGATATAAATCTGATCGCTACCTACAGTACAGTGTCATAAACACTTGCTATACCAGTAGCACTGTAAGTCCCAATCATGTTCAATAAATTGGGTTCAGACAAAAAACAAAAACTGATGAGTCTCATCACAATTAGTAAGTCCCCAGACAGGACTCAAAATCATGCCCACAGAATGCAGACAACAGACACCCAAAGTCACTGAATGTCCCCATAATTAGTATTATGATAGTAAACTGTTCATTTTTTAATGGAGACAAAAACACAAGAGTTACAGTTGTGGCACAGTTTGCAAATGTATAGTAATGACTAACTGATTCCAATATTAGACAGCCCTGCTGTTTCCATCAGAACACTCCAGTGGTTATCCTGCATAGACAAGCTAAAAAAAACTATTAGAAAAGCTGTTTTTCTTTTTGTATGAGGTGTTGCTGGGCTGCTCAGTTATTTTAAAGATGCAACATTATCTCAACGTAATGAATGCAATACGTTTTTCACACACACACACACACACGCGCATGCATGCATGCGCACAAACACACACACACACAAGTGGTTTGATGCTGATTGGATACTGTTAGAATCAACAGAAATTTTGAAAATAAATAAAGGTTGTAGAAATATCTGGAGAATATGTGGGAGAAAATGCAGGAGAATACGCTACAATGAACAACGGCATTAGAGGCTGCTAATAGCCTTTGATTCCCCATTGTCATCCGTTCTATTAATACCTGTGGCTATATTTCAGATGACATCTTGAGTGGATAACCAGAAGCATACAACAAATGATGTCTTATTTGCTTGACAGTGGTAATTCTAATTCTGTTAGTGTGCATTGTGACTGCACTTCAAACAGGCTTCCACAAGCCCTTTGCAGTAGGCGATGGGGAAGGGTTGGACTTACAGTATGCAGTGGATTCAAAATCTAATGGGACTCCAAAAGTTACATTTCTCATATTCTCTTATTGCTATATTGTACCATGAATGTAGGTCAGAACAGTTCCCTGATTCCATACCTCAATTGTTACCGAGAGGCATAGTACAGTGCTAAACAGGATGAGGTCAGATTATTATGACATTTGATGAACCAGAAAAATTCATATCATGCCTGGAGGAAAAGGCAGACATTTCAAGGCCTTGTGCACTAAAAAACAAAAACAGTGTTAAAAAAACTCAATAGTAAGCACTGGTATTATTAATATTTGGTGTTATTTGTCCCTTTAGTGCTTACAGGGACAGTATTAAAGCTTTGTAGGCATATTTGGTTGTGAGACAGACACTGTTTCTGTATATGCTTATTCAGTAGCTTTTAAAGACATTCAGGATGAGAATGTTCTGTCCTTTGTTTTTTGATTGTAAACTGACAAAACGAACATAGAATGGGATCATTCACATTTTTAAAAGCACTCTACTGTAGATATGCAATGTTTCCAAGTGGAAACTGTGTTATGCTGGCAGGTCTCAGCTACAATATGAATACTGTGGTGAAGTAGGTTTTTAGGCTGCTCAAGGTCACTGGAATCTTGGAAAAACTTAATTAATGAATAAGCCGAGAATTCTGACAACAGTAGGTTTATGAAAAGTGTTCATAGCTGGAAAAATAAAGCCTATCTTGTTATAGTTCATTTCTAGAACTTGTTGTGTACAACTTTACAAGAAAAATGACTTGCAACTTAACCTTAAAACATTCCTGTGTCAGTTTTTTTCAGGTGGAGTAAGCTGCAATGAAAGCTATTCAGTAGGTTTGTTCAATCTATCTTAAATCTTGCTCCAACACATTCTCCTGACCTGATAAATGAGAAGTGAAAGGTAAATCAATAGAGATCACAATTTAAATGAAGACTGATTTGAACTGGCTTAAAATTATTGACAAGAGACATGACACTTTTCTAGCTAGATTTGCTTTAAGTATTCAATATTCAGCACTCACACAACACGCTACTTCACTTTCCAAAATAAAGATTGTACACCAGGCTGAATAAATCTCAGGATGCTGAGGAAAAGTCCTTCATACGGTTATTTTTTCTTAACATTGCACTCATGTCCTTTCTGTATACTTAGATACATTGTGGTTGGTAACTGTTGCCTCTGCCCCTTGGTATAAATTGTGCTTTATGAATTTGTTGCAAATTAACTAAATCTTTTGAATAAATTAGGAGACGATTTGTGAAAATTCAATGCATTATTTGTTCCACTGTGTCAAGCGTGATAGCCTTTTAATGGGCCACCTATGCAGTGATTACATTACTGTCTTCACTGTACATACTGTAACAGGTTCCCATGCATCAGTATTGGGGTTAAAAGAGCCCACGTAGTTACTTGCAATGTTCACACAGAGCACATCAACTAATTACTACTGTTTACTGTACTTTTACTGTGGTTTGCCATAGATTTAACCACACTTGTTGTATACTGTACATGCAACACTAACACTAACATTAATTGTTGTTGTTCACTTTCGTTGGTATTACAAATCCACTTATCCTGTGATTAAAAAGAAAGTCAAAATCCCTTGACATAGAATAGATGTACCTGCATGAATTAAGAGACAACCGTCTCCTCGCTAGTATAGAATTCTCTGCAGACTGGTATCTCATTATACACAGGATGCACCCTGTAGTTAGTGCTTAAGTATATATCATCTGATATTCAGATTAACCATATACATATACCATATACAAACAACATTGGACAACTAATTTTTTTAAATGATACTTCTGTATTAAATATTTCTATTTCAGTAGTACATGTAGGTTAGCACATGTTTTACATTCTCAGCTAGCAGCTTTCATAACATCTGACTAGTATTTGTCAAAATGAATGTATTTGATTTATTTAATTGCTATGTGCAGGTGAAAAAACTTTTTTAATGTCAGCTTAAAAGTTGTTGCATGCCTTGGTATAGAAGTCACCGCATGCCACTGAGTCTTATATACATTTCCATCTATTTATCTACCTAGATTCATCTTGCAAGGGACAGTCCATTTATACAAAAGAGTGTGTGTGTGCTACATATTGCAGGTGTATATATATATATATATATATATATATATATATATATATATATATATATATATATATATATATGCATACTGAAGTTTAATAAATGTTTTCATTTTATCACAGAAATGCTCAGAAATGCTTTAACTGCGTTCCAGCTTGATTGGGCCTCTACGGCAATCCATCAAAACTGCTTCATCTCTATCTTTAATAAGTGACAGATCAAATCTCTGGCATGTATTATAGGCTGTATTAAGATGTAAAATATTAAATTTCTAAGAAGCCGAACCATTTGTTTTGTAATAGTCAGTAGTTACCTGCCAGCACCAATACCTTCGAGTAAAATGAATATACTATACTATAAATAAAGCTTATTGTTTAGCTTTTTTCTTTCTTCCTCATGTCAGTCTGTCAAAGTATATCAGAGCGTAAATTTGATCTCCCACATCAAACAGTTACAGACAATTTGGCTTGTGTAATCAAGATGTCAATTTCTTTGATGTTTTAATTAGCTCATCTCCCCACTGGTATGTCACAAAACTCCATGAGATATAAACAAAAAGAAGTCAAAGGTTGGCCATTTTTGCCATCAGGGAATCTGATATTTCACTCATAAATGTATAGTTCATCTCTAAAATGCTTACAGCTCACTGTAGGGAGGACTAGAGGGCAGGCTCCTGTGCCTGCTCTCTGTGTCTGCATATCCAATTGTCAATAACAGGGAAGGGACGATTTGTTACAGTTCTACCTAAGAGCAACAGAAACTATACAAATATCCCTTATAAAGCAATGATCCCAACATTCAAATATACAGTATGTCACACTTGAGTCTATCTTCAGTGGATTTGTAATGTTTTCTATAACACTTTAACACAATAGAAATATGTCATGATCAATGATTAAATCGAAGTATAACAATTCTAAATAGATTTACTGCAAGGAATTTGCAATTTTGTGTTTAACCTGCCTTAGGACAGAAGGGGTGTGGGGTGCTGTGTCTAGACATGTTACATGCATCTAATAACAGTGTGTGGCATTTTGCATTATATGGCAGAAAGAATCTTCTGGTTCTATATTGATACAATGTGGGCTTTCTGCATCTAATGTAGCTGAATCTGTAAAGCATAATGCTGTTGGTAAGCAAAGTTACAGCATGATCTGCATCATTACAATAAAAAGGATCCCTAAGGAGCCATTGATATAAACTCAAAAGTATTAAGAACAGTTATACCTGCACGTTTTCAAACATTTACACAGCCTGTATTATCTGTAGAAATACATGTTTGAACCTCTGTTGCTTATTTCTGGTAACATCTGCTTTTATTTTTTTTCAGAAGTTATCAAGTGCCTCACTGGGTCACTTTTCTATAGCAAAGCAACTCATTTCTGCTAGGAAGCTAACTGGGGCTTATTCAAAGCAGCTGGATTGCGTTCAGCTACTGATGGAAATGTATGTGACTGATTTCAAATCTATTTGAATTAGGTGACGAGAACAAGAGGACATGTATGTGTGGAGTGGCTCCGGGAGGAAACATGATGCATCTGTAAAAGAGACAGAAACCTCAAAGAACCCTCTGGAGTTATTTATGTGGTGTTACTCTCTGATTATTGTACTGTATGCTTGTGCACTTTCTTGGGGGACAGGATTTGGATGTACTGGTTCAGTGTCACAGTGTTTATCTGACAAGTGCCAAAGGATATGTACTATTCTCCATGCCAACATCTTATAGTTTTGGGGTGTTTGTTGAAAAAGAATATACAGAATATCCACAGGCAAAATTCTGACTGTTAAAATTCTATGTGCTGAGACACCAATATAGATAGTGATGAGGGTTATAGAAAACTCCTGTCAACAGCTCAGCAAAGACAATTCTGTGACACTAGATACATAGCAAATGTCCTCCTGCAAAGAGATAACAATATGTAATTAATCCTTAAATCGTTTCAATCCAATACAGACTATTATTATTATTATTTGTTTATTTAGCAGACGCTAAGGCGACTTACAGAGACTACGGTGTGTGAACTATGCATCAGCTGCAGAGTCACTTACAATTACATCTCACCTGAAAGACAGAGCACAAAGAGGTTGAAGTGACTTGCTCAGGGTCACACAATGAGTCAGTGGCTGAGGTGGGATTTGAACCGGGACCTCTTGGTTACAAGCCCGTTTTTTTAACCACAGGACTGCACAGCCTCCCATGACTACACAAAATGCTTCCCTAAACCGACTCTCTGATATTAACATTTAAAATGTGGTCATACCTCATGCAAAACAGCTGGTCTTACAGAAAAGGTTTGTTCCTGTTTTATAACAGATCACAGTAACTTGTTAGATTAGCTTTGCTTGTTCGAGCTCAGCTTTTGCTAATTACTTTTGTAATTAAACATTTCAGATCTACATTTTATATGATTTTCACTGGGTTTGTATGCTATGCTGTTTTAGGACACTGTTATGTCAGAATACTGTATAATTTTTATTACAACCAAAACAGAAATGGGCCAGTGCAATACATTGAAGAAAAGTCTTCTGGACAATAAACTGGACACAGACTGTATGACTGAGTGTTTAAAATTAGGAACGAATGGACAGTTTTCACTGAAGCATGGTGTGTATAACAAGATTGACCCTGACTTAACTGTCCTCTTATGCTGGTGTTTAAATGTATATATATATACTCTCCAGAGATCTATACATGCTTGACGCTAAGGGGTCCTATTCACAAAGCTTTACCCTTAAGTTATTTAATTCTTTTGATTAATTTAATAAAGTTTGATATTCATACTGAGCTGAACAATTTTGCAGACACTTGCAATTTTTCAGCATCTCTGAGCATTTCTCCAGCCCTTGTGTCAGTAATTTCCATTTTATTTACTGCATTTTTTTTTGCTTTACCATTATTTTTGCTTGCTTACCCTTTATTTGTCATAAATATTGGGTCAGCATTAAGGAGTATAGGTAAACATTTTTTAATGAACTGCTGTTTTCCATCTAATGCTTACACAGGAACGGGTGAAGAAAACATTTTAATAAGAAACTCCATTAACCCTATATTGCCAAATGTTGCTTTCAGGCAGCTATTGTGCTGTTTATTTCTATGTTATTTGAGTATAGTCAAGTAGACAACGTTTTGGCAAGGGCCTTTAACAGAAGAGCATCTTTTCTCTCTACTCATTGTATCAAGTGCATTAGACATAAATAATAATTGTGATATAAATATTGTATAACATAGTTTTATTGGCTCTGACAGACTTTAAATTCAGCATTTAGTACTATCTAATTTATATTGATTTTTATTGACGAAAAGAATGCAGGATCTGCTTTAATGACCAAAACGTCCTCAAACTCATAACCTACAGCTATGGCCAAAAGTTTTGCATCACCCTATAGAATTAAAAAATGTTGCTTAATAAAATCAAATGAAACCTGCTGGATAATGTTAGCATATTGAATTGCATACCGCTTTGTAGTTTTCCACATTCTTAACAAAAAACAAACTTTTTTTTTTTAAATTTTGAAATCTAACGTGAAAAACTGACTACTATTATTGCTTTTGCAATATAATTGTATTTTTTTTTTTATTTTATTACGTGATGTTAAATAAAATATCTAAATTATGTTCATATAGTTTTTTTTTTAATTTTATTTTTTATTATGTCTAAATCCTAAAATTGCAGAAGATGCAAAACTTTTGGCCATAGCTGTACTCCATTGCTGATCTTTTTCCATCTGCCTGTCATCTCATGTCTTTTTTAAACTACCTGTATTTCATATTTGATTTTATTTATGAAACATCCCATCTGCCACACTCTAGAGTTGGTAGAGATTTCTTTTTTTCTCTAACATCAGTTCAGAAATCTGCCTAAATAGCAGCCTACGCGAAACACATTCATTTATAATAGTTAATCTGATTGGTATTTTACATGCTAAGCTAACAAAATTAATTATACGTACAATAATTAATCAAAAAAATGAAATAAAGCAAACAGAACTGGAATTCAGTTCCAGACAAGTGGGTTAATTAATGGAACAGAAAAGTCTGATATGTTTTAGGAAACAGCCTTACATGACTTCTGAAATTGTAATTACTGTTCAGAAAACTAAGCACATGTAAATGCACTGGTTATTGGGATACCACCAAACTGTTTCCCTTGGATCTCTTCCAGCAGGTAATCAAATATGTATGGAGTCAACGGAGACCAATTATTGGCTGGACAACTCCTATAATGTCTGATCCATTCAGAGTATATTTTTGATGAGACTGATTGCTGGCACCTGTGTTTTTGGGTTTGTTTTTTTTTAAATTTTCTACGACTTGTGATTCTAAATGATGCTGTGATGATAATTGGGCAAAACATGATTTGTATCTAAAAAACAAGGTAATTGCTGGATACAATAGTTTATAGAAAATCTTATATCATTATTATATTACCCTGGTTGATAACAACTTGTAGAGGACAAAGTGTGGTTTTGAGGGAGGTCCTACAGGGGGGCAAGAGGAACCATAATTCGTGTGATAGATCTTAACCTGGTCCCAGATGGAATTGAATTTGACAAATTGGTAGACAAAGAGGTAACTAGAATGACGTTAAGAAAACAAGCAAGGTAGAGGTACATAAAGGGATTTGCAATTAAATTGAGGTCACTGTGCACTCAGCCATGTTGATAATGAAAACTGATGCTGCATTCATAGGAAACTAGAAGAAGAAATATGGTTTTCCTTTTTTCAGATTTTTTCCTTCTTTCTAGACAGAAATTGGACTTGAATGAATTTATCTGAAAGAAGGCTAGCAGGATGGCAAATTTAGGGTTGAGGAACATTTACAATTCTCATGAAATAAATTGAATCTGTCACTAAAATAGGAACCTGTGTTATGGACAACGTTAAAATTGCTTCTCTATCCCAGTGCTTAACATTTATATTTAAATACAAAGTCACCTTGAATTAAAGACATACAGTCTACAAAAAGTCATTCCGCTTTCCATGTGTGGGGTTTGATATATTCACTATTATAACAAAGTACTTATTCAGCATTAAAAATAATAAAACTATGAGCACTTGCTAGCATCAGCCCATTGAGTTTAAATGTAAAAGATGATCTTGGACAACTAAAGCCCCAAGATCAGCTTTTGTTTGCTAATGGGATCCAGGGGACTGTTATGTTAACAGCACTCTCCTTTCAAGTAATATTTGAGAAAGCTCCATGGAATTAAAAAGAAGATTAATTTGGTATATTCTTTACAGACCTGACCCAGCTTATGGCCGCACATTTCCAAGGTTCTTTGGGTGTGCACGATGCCAGAACTGAAACACTGAAGCATATGTTGGTAATATTTTTTTTTTTTTTTGTGTGGGTGGTGTTATGGCTTGGTTCAGGGCTCAGATAGTCTGGTATTCTGATTGCACCTTAGCCAAACAGCAGATGTATGCACATGTATTAGAATACTGTTAGCACCTGATTCCCACCCATTCATCCCACAAAAGTGATAAATGTATAACTCCCAATTCTCAAGCAAGCCAGTTACCTTAAAAAATAGGGCGAAGAAAGCAGTATAGAAAATAAGTTCACAAGCTTTATTTTATTTAAGCAAATAAAAGAAGTGTATCTTTCAGAAGCTAAAAACTTAATCCCCTTGGATTAGTTTTCTTTCTGTCGAAGCCTGCTAACTGCATCCCTGTAAGGTGTCTTCCCAGCTTACAGACCCAGAAGTGCTAGCCGTCAAAGAGATGGTTCTCTGTGGAATTGCTAGCACTGGTGCCAGTTTACAGTAATTGAGTGTGGCATCTACCACTATTGTAGATTATGGTATTGTAACCTGAACGTAATTGCTCCATTTTTATGGCTGTCCACTCCAGGCCATTTAATGTGCAGACTAACATCAAGCTTGAAGTATTTTTTTTTTTTTATTTAAACAATTTTTAAGAATTTGGAATTGTTTTATAGAAGATCAAAGAAATATTCAAAAGCATATTTCTGATTGATATGGTTGTCCAGCGACACCCACAATAAATCATTGAACAGTTGGAGTCTGTTTCCTGCATGTGCATCAAGGAGGGAATATGTCTCTTGTTTTTTTTCTTTTCACCAAGAGGGTATTTGAATGATTTTACCAAACTAATATCACTGTCCTGATGTCCTTCCTTGGGGTGTTCCCTTGGATCAAAATGTGTAACAACAACTCATATAATTAATGTTCCCTGGGTGTTATATTTTAGAAATATGTCTCAATTAATTGATTGATTAAATAAAGTGGATACACCATGAACGCTCGTGTAGTGGTGTAGATATTCCAAGAATTCCAAGCAGATGAACTTGGACAGTTTCATTTGGAACAATGTGATGAGGGTGTGATTTAGAACAATATGATTTGCCTGGTCACACTGTAAAGTGAGATTACCCTTCATTAGAGAATATTCCTTGATGGAGCCCTGAGTGGACAGTTGGGCCAAAGTGAAATGCAGATATCGTAATGAATTGGATCTTTCCTCCCTCCACCTGTATCACCTGACAAGGAAAGCTGCGTTCATTGGCGCAGTTATTGCATGCCTAAGTATTTTTAAATTTTTTATTCTGTGAACAAGATTGAAAACAACAGAGATATGGGACAAAGTAATGCCTAAAGGTGCAGCTCCAGATGAAAGTATAACACAGTCATGATTAAAGCGTTATTAGCATGAACAAGGAGTTTATTTTTTATGTTGCATCCCTGTTGGATTGGATGAAAGTGAAAATGAAGATGAAAGGCTATTCTTTGCAAATGAATTGATTTAAAGGTAATTAAAACTTTTTGAATACACTCAGCTAAGAGGACTTGTGTTGTATTGGTGCCATAAGCAATAAATACATACATATATGATATTGATTTGGATTAGTTAATCAAGATCTACCAGAATGCAACAAACAACACTGAATGCCATGTTTTAATTAGACCAAAGGAGACATTTTTACAGAAATATGTCTATTCTGAAATATGCATGTGCATTTAACATAGCTGGCCTGATTTCCTACAACTTAGTAAACAAATGACTATAAGCTAAGGGTAAATTTACACAGACGTGTGACCACAACGAGACACTTCAGTGTGTAAATCAAAGTGGGTATGACTGAAAATAAGCAAATCAATTATGCAGACCAGTGATCTCACACTTTAGAAATGTTGTCTTTTTTATTGCTCCATTTTTATGCCTGTCCATCCCAGGCTATTTAATGTGCAAACTAACATCAAGCTTGAAGCAATTTGTTTTTGGACTCTTGCATTAATATCCTCTATATAATGAAATATTGTCCATGTAAAATGGGGACATAAGGTTCATGCAGTGTATAAATCTCATAATAGTAAGGATCACTAAGCATAGCTATAAAGTTATCTCATTTGTAAGTACTTTATCGAGCAGAAACAAGAATTTGATCAGCATTTTAGAACTAGCATTAATCAAAAATGTGCATTCAGGTACATATTGAAGTGTGCATGTATTATTATTTATTTATTTATTTTAGCTACATGATATTCTCAATCAGCTTTGTAAGTTTAAATAAATGCTGTAAGGTTTTAATTTAACAAATCAATTATTAATAGTTCTTGAACCAGATTATAATAGATGACTCTGAAAAGGCCATTTTGTTTCTTTCTTAGAAAATAACTTGTAAGTAAGTAAGTAAGTACTGGTACAGATAGGATGACAACAGTAGCTGAAATACATCATGCAAGGTGAACTAGTTTTTTCTGTCCAGCGGCAGATGTTCCTAGAATGACTGCCCTGGGAACTTCTACCGAAAGTACAAACTAACAAACCATTGGACTTTTATCTCTCTTGCATGTCATGTACTAATGTAGGAGGCAGTGTGGTCCAGTGGTTAAAGAAACAGCCCTGTAACCCGGAGGTCATCGGTTCAAATCCCGATCAGCCACTGACTCATTGTGTGACCCTGAGCAAGTCACTTAACCTCCTTGTGCTCTGTCTTTCGTGTGAGACGTAGTTGTAAGTGACTCTGCAGTTGATGCATAGTTCACACACTCTAGTCTCTGTAAGTCGCCTTGGATAAAGGCGTCTGCAAAATAAACAAATAAAAGAGAACAAAAACTCTCTTAACACTTTGATCACTGACAACAGGTTATCTTTGGCAATATAAATGAAAACCTAACTGTACCCTAAACATAATTCAAGATAACGGGCACTATAGCATGTGTGTTATAAAAGTGCAAAATGTTTACGCTAATGCTAATTTGTAAGTGATAGCTTTTGATAAGTGTACAAGTGGAGTAGTGAAAAGTTTGGCATTTGGCAGGACATACTTTCTTTAGAACAGGTATATCAAAATCATTATTCTTCCTAACAGAAAGGCCTATTTCTGCAAGAACAATGTCCAAACATTTAAACCTAGCTCTATCTAAATATTCCAGTCTTTTATATGTAGATACTCTACAGAAAAATCAAGCAACCTAATTGATTACATAGGCAAATCAATGTTTTTTTTTTCTTTCATACACATTAACAAAATGATTAATTAGCATAGTGACTCATGGAACTTTAATAATTAAACAGTACATTAACAATAACTGGAGCAGGTAATATTATAATAAATTTCAAATTGATCAAATTATTCTTCTCAGTAAAAAAAAAAAAAAAAAGATTAATGTCAGTTGTGCCAAATGAAAAATCCTACAGGTTCAAAGTGCTTGATAATAGGAAAAAAAACACTAAACAGCATTTCTAGACTGTAATAATTTATCAATAAGCACTACACTTATATAGAGTGTCTAAATGGAGTGTATGGAAACTGTGCTACTTCAAAGGTAGCAGTAGACTCTCTACATCTTATAGTTTCTGTAAACAGCAATGACCACAATAAGATTTGGAATAAAACAGCAAAACAAACCTAACTCTGGAACATATACAAACAAGTCAAGGGACCAACAACGATTAATAATAATATCACAATGTTCATTCATTAATTAATTATTAAATGTTATTAAACCTTTACTCCTAATGAAAATAAACTACAAACCATCTGTACTGCTTATGTGTAAGGGATTCAATGGACTATTGGCAAAAGGTGAGTGGGTTCCAAAGTAGGCCTGTTAATTGCTGTTTAATATCCTATTACGTGTCTAATGTTTTATTCTATATTTTTCTCATTAGATAATTATTGCTTACAAACTATTCCAACAAAAATTTCTCATGGACGATTGTGAGGCAGTGACATAAGGGAAGCATATTAGCGTTGCACAGGCTTCATGCATTTCTATCATGGGCTTCAGTATCCCTTTAAGTTCATATATCAGTTTGACCACATGTCTGTATGGCAAAATCCCTTCAGCAGCATTTTGCTGTCATTCTGAGGAAGGGGAATTCGTGTGAGCCTTGACATCCCACTTGGCCCCAGTGGCACTACATGGACTTTTCCTGAGGTCAGAGTCATTGCTCTCGCCGAGCAGCTGAACAGAACCCATGAATTAAAAGCAGCAGAGGAGACCCTCCCTCCATCACTGCTGTCACAAACACTTCATGTCGTCAGACGTTCTGTGGCTCCACAGAGCTTGTTGCCAGGCAACCAACTTCAATTAATATGCAGGGTGGAAACAGCAGGGAATGCCTTGGCTCCTAGAGCGGGACAGCAGCATTTTATGACTAACTAACAAAATGTGTTCATTCAATGTGGCATCCTAGAGACATTTAACACTTTGCAACTGAACTGATGCCAGCATGAACAGTCGGAAAGTATGCCAGCAAAGGAACAGTCCCATGCCAGTTGGTGTACCAGTTGTTTTTTCTGCTTCAGCCAAGAATATTGTCAATTAGAAACTTCATATTGTTCAACATTTTTTTTTTTTTAAGAAGCTGCGCTTCAGAATAAAGTACTGATGCTTGGATCTGAGGAACACACAGCTCTAATGCTGATGGGGGTTGGCATGATTTCTATGTTCTGCTAGACTCTAGACAAGAAACACTAGAACTATAGGTAGGATCGATGATCTGGGCATTTGACACCTCGTTCTCTTTTCTCTTCACCATCTTAAAAGATTTAAACCTAACATCCTTTGAAATGCTCCTCTGAGAATGAAGAACTTTGAAGAGGAATTGTACATGGTGTTTCCAGGTTGAAACTGAAGGAAATTCAATTCCAAGAGGAAGCCTTTTAACACAGTCAGATTCTGACAGCTTTGGAGCTCTCAAGCCTTCAGAGTTTGAGCCTTTTCTGAAGAATAAGCGGTGCAGTGTTTTTAGATAGTTTTCTAAGATGTTTGAGTAACACGGAAAATCTATCTCAGACAGCATGTGCAGTGCTATTTCTCTCCTGATGCAGTGCATGGTAAGGATTATATACAATTATCTCTTTTTACATGCTGTAGATGTGTTCAGTGCTATTTACAGTATTATTTTGTATCACTGAAAGCATGACGGTGTTCTCAATTAAGTAATGTAATGTTCTGGCTTATTTAAAAGCAGCTTTTTTTCACTAATTGAACTTTTATGTACACATGCTTCTATTCATATTTTATATCCTCTCCTTTCCTTTAGCGTCATTTGGTATGCAGCTGTGGCAATAAGATTATAACAGATTTCTTCCACTTAATTATTTACATTGGTTTTATATACAGCAGTGTGCAAATGTATCAGAACACCTCAAGGTTTCTCATTTATATCCTTTATATACCTACCTGCATGAAAACCTCAGTGTGTGAGAATTTCAATTTTGGTCAATAATCAGTGATATAGAATAGGCACTCATGTGAAAAGTTTTAGACCACCTTGTGCTTTAATTAGGCATCTTAAACAACTTCTAAAAAGTCTCATGTATTTTACCATGTGTGGCTATATGTTCCTTTTCTCTTACTATTTTAAATGAATTGCATGTGTGGCCTCAATCAATTTGACAATCACTAATTTGCCTGTTTTGACCATTTTCCAAGACTTTCAGTTAGTATTTCATATGCACATCAAATCTACTACACAAATCTACTAAGCAATGTTCTAATAAATTTGCACACTACTGTACCTGTCAAAATGATATAGTACTGTATATAAAAAATACTTTGGGGATCTTACGATTGTTGATTGTAATGTCAGGGGTTATTTGGAGAATCAATGGTTATACAAAGTAGGAATTTGTAGAAAATGCAGGAAAATGATTTGCCATTCTAAATCTAGAAGTTAAAAGCTTTTTGAGTTTGTTGTTTTTTCTTTTCCATTTCCATTATATTATATATAATATTGCATATTTTTGTAGGTAAATTCAAGTGTATATGTGAAATAGAAGTATCATATTAAAGGTGTATTTTATTTAATATCTCATTGCACTAACTAGAACATACTGTAATAAAATGCAACTAACACATTTCTAAGAATGCAATTCACCATAAAATGCACATAGGCTAAGCAGACTATTCCACTAAAGCACAGTTGACAAGTTGGGTACTATATTGCAAACTTTTAGGGACTAAAGTAGTGACATCATAATGTGATGTAATGCAACACTGTTGAACATGTGATGTGTTTCATGTGGCAGTTGATTAGTCCTGTACTGGTTAGCTGTTAGTAAGTTACAAAAGATTAAGTTTGAAACTGTCATTGAACTCACACCAGTTAATGGGTATAGCACTTTATTTTAGCAACAGCAGTGTCAAGCCAGTAATAAGAAATCTGAGCAACATGTTAACATTCCAACATTTTATTTTAAAATATATTTGCCGAAGGTTATTTTTTATCTTTTGTTAGCTACACTGAGTGTATATATATATATATATATATATATATATATATATATATATATATATATATATATATATATATAACACATATTGAATTACTGGAGTGGCAAAGTTTCACACTTCAGTAACCGCAAAAGTAAATTTCAGCCAAGGTACGCCTTTAAGGGTTTCTGCAAACAAGGTGCTCCATTTTGTCTCTGCAGCTCCAGGCATCAATTCTAGAATGCAGATGTGCACCTTATTTTATATGATTAAAAGTTCCCAGGAGTTTTGACTGCTTAGTTGAACAATTAAATTAGTACAGATGTAAACATAAATATTGTTTCTATTTCCCCAGAAGATAAATGTTCAGAGCAGCAACTGAAGCAAAGAAAAGTAGATTTAAGTCACCTTTCTGCATTGGGACAGTTTTTCCCAAGGCAAAGTGTATGAACACTTCTGTGTGAATGCTGATGAGGAGAAAAAAAACAACCTAACTCCCATCTGTACACAAACCTCATAGCCTGGGTCATCCAGATTTATAAATGTGTAAAATCACCGAGATTGAATAAAGAAACACAACAACAGATTTAAAGGATTAAAAGCAAAATACCCATCAGTGTCTCGACCCTTTAAAGCTGTCCTTCATTCAAAGTGTATTCAACTACAGATAAATGTGGTTCAGTAACAATCATAATTACAACACTGTCTTTTCAATTAAGAAATAAACTCTTTGTGTTGAATGTCTAATGCATGCTTCATTAATGAGTATTGCCTGATTAACATACAGCTTCACCAATCAGATTACAAGTATTACAATCATTTGAAGATGGCCATACTGTATATTGGTTTCTGGTTTTCACTATATATGGTGTTTTTTTGTTTTTTCTGGCATTGTATTTATTTTTATAAGCAACCAAGCTTTTTGTATTGGTAAAAGTGCATACCGTATAATGCATGAGATATGAAAAAGGAGTGCTCTGTATGTGAAATCGAGTCTGATCTTTAACATCTCACAATTGCAGCTTAAGCTTCCACAGAGCACTTTCAGCCACATTGCACTTTTATTTTGTCAGGATATTTGTGGGTGGGCCTCACAAACATAAAGCATCAACTGCCTTCCTGGTTCTCGAGAGAATGTCAATATCCACTGCCCCTGATCCCCCGGGGGTTAATTAAATGAATAAAGCCCTGGTTGAAACAAAGACCTGGCAGAGAGCAGACTTCAGTGCCACTGCCCAAGACATTAGCTTCTTCAATACCAGTATTCTGTCAATGACCCTTCTGTCAAATGTTACAGACAGTAGAAAAAACATTTTTCCAAAATTGCTCTCAATTAAGCTGTGTGGTTAAATGGGCCATAGCCAAATAAATTCTCTCAACAAGGAAAGGGATCTCAGGCTCAAATGTAACGTCCCCATGCCTCCTTCTGGTAACTGGTCAGGCATTTAGCATTTAGCATCATACCTACAAACTGAATCCCAGTTCACTCACCTTTCTAGACTATGGTGTCTCAACAGTGCAATGGCTGCATACAGGAACTTTAAGAAAGTCAGTGGGAGCTTCATTATCTCTTAGGTTACTAGTGTTAGATGGATCTTGAAGATGACTGCACAGTCGACATTTTGATTGCTTACTTAGCTTTCCAGATTCATAGCATGCAATACATGTAAGTCGTGTTTTTGTTAGCATGTTTGCTGCAGAAGGTTTCATGTACTCTTTTTGCATTGAAGGTTTCCTCGCACCCTACTCCTCCTCTCCTCCACCTACAACCCTGGGGCCTCATCACAATGAGCCCAGTCTGACTCAGTCTCCCACAAGAACTGCAGCTCCTAGTCAGTAAGTTGGAACACACACACATACTGTAGGCACTATGTATGCCATTTACTTTTTATCTTATCTTCATTCACTTTCAGATTTGTACTTTTTAATCAGGAATTGATTCTCTGAGGCACACTGTATCTTCTAGACTAATGAGAAAAAATAAACCTTTTTCATTAGGTAGGAAGATCTTGCATAAAATGTGTTCCCTATGCTTTGGGTTGACCTTATATTGTCTGCTACCGATTACCATAACAAATCAATCATTTAGAATTATCATTTAGAAGTAAACTTTAAAATACACATGTTCCAATTCAAGCACAGCATTTTACTGCTGGTCTAAGACACAACGGGCTAGATTCTCAAAGCCATTTACCCCAAATTGTCTTAAACACATTTTTTTAATTTTCAGATAAGAACATAAGAAAGATTACAACGAGAGGAGGCCATTCGCCCATCTTGCTCGCTTGGCTGTTAGTAGTAGTAACACACTCAATAAAGTTGCCAACCTAGAAATAAACAACTCCGACATTTATTGTAGGGGCTTGTGATTAGACTAAATGTGTTTATTATTCATTTAAGAAATGCATATATATATATATATATATATATATATATATATATATATATATATATATATATATATATGGGGCAGCAGTGTGGAGTAGTGGTTAGGGCTCTGGGCTCCTGACCGGAGGGTTGTGGGTTCAATCCCTGGGGGGGACACTACTGCTGTTCTCTTGAGCAAGGTACTTTACCTAGATTGCTCCAGTAAAACCCAACTGTATAAATGGGTAATTGTATGTAAAGATAATGTGTAAAAAATAATGTGATATCTTGTAACAATTGTAAGTCGCCCTGGATAAGGGCATCTGCTAATAAATAAATAATAATAATAAACCTAACTGCGTCACTATTAAACTAACTGTTACTATTATTTCAACACTGCTTCTTTAGCACCCTCTAGCGGGTACTGCATCCGACGTCCATTAAAGCACTTGATTCGGACATACCTGTTGGGAGGCTAGAAGGTACCTACTGGCCCATTCCTATGGGATGATTTTGCTTGATAACGTCCCATTCAATCGATGATTCTAATAAGATTGGGCGCTACATAGTGCATAGAAAAGAGGGAGCTTGCATTTCAATACTGTGTATAACAGCTACATGATGTTCAGCTGGGAAGTTCTCTGGTTTGATCCCACTTGTTTGTTCTCAATATGGCTATAAGATAAGCCAGATGTTTACTAAAAATCATGTTTTCCAAAACAATTTTTATGTTCATAATAGTGATTTTGTACAAAACCACTGTGAAATGTTTAATGTGGCTTTTATTATATTCTTACTCACAGGCTTGTCACAAAGGCTGTAGTTGTAAATGTGTTAATCTAAACAATATTTGATGAAAAACATGATTTCTAAATATTTATCCACATCTTAGTCAGGCATACTGTGGCAACAATATGCTTTGCTGGGTATTCTGTGGAATGCATTTATCACGGTAAACTAATAAAACATGGAAATTAGATCTAGGATTAGATTTATGCAGATAGTTCTTTTGTGAATAAAACTTTTTATGTGAATAAAAAAAGACAATTAGAAGTCTGTAATGTAGTGTAATGAAGTAGTTTTGAATAAGGCATTCTGATTATTTTACTACAAAGTCTCTTTTAGTATTACTAAAGACGACTGTTGAAGTTATGGAATTCACATTTTGGTTCTGTGTTTAATTTTAATTTGCACTATTAGAATGTAATGAAAATGCACAAATAATAATTTTGTAGACTTTTTTTAAAGCACAGAAACGTTTTGTTTTGTTTAGTAAAAAAAAATTAAAAAATACATGTTTCATTCCTTTACAGGTGGGTTATATTTTAAACAATGGTGATGCTACCAGTAATTATAAATTAGAACTGCAGCTAAACATTCCAGAGAAACATCACACAGTTGATTTGTTTGAAAGGAATACAACAAAATGATTTCAATAGATGTAAACGGTTAACAGTAAAGGGTCAAACTTTTGTTCAGTTTGTCTTGTATATATTACTAAGATTACTGAGATAAATTGTAAATAATATATTTAGCTGTAACTGTCAAGTCTTTTTTCTGCTGTAGGTAAGACTGAGAAGGAAGCTGCAGGACTTTTCTGTGAAAATGGTAAACACTGTTGGCAATGATGAAGAAAAGGGCATTCAAGAGAAGGAAAGCAAGGAAGAATCCATACTGGCAATGCTTGGCATTATTGGGACCATCCTCAATTTATTCGTCATCATTTTTGTGTACATATATACAACATTATGAGCCATTAAATGTCCTAAGAAGAGGACTATTTCAGCAATGAGCACTAGCATTTGCAGCTATTCACATTCTGCTACATTAAAATGAGCTGGGACCTGTTTAATTGCGGCATAAAACATTGCCTGCAGGCACAGAAGAGAGTAGCACAATGAAGCCTCACAACACACTTTAATGTTTTCCTGCAAATATGCATGAGTAAAGGTTCACCACACCTTTCAGATGGAAAAGCATGTACCAGCTTTTCAGTCAGCTTTTTTGTAATATGATTATGTGCATCATTTGTACCAATAATAAAATGATAGATGAGGTGAATAGGCTTTGGCTATGAACAGCAGAATCACCTACTGCTGTCTCCACTGTGGACTCAAAGGCACCTGACAAGCTCTTAAACAGGCTGAATGGATTATCATCGAATTAAGGTGAAAAAAAAGGTTACACAATTTATTTGAGCATATAATGTTTTTGTCTTTTTGTTGTTGTTTTTTTGTTTTAAGGAAAATTCTGTGAATATTCTGTAAAAGGTTTGTTTATACTAAAATGATTTTGATATTTTAAATAAATAATTACAACATGCAAGTAAAATGGAATATAGTATAGGCTACGCTGTACAGTGGTAAGAATTACTAAACACACGGATGCAATAAGTCAAGTGCTAGAAATCCAATGAGGACAAGCGTTGGAAATAAAATAAGAAACACGCCTCTCCCAGGTGCAGGTCACGATGGGTTAGAGCAGGTCTAACAGATTTGATAGATGACAGCGTTGCCGCTTGTTTGGCTGGTCCTTCAACATACAAGACTGCACAAATGACTAATACAGACTTTGCATTGTGCAGATGAATCCAAAATCCACAAGGTCACCTACTGTATCACAACAATCTTGAGGCTAAACTATCTACTTCTTTTACACCTGTTTTAACGAAGTTTTCAAAAAAAAAAAGGTTCTGGTCCGCATAAATTGGATTATTAGTTACTCTTTGGGTTTTTTAATATTAATTTTAATAATACAGTGTAATATACTGCCTTATCTTAAATATCCAACTCACAATTATCCGCACACACTTGAATCATCATGTCAACGTTAAAAGAAAATGCTAGTCTGTGATATGAACTAGTAATACATTAATACATCACTCGATTATGGAGCGACTTGGCGGAGAAAATTCTGTGATGGAAACTAACGAGATTCATTTCAAATCACTTTTAACTCAATCCCACTGGCAGATAGAAACAAAGCATTTGAAGGTTGTCACCTCAAAATATGGCCTCATTATAATGTCATTGAAATAGACATTTTTGGGGATTTATAATTCCCAATTTGTAACTCACTGCAGTCTAATGGTATGATGGCAAATGCTTAGACAGACATTTAAGGTTGTGATAAATCATATTCAAATCAATATTGTCATACTTCTAACTAGGTAGCAATTATTAGTTGCCAGAAGGTGTTAGCCTGGTCTAACCTTTTACATTAGTGTTTGAAATAATGTAATACATCTGTAAAATTAACAATGTACAGTATTTGGAAATGATTGTGAATATCACAAATAAATAGCACACTTCTTTGACATTATGTGACAATCACAGTCACTCGAAAACAAAGCCATTTGAAAAGCAACCTGACAAAAGCATATATAAGAAGAAGAAGAAAGCAATGAAAACTACAACTAAAAGTATTTGCCTTGCTTCATGTCTTTCTTGTATGTGTCCAAACAATTTTACATCCAAATGAGAGACTTCAGGGTTTGTATCTAGCTGAAATAATCCTGTTAAAAAAAGAAGCTTAGCTGCTCATTTTAGAAACGTATTAGA
This sequence comes from Acipenser oxyrinchus oxyrinchus, assembly GCA_030684275.1. Classification (NCBI taxonomy): domain Eukaryota; kingdom Metazoa; phylum Chordata; class Actinopteri; order Acipenseriformes; family Acipenseridae; genus Acipenser; species Acipenser oxyrinchus. The sequence continues at coordinate 90,557 of JAGXEW010000221.1, forward strand.
TTAGGCAATGGGCCAGGAAAAACAATGTTGTTTGAAGATCCCAACTGCTTAAATTCCAAACAGACTAACAGCCAATGCTAAGCTACTGTTGCACATTGATAAGGTCCAAAATGTATATCTACAGCTTGCCACGTGTTCTCTGAATTAGAAACTGTAGAAATATGAATATGTTGCTGATATTTTGTTGAAACACCTAAAAAGGCACGGTAGGCTTTTTGTAAAACCTCCTGATTGTTCTGTAACTGTAAAGTACATTTGATTATTAACCATGATAGAAAAAGTGAAGCCATGATTTTTCCTAAAAAGCTACCCAAACAACCTCCTGCCACCTGCCCTGTTCTGTTCAATGAAGTATGGTAAAGAAAGCTTTCTTTCAAAACAGTATTCCATATGAGATCATCTGTACGTAGTGAATGGAGGTCCACAACAGGTAAGACCCCTTTAACAACTTTAATAATCTGATTATCTGAACAAATCTGTTTTACACACTGGTTGTTTTGGTTGATATTGTTACACTACAATTAAGCAACATCATCATGCTGGGCAGTGAGGCAGTATACATACAGTATATTTTTGCAATTATGCTGTTAAAATCTTTCAGTCACACCAGGGGCTGCACCCTGATGAACCCTGAACTTGTTTTGTGACATGATTTAAACCCTTACAGCTCAGGGGACAAAAGCAACAAGCAAAGCACAAAAATAAATTGCTAGAAGCAGAATTACCCTTCTTGGTGATAATTGAACCTCATATTATCTTGTCTACAAGGTAAACATTCAGTAACAGTGATGTTTCTCTTCTGATATCTTTGGATTATTCATGTATAAATTTGTTCTTACTGAACACTTAATGTTAGCATGAAGTCTAATATGCATGAAGTCTAATATAAATGAAGGGTCAAGGACATCATATGCCTTGAGTTACTGCAGTAATTTAATTAATGATGCAGGCAAAGGATACAAATAAGACATGAAAGCAAGCCTACAGATATGTGAACATAGATAAATATACAATTCTGAACCTTTTTTTGTTGTTGTTGTTTTTCACTCAGATGAATGAAAGGTCAACTACAATATTAATATTTCCTTCCCATTCTTAATCCTTATGTAAGCTAACAAATATCTAATGCATCCCTTGCATAATGAGTTCAGTCTACATTTCAGACGACACAAAAATAGGAGGTGTGGCAAACACTGTTGCAGCAGCAAAGGTCATTCAAAATAATCTAGACAGCATTCAGCCTATTGTGCGGATGTAAAAGCACACCTTTATTAGAATGGGTCAATTAAAATCTTTACAATTATAAACTATTGAACACCACTGGCTGGTATGGATTGTAAACAATGGTAACACATTTTCATGTAAATAGTTAACAGTAACCAACAATGATATCCCTGATAAAAGTTTACCACAGTAAAAGCATAGCGAAAGCATGTTTAAGCATAGATAAGCAAGGTAAAGAGATATGGTAAAATAGTGTAAAACCCATGGCAAACCTTTTTAAACTAAGGTAAATATGGTCAAAATGTTTGCATCACCCTATGGAATTAACTAATTTTGCTTCATAAAGTCGAATGAAACCTGCTGAATAATGTTACGTTAACATATTAAATTACATACCGCTTTGTAGTTTTCCATATACTTAATGAAAAACTGACAAAAATGGACAAATGCGACATTTCGAAATTTAACGTGAAATACTGTGCTACTATTATGGTTTCCGGTAGACTTTTTGCGATATAATGTTATGGTTTCTTTGATTATATGAAGTTAAATAAAATATCTAAATTATGTTCAAATAATTTATTTAAAAAATCCTAAAATCCTAAAATCCAAAGTTGCAAAATGTAACATGGTGAACTTCTTTGCCTGGTTCTCTTATTGGGCATTTCAGAATAACTCAATCATCTTGAAGCACATTAAGCTAAAGCAATTCCTACTGTCACGTTTGTTTATATTTCCCATCTCATCAGCTTTCTATTAACCCTGAAGCAGCGTTCTAAACAGCATTTCATCAGACCAGCTCGTTTTCATTTGCATTTTACATAAAGGTATCTCAAAAAGTGAACCTGTGTCTACAATGTCAGAGAAACAGCAGAAATGTCAGGTTGCTGCCTCAGGCCTAGAGGGGAAAGATATAAAACCTTCAGTCAAATCTGGCTTCAAACTCCCAGCTCTTGTGTAGAAATTCTGAGCGACTCATGTTGCTTTTCCCTGTCACAATAATTAGAATATCCTGCCAATTAAAAATTATTTTTGCATAGCCATGCCCTGGAAAGCTTTGCATTGATATAACGTATTCAGCATTCTGAATGGAAACGGAGAGCTTTTTCCCCAAATATTGAATCCCTCCAGCCTGTCTTCTGTCTCCACTGTGCTTTAGCCTTGGTTAATTAGGAATACGGTAGTCACTCTTAGTCTGTTTAAAACATTTCGTGCTCTGACTTTTATGTACCTTGTTGTTTTGTTTAAGTATTTTCTAATAGAACCTTTATGAGATTACTCTCACCAATAAGAATAATGATTTGCATTATGGACGGCTACAATTTATAGATTCCTGTCGGGTTGATAAAAGCAGCCTTGCTGTAATTGGTTTTGTGTAATGGAGGGTTGGTCGTGTCTCTTGAGGAGCAGCTTCACTTACAGACTCCATGTCTGCATTGTTTACAGGACCTTTGAGAGGTGATCTACACAGTAGCATATATTAAAATGGGACTTTAATTGCTGCTGGTAAACATGCTCTTAAGACTATTGGACAAAGATTTGTAGCAGCATTTATATTTCCAGTGCACTGTGAGATGCTTTAAAACCAATACCAATTTTTTTTTGTGTTATGAATGGCACCGTAGGCATCGATCTACAGTTTGTACTGTGACTTACCTAAATACAGCTGGCCTCCAATGTGCGTGACCCACATAGAGAACACTGAGAAATAACAAGTAGGATTTTTAGACTGAGTGTGTGTGCTGGAATAAAGCCATTGTTAAAACTATGTCAGATGCCAAGAGTATACAAAACAGCTTCAGGAGTCATTATTGAAATGTGCTATACTGCAATAAATATGCTACTATGTAGAATAGATCAAACAGATCAAACCTCTAACAGAACAAACCTCTGAAACACAAATCTGATGTTTTTCTTTCCAATATAACAAAATAGTATATTTGTATTATTTATGAAATAATGATTCCTTTCTCAAAAATGAAAACGACCAATCAGGACTTCTATGGAATAATCTTTTAAAGAATACTTTGGCTGATCTGATCCACTTAATCTAATCTGAAAATACCCTTCATGCTTCTGGGGATTGCGATAAGCCCACTTAGTTTTTATTTACAATCTCATGTTATTGCTTATGAGGCAGCTGAATAGATCAAGGACCAGGCTACTGAAACTGCCATGCTTCAAGAAACACAATCTCATTCTGATACTCGTTCAAAGGCTTGCACAAGTTCTACACTTTCCTTTAACAGGGAGTCGAAATCCACTTCAACAAGACCACATCACTGGGGAAGCTCTTTCTGCTTGAGAAAATGATCAGAGCTGTAATAATAATAATCATATCATTAATATTTCACCTCTCTCATCGAATAATGAAAGCAGAAATGTTAACTGAAAAGCTTTACAGCGTAAACAAAAAAAAAATCAAAATCCACACTACAAAAGCAGTAGTAAATCATTCATGAAATACAGGTTATCATTTTGGACATGGTGAACCTAACTTTACTTTTTTCATTCATATTCATAAAGGCCACACTATAACAGCAAAGGTCTCCAGTTGATCAATTTACTTTTATTTCAATAACCAAGATAAGAGTCTGCTTTATGTATTCCATAGCACTTTTAATTGGATCCAAAAATAAATAAAAGATGCTGCAATCACTTGTGACCTGTTGTCTCTGTCTTAATATCTGTTACAAATAAGTTGATAAAGCTGACGTTTGTATACTTTAAAGCAGAACCCCTGTTGCTGTACAAAGATTCTCTATTCATTTCAGTTTTATTAAAGGGAGCTTTTATCAACCAATGATCCAATAAACCCATATACACAAAGGAAAACCATGCTGTGTCACTTGCTATTCTAGGATGCGCTATCTATCATTAATTTAGAGGTGTAACAGAATGGTTTGATGAGTGATGTCACCAGACCAGGAAATAGACAGGCAAGCAAGTACTCGGGTTGAGTCGCAAATCGCTCTTTTTATTATAAAATAAACTATTTAAATGAACAGTTCAAAAACACTTTACACAAACAAAAAGGCACAATGACCAAAACAAACAGACACAATAATTCTAACAAGCAGCGTGCTGGTGTAAAGCCAGCATGAGTGGCAATTGTTATTTTCTTATCTTACTTCTTATGTTCTTCCTCTCTGAACAACCAACCCTGATGAGCGGCTGATCCACTCTTTATATAAACATGGCCATCTCCAAATTGGTAATCAATGGACTGGTCTTGGCATTGATCTGCCAGTACTACTTTCAAGTTCCCATCCCTATTCTGCAGTGTAGGAAGCCTTCTAGGTCAACACTGAGCAGTGCCTGAATAGAAATGGACAGCAGGCTCACGGATTGTGTAACAAAAAAAAAGACTGCTTTAACAGTGATGGAAGAAAAACTGGCAAATGGTTACTTAACAGCAAGCATATTCCAAATTGTAATAATAGTTAAAGGCATCCTGATGTGCAGGATGAGTTATGCAGTCAGGGGAGTGCAGAGCTGTGTCCTGGCTGGGCCAATTTGCCAGTCTTAGCTGGGGATCCCAAACCAACCCCATAATCTTAATTGTAATTTACACACTGTAAAGATGAATAAAAATAATTATAAAACTATATCCAATACAAAAATCTCTCATGAACCTTGATTCAATGTACCCAGTTTTTATGCATGCTGTAATAATTTTCCTATGGAGTTATTAGCAGAGGTTGTTTAAAAGTCTAAAAAGAGTTCCACTGAGATACATTGAAGGGTTTTCATTTTCTGAGTATAACATTTAAACCAAGGAAAGCAAATCCTGCAGGAGACATCAAGCAGTGTTTATTCATTCACCAGGGGAAGAACGTGCAAAATTAAAAAGTATGACCTTGACAAAATTCACTTCTGCTACCCGTCAGAAAATGATGTATAAAGAATGTTTGCATAATTACAGGAAAGCTCTTTTAATGTGACTGACGTTTTGACAATGATTAATTATGTTAATATTTACTTGGGGCTGTGGTACAGTACAGTGTGATTAAAGAGCTTTGCTTCAACCATTGGCCTTGTTTGCTTTTAATCCTCTGAATCTGTGTGTGATAGTTTGAATAAGCCAACCATTCGAGATGTATAGTGGTTATAGTAAAAGGTTAACATTATGACACATTTATTTTAGAGATCATTTTTAGTTATGTATTTATTGTAATTAATTTACTTTCATTTAACATGAAACCAAAACACTGACTTCATATTTTAGGTCTACATATTCGTTTAGCAATAGAAACTTTCCTTTTGGAAGGAATTCAATAATAATACTGTCTAAATAAACTCCCCAATAGGACATTATTGTTTACCCTCAACTAAGATTGTACCTAGTATTTTGATTGTTATATTGGGCAAAACAAATCAGAAATGTCTACGCATACCCGAAACTGCCTGTTACCCTAAAAATGGCACAACCACAACGTCCTAACAGTGAGATGGGCAGTTCTCTATCAAGCTTTTTATGGTCCAAATGATCTATTCAGATTACAAGCTACATGTCTGTGGATATGTGGAGTATCTTGTATCTGCACAAAAGAAAACAGCTTGCGTGTTCATTGGAATGGATTACTGTTACATTCGTGTTATAGGCTGTTGCTTGTATTTTTCAATATAGCATAAAAGTCATTGGAGCAGCCAAGCCAATTTATTTCAACTATGCATATGTTGATTTTCTAGCATTAAAAATGTTGTCTTTGTCTTGAAACGGGGGAGGGGGGAAGAAACTGCAAACTGCTAACTGAATCTTGTTCTGTATTTTCGGTAATGGCAGCATTAACCTGTAATATTGTCTAAATTTTCCTCTAACTAAAAATCTACTAGAATTTGGACCTTAGTGACATTTTCTAATTATAGAGATATTTAACACCTTAACAAACTACTGGGATTTATTTTTAAATTCAGAGACATGTTTCCTGTATAGTATGCTCATCTCAAAGGTCATCTTCCGATGTACAATAAACCAGCATCTCCCTAGGATACTAGCATGAATACCAGTGGCAGAAATGCAAACACTGGCGAATGACATTTACAATAAGCAGAAAGGGTCTCTTTGCTTGTTTAAGCTCTCAAACCCTTTGTTAAGATTTCCTGTTTGCAAATATCAATCTAAAGATTGACTAGCAGTAGGTAGTGAAGTTACAAGTTTCTGTGTATACCAATCTTACCATTAATTGGGTTCAATGTGGAAGTAAAGATTTCATATTTAATTTAGTGAAGCTTATGCTGTTCCTTATGTATTAATTTAAAAAAAACACACTTAAAAGAAACAATATGGCAGCCTAGAGACACCAAGAGACCCCCACACCTCCTATCCCAGAACATGAGGCTGCAGTTAACAGGGTAAATAGAAAGTATCTGATTTAGTCATAAGAATTACAGTAGTTTAATTATGAAAACACATTGAAAAAAGTAAGCTACTGGTGACCTCTAGTGAAATACAAATGAAACAGCAGCAGCTTCTGGACCAGATAAGACAAGACAAGACCAGATGCTGCTTCTATAGCTAGGACAGGAGAAAAAAGGTGCTAGTATAACACACAATGTTTAGTAAGTATATTGATACTGTATTCATTTAATTACAGCTCTATATTCATTCTCCACCCCTACATATGCATTTATTCACACAGTCAACATAAAATAATACATGTTTCAGCTACAGATAATAAAGGTCCAAAGACTGAGGTTATTGATAGCAGGGTAATGTTTTTCTTTCATTCTTTCATTGTCTATCTAACTCAAATGCATTGCTAAACTATATTTAACTGCATTAACCCTGAACTCAGAGGGGAATTAACAATAATGAATGTGATGTCAAGAACTCACTGACAATGGATGACTCCTACAGATAAAAAGCCTTGCTGTGTTTGAGCAGGCATTTAGTTACTTATCAGACAGGCAACATAAATTATAACTGGAAATGGTTGTTGTTTAGGAGCAGAGAGAAGGTCTTGTTCCACAGTTCTATCTCTTATTAATCTAATGAGCTTCTCAATTTAAAACAAGCACAAATTAGTGCCTCATCAAATTGTTTTGCCTATATTTATAACGCATTACCTGACATGTGTAATGGAATACTCATTCAGAGGAGTTCAATTAGAACATCCTCTGCATCACAATATTAAAACGAATAGCTCTACATTATTTTGTATACAATTTCTCTTGCAGCCTGTGACAAAATATAGCCAGACAATGTATTCCATTAGCTGGCTTTTAAAATGAAAGATTCATTCAGGGACACAGAAACATGAGGAATTTAAACATCTTGTAAGCATGAATCAGTTCATAAAGAAGTATTTAAATAATTATTACATTCAAGAAAACAAGATGAACTCTCTGTGCGTTGATTCAGCCAACTTTACTGAAATATTCACATTGACAGTTTAACATTACCTGCAATGCATGTGTTTTCTAGTATAAATGCAGTTTGCAGAATTCCCTGTAAATCCCAACACAGAAACATATTCTAGTCTAATCTCATTTAAAGATAATGACCTCATGCTCTAGTGCTTTCACTGTACAGTACAACTGTATTATACACCATTGTAGTTTTACTTGCTTAAAATTCAGCTGTATGCCAGCAGTAGTATTAGTATCTTGGACTTTCTCATATTTTCTTCAACTGTATTTACATAGCTTTCTTTGAAATGTGATTAACATTGACACAGTATGTTTACATACAGCCTTAAAGTAGGTTTTGTCATTCACGCTTAATATAATCATAATAAAACCTAAACAATTGCAGACTGATTTATTTCATTCCCTTTAAATTGCTATGGAAAGTGTGGAACTTTTTTTTTAATTCCCATTATACCAAAAAAAACCCCACCCAAAACACACATTAACAAATCATTTCAAATCAACTACTCCACTTTTTTTGGTATTTTACTCATTAATTTTTAGTCCAACTGAACTGTCTCATAATAACAACCCTGACAGGTTGTTCTTGTAAAACTCATCACTGCTTGGAGGTGGAAAGGGTTCATGGAAACAACTGAATGTAAACTCTAATAGGTAGACATTATTTATTAACATATGTATTTAATAAACTCAAACAGAATTTCCTTGAGACACAGCCCAAATGCACAAATCACTAATTTAACATACTGCACTTACAGAACACAGAGAGCAGATCGCAGGTCCAAAGTGTAAAATTAACTGCATCCTATTATTTTTCTCTGTTGTTTATAATATCTATGTTTTGGTCTGAATGAACAAACCATCTTCAAGCACTTGTAACAAATAGAAAACTCATTGGTGCAAAACTTTGTAGTGGAAGAAAAAACAAAGTGTGGGATAGGATAGGTACAAGACTGACCCCTGCAGTTTAAATGTGGTAATGCAAATGACAGGAACTGTACAGCAGCAGGTCTGTTTGAACAGTGGTTAAGATCTGGATCTGCACAGAAACATCACGTATAATGCAACCCTTCCAAAAGTGAACTAAAAAGGTTACAAAATTCCAAGAAAAACAATGACTTAATAAAGATTAGCGTGGTCATCACAATCCTCAAACTTTAAAGCACCTGAACTATTAATGAGTCTCAGCCATTCTGCTCAGTCTGAGACACCCTGAATTCAGATAAAAAGCATTAACATCCATTGTTAGTTGTTATGAATTATTCATACAGTGGTGGCGTGGTTTAGATGGAATGGAATAGACCGAACTGGATTTATTCTTCAGCTCACAAAAAGCCCACCATGTGCATTTCATTTCAAAGCTATCAGAGAACATTGCTTAGCAGTTGCCATGGAGAATATGAATGCATGCAATATAGCAGATATGAATCTTTCATAAAAAATTGACTGTTACTTTGGTGGTAAAAAAAAAAGATTCTTGTTTGGAAAACATAAAGAATTGTGTGCAGCTGTGTAGTCCTTTATCTTATTAGAGCATTTCTGGAAAAAAAAACAACAACATTATTTTCCTTGAGGTTAAACAATAAAGGAAACAAATTAGCAATCCATCTGCCTAGCAAAGCAATAATTATAATTGTTATGAAACAGTTATGGGGTATGGATCAAGTACTAAAGAAGCAGGGAAGTGTTTTGTGGCCATTTATTTTAATTAGAAACAGCAGAAAGCAGTAATGACTACAGTGTTACGTTACAAATGTGACAGATAAAGAATTCAATCAAGTCAGTGTGACAGATAAAGAATATACTGTGTGTGTGTATATATATATATATATATATATATATATATATATATATATATATATATATATATATATATATATATATATACAGTACTGTGCAAAAGTTTTAGGCAGGTGTGAAAAATGCTGTAAAGTGAGAATGCTTTCAAAATAGACATGTTAATAGATTATATTTATCAATTAACTAAATGCAAAGTGAGTGAACAGAAGAAAAATCTAAATCAAATCCATATTTGGTGTGACCACCCTTGCCTTCAAAACAGCATCAATTCTTCTAGGTATACTTGCACACAGTTTTGAAGGAACTCGGCAGGTAGGTTGGCCCAAACATCTTGGAGAACTAATCACAGTTCTTCTGTGGATTTAGGCAGCCTCAGTTGCTTCTCTCTCTTCATGTAATCCCAGACAGACTCGATGATGTTGAGATCAGGGCTCTGTGGGGCCATACCATCACTTCCAGGACTCCTTGTTCTTCTTTACGCTGAAGATAGTTCTTAATGACTTTCGCTGTATGTCTGGGGTCCTTGTCATGCTGCAGAATAAATTTGGGGCCAATCAGATGCCTCCCTGATGGTATTGCATGATGGATAAGTATCTGCCTGTACTTCTCAGCATTGAGGAGACCATCAATTCTGACCAAATCCCCAACTCCATTTGCAGAAATGCAGCCCCAAACTTGCAAGGAACCTCCACCATGCTTCACTGTTGCCTGCAGACACTCATTCGTAATGCGATCTCCAGCCCTTCGGCGAACAAACTGCCTTCTGCTACAGCCAAATATTTCAAATTTTGACTCATCAGTCCAGAGCACCTGCTGCCATTTTTCTGCTCCCCAGTTCCTGTGTTTTCGCATAGTTGAATCGATTGGCCTTGTTTCCACGCCAGAGGTATGGCTTTTGGCTGCAAGTCTTCCATGAAGGCCACTTCTGACCAGACTTCTCCGGACAGTAGATGGGTGTACCAGGGTCCCACTGTTTTCTGCCAGTTCTGAGCTGATGGCACTGCTGGACATCTTCCGACATGAAGGGAAGTAAGCATGATGTGTCTTTCATCTGCTGCAGTAAGTTTCCTTGGCCAACCACTGTGTCTATGGTCCTCAACGCTGCCCGTTTCTTTGTGCTTCTTCAAAAGAGCTTGGACAGCACATCTGGAAACCCCTGTCTGCCTTGAAATTTCTGCCTGGGAGAGACCTTGCTGATGCAGTATAACTACCTTGTGTCTTGTTGCTGTGCTCAGTCTTGCCATGGTGTATGACTTTTGACAGTAAACTGTCTTCAGCAACCTCACCTTGTTAGCTGAGTTTGGCTGTTCCTCACCCAGTTTTATTCCTCCTACACAGCTGTTTCTGTTTCAGTTAATGATTGTGTTTCAACCTACATATTGAATTGATGATCATTAGCACCTGTTTGGTATAATTGTTTAATCATACACCTGACTATATGCCTACAAAATCCCTGACTTTGTGCAAGTGTACCTAGAAGAATTGATGCTGTTTTGAAGGCAAAGGGTTGTCACACCAAATATGGATTTGATTTAGATTTTCCTTCTGTTCACTCACTTTGCATTTAGTTAATTGATAAATATAATCTATTAACATGTCTATTTTTGAAAGCATTCTTACTTTACAGCATTTTTTCACACCTGCCTAAAACTTTTGCACTATGTATATATATATATATATATATATATATATATATATATATATATATATATATATATACATCTTACCGATTTAGAATGCCCAATTAAGTTCCCTCATTGCACCCCTGGAGGACAAAGGCCAGTCCTGCAGGTATCCGCTCAAGCTCAATTGCACCTGGCCAGCAGGGGCACCCTCTAGCACTGTTAGGAGAAGCATCCCCTAACAATTCCACATCCCACCGGGAGCTGCCAGATATTTATTTGATATGTGTGGACTGAAATATGGCTAGGGAGAGAGATTAGAATAGTTAGAGCTCTGGGCAGATACTAATAGTATTACTGGCACTATAAATGCAGCACATACATAGTTAACAGTATAATGAGCTACATTTCAACATTTATAACAACACTTGATCTTTCACCTGCAAGAATGATAATATGGGATTCAGAAAGAGGCTATCTCCTAACCATTGGTTACAGTGGATTGCATTGTTTAGCTGTGATATATACTGTACATCTAGAAGATTGAGGCTTCCTCGTTTCCAATACCCTGGCATAGTCCTCTTCCCACACAGCTGCCTCAGACAAATTAACACAAAACACAAGTCCCTGAAGACTGCTAATGTTTAGAAGTAATGTTCAAGCAGCATGACAATGTCGTACTGTACATGCATATATCAACCCACTGTGTGTTTACTTCCATCTCATTTGTAATTTAGCATGCTGCTGCTCTATCTGGCCTTATGTCATTTTCTAAATTGACAGAAATGAGGGATTTATGTCAGCTATATATGGTTTATATAATGGAGTTGGACAACAAATTACAAGACACCAGCCATCACATTGGCAAATGGGTGTACAGATAGACAGCAAGCAGCTCTTATTCATCATAAAAGCGTTTAGAAAGGTCCCCCAGTTCTCCACAATTTAGCGACTCCTTCTTTTGAAACATCTGTCATTAGTGCGTCCTTGAATACAGAAACGCCTTCCAACCAAGGACCTTCATCAAAGTCTGTTATGTCTGATGTTTTTAATCAAGTAGATGCAGCTTTTACATATAAGACTCAAGGTGTAAATGTCAAAATGATTTTGCAGGATGGAAAGTCATTATATTGACAACAGCAAACAGTCAGACTCATGTAGCCATAGTTCAAGGTTTTATTTGGTTACTGAAATTGAATATGTCTACTGAGGTAACGAGTTGATATATTGATCTATGTCATTGTTCTTCTGTATATGTACTGTATGCATAAATGTATACAATATTCATATGTGTAACTTAAAAAGGTAAAAACTGGATAAACTCTACAAAAATAATTGAAACCTCAGCAATATTTTTAGTTCTGGCCTCTGGGTTAGATGCTGGTGACTGATTTTGCCCTTTGGAATACAGAACACACAATCAACCATGTGGGTTAAATCTGCCAAAAATATGACTTATACAAATATAACAAGCTCTGCTATAATATAATGAAAATATTTTTATGCCTAAGACTGACATGTATTTTTTTTCAGATAAATTGTCATTTATTTATAACTTGTTAACCTTTTTATTTCCAACTCGAAATGGTAGTAAAGCTGCTGTATGTCTGCTGCATGTCCTTTTATGACTTCATGACAGTTCTGCTCTCTTTATTGACATTTATATCCAAAGATTGTATTATTTTCTTATTGCAAATTCCAATGATCTGACTACCATATCCTATTAATTGTTGTAAACATTAAATGAAAACCAAACATGCAAAATGGTGTATATGGAGCATGTGTGCCAGGATGAGACTACTAAGTCAAGAGCACCACAAGATCTTGAATTGAAGCTCTTCCACGCCATTCAGAGGTAATTAGGCTTTTTGCATCTTTCTCTTTCATTTAATATTTGCCTATTTGTGAGTACTTGTTTAAAAAAAAAAAAAGATCTACTGAGTACTAAATGTTTGCAGTATTTTTGTTGTTTCTATATTTTCATGAAAAAAATAGATGACAAATTGGGAAATTTGTTACTTGACAAATTGCTTGTAATGCAGGTACGAGAATACCCCAGTTTCGCTGTATAGAGAACTATCTCAAGATTGATTCTCCCTGTAGCTGAAACCATGACATTATACTGTAACAACCAACAACATAGCAGGGATCAAGAATCAAGCTCTTGCTGATTCTGAAAAATTAAAAGATCTAAAACATTTTTTTTCTGATGTTAATATCAATCCATCAGCATCAACCAACTATTGCATCAAAATTAGAATGATAAAAGTTGACAGTAATGTTTGCATTTTCATTTCATGAAATTGCCCATCCACACCACTTTAAAGAGGAAGTAGCTTCTAACTGTATTGCTAGCCCCTTTGCCTTTCTATTATGTAGGAGTCTGTGTTAAGGTGCTCAGATCATGAGTTCAGGAATAGCTCCTCAGCTCAAGCTGCATGTCATAGACATGTGGGAAGCAGAATAGCTAGGCTAGAGTCTTCATACCAACATCAGTGCAATCAAGTGCACAGCTGTGCGTTGACAGAAAGACCAAAGAGAGCCTAATTCAAATCGGCAGGTGAGTAGATGGGGCTGCTGGCTGTTATATCTATAAAGACACTGTGGCTGGTCTCGCCTGTTACATATCTCTATGGCAGATAACTAGAATTGGAGAGCAGCTCCTGAATTCAGGTGAAACGCCTTGCCACTGACATTACTGAGTCATAAGGCTGGAAATCTAGCGAATGCTTATGAAGAATGCTTGATAATGAACTGGTATAAATTAGCAGAACGGCCACGCAGTACGTATGTGTTCTTGTACTGACTACCTGTCAGCATACCAAAATAATAATTATCAAAGAAAAACAATGCAAAGAGTACCCTTGCGCAGCATGTTACCGTGAGCCCATACATATGGGTCACATTCACAAAGCATTTACATTAGTGCTAAATTTAAACTTAAAAAAAGGAAAATACCAGGAATTGATGTTACAAAGCATATGAGAAGTATTAAGTATATGAGAAGTATGGTCATGATCGATTAGTATGCTAAATTTTGTTTTAAAAAATTAAAACTACCTTGGGTGCCTTAACAGGTTGCAGCTCTTTGGTCGAGGGAGGGCGTTTTCTGTCATCTGATGTAGCATTTCCTTCGCTCTCCCTCATCGTTCTCTCTTTCATTCCCAAGTGCGCACAGCTATGTAATGCATCAGCCTCTTTTCTTTCAAGAGAAGTAAAACGTTTGAATGTGAGCTTTTTATGAAGATGTGCATTTAACGGTGCAAGAAGTCGAATGAACTGGTTGGGAAGAGCATTTGCCGTTTCCTGTTGCTAATAATTTTAGTGTGTTAGATATTGCACTTACCTAGAAGAACGACATGGATCTTTCATTTATGGCTGCGCAGGTAGGAAATAGCTTTGTTTTTGTTTTACATTCAGTATACAGTAAATAAACCACATGCCTCTATGACAAGTGGCCAGTATGACTCATGCATTTAAACTTTCGCATATTGAACTTGAATACAAAGTTACTATTTTAAACCGTTAAATTTATGATACTGAAAAAGGGGTACAGATACAATTCAACACGCTGTACCGAATTTTCTTTTGTTATACATTTTCACAAAAAAACAGCCACCTGTTGTGTGCTTGCAGTCAAATGACAATAAATTAAAAATACAAAGACGATATTTCAAAATGCTTAATCGTATTAAACCACTGATGTTGAACTTGAATTTTCCTAAGAATAACTGCAGTTCGTAGTGATTGTACTGTAGTTATGGGGAATTCAAGTTCGTGTTTAGAAGAACTAGAAGATATGTATGTAAAACGTTAACAGTTTTAAATAGCGTGTGCACCCATAAATGAACATGTATATAGTAAGAATATACCATACTTCTTATCCACGGACAACGTTTGTGTTTAAAATATATGTAAGATGTATAATGTTATAGTAAATGAACAATCTGACCTGGTTTTCTGCAAAGCATAGAACCTCCACTTAGCTCATACTAACTGTAATCAATCTTGCACAGAATATTTGCTTGTCAGGAATAGTCACTGTATCAGAAGTAATTATTTTATTGTCTAATGCTGTGCGGATCACAGGAACTTTGAGACATGTTGTTATGTTTGTGTCAGAATTGCTGTAGACAAAGACAGAGTACCAACAGAAGGTAAAAGATATTTGTATTCCAGTCTATGAATCAGTTCAGGGGTTCAAAAACAAATTAGAAACATCTGCCATAACACTGTCAATAGGGTATAGCCAGGGTGGGGCTGGTACAATGGGATGGGTAGAAATATTCCCAAAAAAAGTCTGTTCATAACACAAAACTGCTAGACAAGTACTACAAATATGCCACATGGTATTCATGAATAGGTAATCATCCAAGGTCACTTAATGTAAAGTCCTATGAGATCTTAAAAGCTTGTGATTTTTATATTTAAAAAAAAAGTATTTCTAAATGGATACCGCCTGTTTCAGAGAAAAGAACCTAAGTTATATTTACAACAAAATCAGTTCTTGCATTTTGTCAATTGATATCTAATTACCTTTTTTCCCCAGAAATCTCCCCTAAACGCTTAGCCTTTACTCAGAGGTAACTCATAACTACAGCAGGATTGCTTTTTTTCCTGAGGAATGGAGTAGTATTACTTTGTATTAATGGAGAATCTGTTTTAAATCTATCTGTTATTAGGCAGTACCTGTATGGATTTATTTTTGGCAGAGAAATGATGAGATGTCCCCTGGAACTCAAGCACTGGTATAATTGATTATGTATCTGGCTCTAATTTCTCTTGGTCTCCCATTATATTGCTATATTTAATTAGGCACAACATTGGAGACAAAAGCACACTATTGTCTGGTTTCTATGAAGTCTATCTACTGTATAGTATGTGGTCAGATATTTGCAGTTTTCTGGTGACAATTATTGTAGCCTGTGTATGTACTGTGGTTGGTGGTGGTGGGATTTTATTTATAACACTTTGGCTGGTCTTTGTCCTCCAGAGGCCAGTAGCTCGCTGATATCCTGGGTGTAAGTGAGGAAGCTGGCTTGGTTGTGGGATTGGCGGACTCCCTCTGAACCTTCAGTTCTCCTGAGCTGTGTGGGGAATTGCTGCGATGAGAGGGAAAATAATTGGATGTCAAATTGGAGAGAAAAATTGGGGATAAAATAATTGGGCAACAAAAATTTTGAAAACAACAGGCACTAGTGTTTAAATATTCAGTTCTACTTCCATGTAACCAGATTGTTCAGAATACTTATTTGGAATTGAAGTATTCTGAATATGTTGTGCATGTAAACATACTGTGTGGCCTGTATTTTGAGTATTAAAATGCCAACATAACATAAATAGCCTTCACTACAAAATGTTTTTTTAAAACGATGTAATAGCAAAACTTTGTATAAATGACTTACAGTACTAAAACAAATCCAAAAATACCAAACACCAGAAGTATATCCCACGACAATAACTTGCTTTTTATTTTAGCCTACTTCCATAAGTAACAGGACACTGGTACAGACATTTCTTAGTACTGAATCTCCGGATAATGTCCTAAAAACCCTGTGGTCTCGTATCCAGATTTTTCAAATCTCTGAATATTCATTACAAAAGGAAAATGTCACTGAGCTTTCACGTAAAGTCGACTGCAAGTAGACTGTCTCTGCAGTCTATTTCTGCACAAAGATGTTAAACGTCACTAAAGCAACCATGCAGGTTCACTGTGTGGGGTTTTTGAAGGAGTTGTTTTCAGATGTTGTTGTCTGCCATTAGGCAATATTGGCCAGTGTGTTAAAAGTTGGAATGCATTTAACATAAGTCAGTAAAGAATATATATTGCACGTAAAAGTGGAACATTCTCCATCAACAGACTTGTTCCTGTCAACTGAACATTCAGGCGACAGGAACAGATCTGTGGATTGAAAATCTTAATTGCTTAAAACTTGACGTGTCAGAAAAAGTCGACTTGATGGATGCTTTGAAAGGCTAATTGAAATTTTAAAACATCAAGCGTCTATCACTGACAAGACTTTTCCTCTTCTGTTTTTTAAAGGCTAGCCTGATTTATTCAAATAGGGAAAACAGGACACTTACTGTACTTAAGGAGAAAAAAAGCGATCTGTTGATGCCAACCTATCTAGTATATCGACCTTGAAAATCTCAACCCGTCTTATTCATTTCAATGTCTCTGTAAGTGTGACCTTTGAATGTACTAGATTGTTGTTGGAACCTCAGCTCTAACACATTCTATTTACAAATAATAATAATAATCACACTGGCCCTACAGCAAATAACAGTAACGGATATTTATTTATTTATTGATTGATTGATTTATTTTTTGTATAGCATGTATTATGCATTTATCTGTATTTAAAGTATTATGGATTTCCCTGTTGTTGCTGCATCTTGTAAAGTGCTTTGTGAAGGTGGTCCACTATGAAAGGCGCTATATAAAATGAAGACTGATTGATTGATTGATTGATTGATTGATATGTAACATGGATACTCGATGGATTACTGTAATTGTCTTGCTATGTTCTTTTATTTGCAGTGTAACAAATACCTCCTGGGTTATTGAAAATATTTTTAAAGGATTTACCTGGGTTAAAAAATGAATACTGATATTTTCAGGACTTGCTTGAATAGAGGTGTTGTGAAAAATGCTTTGGATGAGGTATAATATATGACTCACTAAAGTCTAGCCACTTAGACACACTGTAGTCAATCAGTGGATGTTATTGCATTTTTGGCACTCTCAGCTGTCTGGTAATGTGTTTATTGTTGCTGTCTCTAGAAGTTTATGTTGCTGCATTAGTAATTAGAAAAACTTGACACATCAATGAGTAGATGGTTTGTTGTGACTCCTGAACTGTCTATCAGTTTTACCAAAAATCTCAAAACGGTTTGACTTGCAACAGTTTCTAGTTATAATATATTTTGTCACACCTTTGTTCTCTGTACTGTTTGCCATAGCATACATAAATAGATTACTAACTGGTCAGTGACCTTTAATATTGGTAGTTTATTCTTTATTCCATTCTTAGACTGGTATAGCAAAGACAAATATTGAGATCTAACCCAGTTCACATTAATTTAATTAACCCTATATCTTTTTTGTGTGTACTATAACATTAACTGACTTGATTTACATTTACTGTAGCGTGCTGTTTTTCTGTGTAAGAAACGATTATGTTTATTACATTTTGCATAATTTACAAAACTCAGCTCACTTAATCAATTCTGACAGTCACCCATCTGATTCAAGTCCTGTTTGGCCAACCATCTCTTTTGAGAAATGTTTTTCAAATAATGAGAAGTCAGTTGCTTTTAAGATAGTAAGAGTCTTCATAGAGCTTGTTTAGGAATTAAAAGCATGAAAGTCATACTTCATTAGGTCCCTTTTATTCCAGTAGTATGGAGTGTTACATTTTTCGTGTGTTATCAAGGACAGCCTTTCTGCTTGAAAAGATATGTGCCTTATCTTTAGGCTCTAGCGGAATATTGTATTACAATAGTAATAGATAATCTAATCTACAATAGTAATAGATAATCTCAAAAAAGATGAAAGTCTATTGATTGAAGTATTCCAAGGTGGCAGCTTGGTACACCATCAAGATTTCATTTAAAATTTGTTTTGAAGGATGTGATCCTTCTCTATCATATTGTATTGCTTTTCCTATACAGTAGCTCCAACAAATACATTCTATATGAGACGCATGACTACAGTGCCAAGTGACGTTTCCAGGTCAAATACTGTAGCTTACATTTTTTACTTTTTTTTTTTTTTAACACTGTTTTTGGTAGTACTTTCATGGATTAAGGTGAAAGTGCTGCATCAGTGAGTTCAGAACGGAGAGAAAAAGATAAATATATGTACTGTTTCTTTATTTATACCCATTTTTCTCACCACTGTAACCCACTTGCCGATTAGGGGACTGAAAATCAACAGATGATCTCAGTTCCTGCTGCTAAGTCAAATGCCTCCTTTCATCTGCCAGACCCAAGGAACCAATGCTCCCACACTACTAAACCCTGGTATCGGATTAGTAGGGGTGACTTACCATAAAGAATTGCATTAACCTCCCAGTTAAACTCAGAATGCATTAGCACACCAGAAAAACCTTGCAACCACCAGGGTCCTGACTTAATGGCATTTGCCTTTTAAATCTGAAAAACGACATTCAGCCAGTGTTCTGCTGGCCAGTAATATAATGGTATCATTATTTGACCAGCGTGTTGTTCTAACAATCATGCCATGTCTCAGAGGTGTTCAGTGTGAATTTAAAGGAGCAACTCCTGTTAGCAATATCTCAGTTTTGCTTTAGAAACTAAACTTTTAGATCATTAGTGGAAGATTGATATTAATGTTTATAGATTTTTGCTTCAATTTATGAATGCTCTAATGTTGTAGTTTATTAAATGCACTAATCTGGAAAATATGATGCCCATAACAGCTGTTATTACTGAAGCAACTTTTTTTTTTTACAGACTATAATATAATTGCAACATGATCCCCAAAATCAATTATTAGTCAGCTGTGTATGAGTTTCATGGTAGGCCCAACAAGTTTGGTCTTTAAAGGGTTAAGCTGTTGAACTAAACATAATTCCAAGTACACATTACATGAGTAATGCATTGTCTTGATTTCCTTTTATCTTAAGAACAGATTGGATTGTATATTAGTTTGCAACAGTGGTCTATTTTAGGCACCTTTTATTACATGTGTTCATGTCTATAGATAAGAAAATGAACATACTATTTGAATACATAATTTAGATTATAGTACAGAGTCCTTGGTTTGAAAATATTTTCTTTTTTTTTTTAAACCTGTTTTGTTTCTGTCTTATAGACTGGGGCTATTTTTTAAGCATAATGGTTATGATGTACATATCAAATGCTGAAATAGGTTTGGGCTGGCATCACATATTTTTAATAGAAAGATCCCTGCAATAAATCCCCTCTCATGAATTAGCCATAGATTTATTGTTGCCTCCTACATATTTTTATGCTGCATGGCTAAACATTGTCTGTATTCATAGTGTTATATACTGCTAGATGCTATTTCAGAGCAAATCCAATAACATTTGAATTGTGGAACTGAAGTCTTCTAGCTACTGTACTTAGTAAGGATCCAGAGCTTCCACTATAAAACAAAAATCATTGTATATTTGGATCATATTTTGCCTATTGACAAGGACAATTGTATAATACATTTGCAAACTTAGCACCTTTTTTTCATTTTGTATATTTTCTGTCTCTCGGTTATTTGCGCTGCCAGTTTCTTGGAGGATGACTGTAAAACATTTCACATTAGTTTACATTATTTATTTAGTGAAAGGTTACATACTGTCACCAGTGTTGCCAGCACATATTTTTTAATTCATAAAGAAAAGAAAACTATTATCTTCGGGGCAAGAAGATGTACTGGAATGGAGAAACACTCTGCTTAGTTTTTATCTAGAAATGTGGTTTTAGAAAAAAAAATTGATGCTGTAGTTTGTGAAAAAGAGGATTGTTCATTCTACTTAAAACACCCCTAATGTATCAAATATATAGAATATAATGTAGACACAGTAGCATTCTATGTTATCCCCCACTTCTCCCACACACCAACTCCAGTAAAACTGGGTAAACAACAAACTATGGCTCAGGCTATTTCTATTGGGAAAACTGGAGACTCATCAGATTTGCAATTCACCTGGATGTCAGACTTCCAGTTCACTTGATTAAACAGAGATGTGAGGAGTAGTGATGTATATAATGCAGGCTTTACACACATTTCTGTTTTTGGTTGTTGTTTTGTTTTGTTTTGTTCTTTGTTTGATACACTTTCAGATGCGTGATATTCTAAATCAACCTGCGTGAATCATGCAGACTACCACCTCACTAATAAGGTGTTGGCCAACCAATCAGAAGATGTGTCATATTAACTGGGTCAATGAATTGCAGACTGAAGCCTCTCTACAGTATTAATCCAGAGAGCAGGTAGCCTCTCACAATGCACAGCAAGCATTACTCAAGCCTGCTCAGGAGGGAGAAAGGGAGCAGTCCAGTCTCCATGCAGATACAATCCTTGTTTTTGTTGTTTTTCAGATGCAATGCATGCAGAAGATTATTGTCCATTTTAACATAATAGCAAATACCAGGCCAAAATCACTATTCCCTAATTCACTTTGGTTATGAAAGTAGTAAAGTGTACTGTTGTCCGATTACAGGGTGCAAGCTTCCATATGCATACGTATTCATTTTAGTCTGCTTTTTTATTGCACTCAGAGTAGTTGTATTTTCTGAGTTCTTAAATCGTGGTCTGTGGTATTCATTATTTGTTATCAATATACAGACAACCTTTCAGCCATTATGTGGGCAGCAGTGTGGAGTAGTGGTTAGGGCTCCGGGCTGTTAACTGGAGAGTTGTGGGTTCAATCCCAGGTGGGGGACACTGCTGCTGTTGTAACTCACCCTGGATAAGGGTGTCTGCTAAGAAATAATAATAGACATATGAAAGTTCACTTTTTAAAGTTTCACAGTTTCCCCATAGTTGTACTAGATCTAACAGAAGCTTTCCTGTGAAAGGCTGCCAAGTCCCTCAGCATAACTATAAAGTCTATCAGTTTCTATCAGTTGTTAAATTAACCACAATGCAGTTTATTACAAGATATGTGGAAAATGTATTTAAAATCTAAATGTGCACTGCCAGTCAAAAGGGCTTTTTAATTAAAACATAACGATCTGTGCCAGTTGATAATTTTGCAGTGAAAGACGAATTACCTTATTTCCCATATTTCTCTTTTAGTTTCTCGACCAAATTAATTATGTATAATTTTTAATATCTTTCTGCCCTATTTGTCTTTGTACCGATTCACTCAAGTTTTTGGTTGCAGAGAGAAAGATCTGACAGCTCCAGCAGTCCTGATTAAGGGATTAAGAGAATATCTGCTGATAAAAATTGGAAAATACAATGGAGATTTCCTTTGAGTAGAGAAGTACTGATAACTGAGAGTACATATTGGGTGGTGGAAACCATTTAGATCATTGGTTTTAATTTATTGTGAAAACTGCAGATTTCATGCATCTTTGCTTATTAGCAATGTGATCTTTATCGAACAAATCACATGACAAAAAAGGTAATTTCCACAACCAGTTAAACATCTTTGTAATACAGATAAATGTTTTGGTTAATTGTTAATATTTTTTATAAGAAGCTCTGTTCGGTCTATACTAATAATCTATAGTATTAAGATCCACAGCTCTTTAGATCATTAAAGTAGACCCCTATAGGTTTGTTTAAAATCGTCAAACTGCTCCATAAAACCCTGTAACATGCCATGGAAATATAGCCAATAATAATTGTGATACTAAGAGAAAATATTCAAATTATCCGTCCCACATTTAACAATTACACAGAATTGTACTTATTCACCTTACTTGAAATTAGTACTTAAAGTAAAAAAGATACATTGTATATACTGTATATATATATATATATATATATATATATATATATATATATATATATATATATATATATATATATATATGCTTTAAATATCTTAAACAGTGAAATGGAAGAATCATACATTATAGTGCAGCAAACTGATGAATTATCGTAGTATCATCATTAATGATGTCAGTTGAGCACAAATCTGAGTTAAAGATTCAGATCTAAAAAGATACAGTAGGAATTGTCTGTATTAAAATAATCGATAATAGGTACAAATTTAACCTCAGTCTTAACATGCTATATATGTGCTATAAACATGTCAGAGTGGTTATTTTATTTAAATGCCCTGCATAATTGCATTAATAAACAATGCTACCCATCTCACGTCACAGTTCTTTCTGTAAAATAAAATGGTTACACAGCAGTGTCACTGAAATAAATGATTCTAAAATGCATATATACAAGTCTACTCTGAGAGAATTTCAGCTCAGAAGCATTTAAATCTGTCAAATATCAAGTGTTCATCAAAATCGTTACTCATATATTTCTATATCTTCAATGCTTGCATAAAATGCTGACACATATGGATAATATTTGAATTCAGGGAGAAAAAACAAAACAAAACACAGAAAGCTACATGTTAATCAAATGACCCGACATAGAATGCAAAAAGTGAACGATTTTCCGGTTTTCTCTGCACGGTGAATTAATCAACATGTTTATTAATCTGTAAGATGTTGTACAATCCTACATGTTGATAACCACTTTGTACAAATAAGCCAAGGGATAGTGTGTATGTATTATCAGTAAAAACATCTGAACCAGAATTAGGCAAGCTTACTGGTGTGGTCTGACTGAACAGAGATAGTTCAAGTGGAGTTAAAGCACCGCAAACAGGAGAAGAATATATTTAGGGCTTCTGAGCCCAGTTGTTTCACAGGAAATTAAATCAATTTTACTATTAACAGGTTTCTTAGTTGTGATTGAGATGTATTAATGGCTTGACAGGCATGAATTTAATTCTTAAAGGAGAGTATACAAGTCAGGGTGAAACACAGAAAAGCAGAAGCCCTGAATATATTAGACTCATCCATTTTCTTTTTCTTCAACTCAGTGTAATTGAATCTAAATCGTTAGTCTCCATATATCAGGCAGCTGAGATGAGCCAGGCTCCCCAGGGGTTTAGCTGAGCCAGTATGAAAGAACGATAGGAGAATGAGAATGAAATCGAACCAATCTATTATTTGACACAGCAGTGCCCTTCCACACCCAGAATTTTATATGACTTTCTCCTTGGTTTGGTGGAGCAGTAAGTTAATGCATCACCTACAGTACGTTAAAATCCTGCTTATGTCAGTGTTCTCAACTCAGCCTCTGGTGATCAAATGTTCACATCACACCGCTAGCATACGGCTTGGCACAAAATAATCTCACAGTTGTTCCCAATTATGTGAAGTGAAAATATTTAGCTAAAAACAAAATTGTTGCAAAAAATATTTTCCAAGCTAAAAAAATCTATTGTCTGCCAAGAAACTTTCAACAGTTTATTTATTTATTTATTTATTTATTTTATGTCATGTCTTATACCCTGTTGTCACCAGTGGACCCAATATTTGAGCATAAAATGTAATTCTTGGTTGATTGATGGGTTTTGTGGTGCCTTGGAGATTTGTCACAACAGCAGTGAAGTTTGCTTTGCTCTTCTCAGTCACTGAAGCGTATAGAGTAGCCTTCTGGGATTGTGGAGGTGTTTCAAGTCGTATGCCATGGGCTAAAACACGTTTTTTAAAATGCAGCAGAGCAGAGTGCCAGGCAGCATTGCCATAAGTCACAAACTTGCGTTGATGAGTCATGTGTGCAATGCCCAGGTTTTATCTTGACCCAGGAAGGTGCCCCAGATGTTTTCTCCGTTAACTGCGCTGTAAATAGCTTTGTCTTCATTGCCATGAATGTGACACAACTATTGTGTGTAAAGCTAGCATTCAGATGTATAGATTTTTCCTGTTGTGTGTCATGATGGAAGCAGAAAGGCACATATGGTTAATATAAACATTCTGCCAAAAATAAAGTCTAGAATAAAATAAAACAAAAAAAAAATGTCTTTGCCATCTCATCCGTAACATTTTTGACATAGTGGGGCACGGTTTTCATTGTCGGAAAACACACACCCACACACACAAAAAACGCATTTAGTTATTTCATATAGTCTGAAGAAGAATGAAAAGTATATAGGATTTGCAGAAAGTTATACAGTAATGTACAGTGCATTTTAGAGAAAGTAGCTCCTCATCAGCAACTTCTACAGAGGCAAAACAAGATGAATAGATGTGTTTGTTTTGTACACAGGCCATTAAATACAGTACAGGTCAACACCGATACCAATGTAGTCAGTCATAAGTAACTTGGATGTAACGCCACCATAACTCTTCTGCATGGTCGTTTTCAGGGTATTGTATATGGTATGAACATTCTTTATGTTTTGCAGCACAAACAACACAGCGACCAGTTAATACATATAGGTTTATCTTATAAAAACGAGCATTAATAGTGATTAAGTGATGGTAATAGTCTTCACAATAATTGCATTTTACAGCCCATTAGCTATGGCAGATTCACTTGCAACGCCTCATTCTAATGCCTTTGGTTTGAAGTGCAATCTTGATGCATTCAGGCCAGGATTAAATCTAAATTATGGTACTGCCATATCCATTATAAAGTATAAAGAAAAAAACATTGATTTAAACCAGACCTCAGATTTGTTTATTTTCCACGAATGAGGTATAAATCAAGAAAGACTATGCAGGTTTTATCAGTCTACAATTTTCTTGTCTTCTTTATGGGTTTGGTCAGGAGTCAGAGACTTTGTAACCTAGATAAAGAGTAGATTTCAGTTTCTTAAAACAGCCCTCAACTTAAAATGTTGCAGGCATTGCTAACCTTTAATGAAATAGCGCTGTTAATGAAGGAAACTGCCTGCCCTCCTTACTCCACAAAATGCATTCGCTCAGATATCTTTCACGTTTAAGCTTACTGCCTTTGTTTGTAAACTCACATCTGACCACAGGTATACACTGTTTTTTACAGTGTAATCAAGGGTGTCAGTTCCTTGTTGATTCCCTTAAGATATCTAAGTTTAATGTTTTAAAAGGGCTGAGCTCTCTGACTGTTTCCTTGAATGTATTTAACGGTGAAAATAGCAATGCCTGGGGCATAAATTCATTTTTCAAATCACTTTTTCATAGAACCTGTTGACTTTGTTTTTAACTCTGTAGTTATTCCTGGCTCCCCTCACCTCATGACCCTTAGCAACATTATAAAATCTTTGTATCTGACTGTAGACTATTGACTACATGTCGGAGCAAAGCACCCTTCATTCAATTTCCAAATGCAATTGTAGAAATGCTCCTTAAATACAAGCAGTCTCTTATGACTGTACGGCACAGATGAGACAGGTAATGTCAGGGAAATTAGTTAAATAGAAGTACTTCATAAAATAAAATACAAGAAACTTTAAGAAAATCCCTGTACACATCAGACTAGTTTTATATAGTTTTACTACCATATGTTTGCAAAGTAATTAATTTGAGGTTAAGATATGCTGTTGCTGAGAAACAGAGCTTCTACAGAGTCTCTATCAGTACCACAGGCACAGACCTATACTGTAGGCAACATATTGGTAATGTGATAGCTGTCCACTGATAAGGTTGCCTGGACCAAATTCCAAAATATAGTCCAAAAATGTTCTTTGGAGTCTGTAAGAGGAATTGTTTCGGATACAAATTCCAGCTACTGTGGTTTCAATGTACAGTCAGTAATGCTCAATAATGCTCTGTTTACATTCGAAATCTCTCACCATCATCGTCCCCATATGTAGATTAAACATAAACCAGAATTAAAAAGTGGATGAAAAGTGATGTTTTAGGCTGGCACTGGCATATCAAGCCTTCGTTAGACCAATTCACGAAGGCTTGAATTGGTCTAACGAAGGATTGTTTGTTAACGATCTGTAGAATTCTGACATCCAAATGTTTGCGACTGAAGAAAAATAAAGTAGGTATGTCTATTGAATAGGTTTCCACTTAAGGCAGGGCTTTCAGAATTGTTTATGTTAGTTTGTTGACTCATTCAAAATCACACATAAGCCAGCTGAGATGTGTTTTTAATGGTTTTATAGATGTGTTTACAAATGCAATGCTTGAAGTGGTTGCATTCCACTGCTGTCAATAAGTTGTTGAAACAGTTCTGATCACAATCGATAATTACTTGGGTTACTGCAGCTGTGCTTGCTGCATAAATACATAACTAATGTTGTAAATTATGAAACCCTGAAAGACAAAAAGCACCCATGTATATTGCAATTGCTTTTTTTAATATTCAAACATGGATTTCTATGTGTCAGAGTTACTTGAGGTTTGTTATTGCTTAAAGGCAAAATATGTAAAGTGTTGCATACCTGAAATGCCAATCAGTGCTAAAAGATTGTTAAGACAATTTATCAAAATAGACTTAAAAAACCCTATCAATAACATTGCCTGGAAATATAAGACTTAACAATAAAGAAGGTAGTATTGGTTATTACAATCTAATTTACAATGGCAAAGAATATGATTTGCCTTTTTAGTTCCAGATCTGTTTTAACAGATTTACTTAATACAGTGTACCTCAGTCATTGCCTTAAAAACCGTTGTTGAAAACTGTATACTGCCAGTGTTTCTTGTATAGTCTATCATATCTGCTAGATATTTCACTTACAGTTACACACTTGTTTAACCCAGGCTTTCCTTTCTTATCCACAGATTCCTGTAATGGGAGGGGCCTTTATGGATTCCCCAATGATGATTACAGTGTGGATCACTCTTTGTTTAATTCCTCAGCCAGCGTCCATGCAGCTGCTCTCACAGCCCAGAACCAACAGGAAGAGTCGCAGCCCGTCTCCAGTGATGCCATCTGGTTATGGATTGCAATCATCGCTACCATTGGAAATATCGTTGTTGTAGGGGTAGTGTACGCCTTTACATTTTAAATACAAGAACACAACCAGAGTGTCCACCTGTGGATAAGCTGGAATAGCATCCCAATCAGAACTTTTAACTGAGAAGGATATTACCAATTGCACCTTAACAATATTAAAAGGCCAATGATGCTGGCAAGCCAGATTGGCGTGTATGACATGTATTACACATTGTATCACTTTACAGATGTTTACAGATGTTCACTTTACAAGTCTGAGGAACAGAGGTGAATTTTGGATTTGATTTAAAAATATATATATATACATTTTAACATTCCAAAGAAGCTGATGGAAATTAAATGTTTGTGTTCCCGAAAATGAGTAAAATGAATAATGTGAACTACTTGAATAAATCAGTGCAGTTTGTGACAATCTTCCTTTTTTTTTTTTGGCACTGTAGATAATAAATTGCAGTTGTTCAAGATGGAAATAGCAGCAGCCAAAACATGCAACACTGCAATAGTGGCACCTGCTGTATATATTTCATAAAAATAAAGGATCATTGTTCCATTCATTCCATTCTTAGAAACAATATGATGCACTTACAGAATTATTGACACCTATCTTTGCAAGTCACAATTTTAATTTGATTACCTGTTTGTAATAATGTTTGAATTAAGTGTAGTTTAGGGCGTAGGGTGTCTGCTAAGAAACAAATAGTAATAAATAATAATAATAAACAGAGACGGAGTATCTTTCAGCTTTGTGTTTGCCGAGTGTAACTGCCCATACTCTAATGTGTAAAATCTGTGTTGAACAGACGCGTGGGTGTTTTCATCACTCTGATTTATTCATCCTTACTTTAAAACTAGACCAAGCACTTGATACATTGTACTGCCTTGTATTAAATGATTAAATTATCATTATCATTAAATTAAAAAAATATGCCAAACGAATGCTTCTAGCCCATTAAGGCACACATGGAACTGAGCGGGTTTTCAAACAGTTTCCTCTTAAAATACATTTCAGAGTGACTCAACTATCACAAGGAAACTGACAACTTGGATAACCAGATCCAACCTGTTAGTCAATTTTAAACCCTTTTATTGGAAATATCGTTGTTGTAAGGTTAGTGTATGCCTTTACATTTTAAATGTAAAACACGTATGTTCCTTGCATCTTATAGGGTTAAAACACCTTTTCTGAGAATTAGTAATGCGCTGTTCTGTTGCATTACCTCCAATTGCAGGATCCAGATCCAGAGCAATAATGTATTGACTTCAAGTACTACCTGATATACGTCTACTGCTCTGTTTGGAAAAGCATTTTCATCCTGTTTTTGCAAAGCTCAGATTCACATACTGTATTGCATTGATTCATAAATCCACAAAAAATGTATAGCCGTGGGTGTTTAGCGCTGCTAACTTTAAATCACAATTCACAGAGGATGATATGCCCTTGTCTACTGTGTCAGCAATGTCAGTAAACAATGGATGAGGAAGTGATCTGTGCTGTGATATATACAGGGCTGTAAAGAAACCACACTAGTACTGTGGCTGTAACTTTAAAGGAAATATTTCTGTTTGACAAGAGATGTTAATGGGCTTGTGGCCGTACAACTTTGAGTTGCTTTATTATGATAACCCTGCATAAATAAATATAACCCACCTTCCAACAAGGATGGGCATTGTACATCTTGGCTGGCTTCTACTGTAACATTTGATGTCTGGCTATGATTAATATACCATATTCCTTTAAATTTAAGACGCAGCCCAAATTTCCCACCCTCAAATTGAGGAAAAAAGTTCAAATAAAGATGTATATGAAAAGGAGGCAGTTTGCAGCCGTCTGCCGTCTGCTGTCACACAGAGCATTACAGTTATGCACTGCTTCATATTTT
This sequence comes from Acipenser oxyrinchus oxyrinchus, assembly GCA_030684275.1. Taxonomy (NCBI): domain Eukaryota; kingdom Metazoa; phylum Chordata; class Actinopteri; order Acipenseriformes; family Acipenseridae; genus Acipenser; species Acipenser oxyrinchus. The sequence continues at coordinate 119,857 of JAGXEW010000221.1, forward strand.
CAGTTGTGATTACTCTCACATGTTTTCTCCCTTTTGTGGTGTTGCGTGGCAAGCAGAAAAATATGGGGTCTGATTAGAACTGAGCCTAATAACCAGGGATCCGTTTGCTGTGGGTTTTTATTGTGGAAAAGTAGGATCCCTGCTAATAACGAAACACTTCTGCTGTAGTAAACAGGAAGGCTTGCCCGAGCTGAGCTGATCGTGAGGTCCTGATTGGCTGGGGGCATGTCCAGGGAGAATACACCTGCTTAACGCAGCAGCACCAGTTCAAGGCCACTGCACCACAGCCATAGCTACGCAGGCGGGTGCTGAGTGAAAGCTTGGTTTGTTTACATTGAGGAGGAGTGCGTCCGCTCTGCAGGATAACTATTACAAAACCTTTCCAGTGCCAGTCAGTCACGCTGCTGTTTGTGTACTCGAGCAGTCACATCTTTTTTTAATACACGCGTCACTACTGTACTTGAATTTAAGACGCAGGCCATTTCTTAGAAGAAAAGTTGGTTAAAAAAGTGCAGCTTAAATTCAAAGGAATACGGTAATAACCTTTACTGATCGAATCAAAAGCAGCTTATTGCCATTCAATGTGTAACTGAGGATGAATGTATTGAGTATGAGGCTGAGGATGAATGTATTGAGTATGAGGATGGGGATGAATAAAAATGGGCATCTTTTTACAGACGTCTTAATCTTTTCAGTCCAAGAAAGTATCTATTTATTAATATTGTTTATATTTTTTACATTTTTAAAAAATGAAGCAATGTAAATTGTTAAGGAATTCCGAATGGCCTACAGGTGCCAAACTAGCAGGAGCTTACTCAATCTGTTTGTCAGTGCCTGTGTATCTGTGTCTACTGTAAATAATCTGACAGTTCTATATTTAGCTATTTGCTGTAAAAGCAATGAAGTAAATGTTTTGATGTAAATAGCTTCAGTGGGTGTCAATCAAGGTCTTGAAAGACATTTTTTTGTAAAATGTGGTTTCTAGAGTGTTACAACGCATTGTGATTTACTTCCATGAGAATATTTTTTGTAACAGTTAATAAACATTCATTAATAAATGTTACATAAATTGTTTTTGTACTTTTTTTCTGAGCAGCACTAGGAAGGAACAGAGTATCCACCACCACACTATAAGAGCAACTCTGCTTGACTGATTGGTGTCCTGGATCATGTCAAGAAAGGTATTCACAACTTGCCTGTAAAGGGATTTTCAACACAACCTAATAAAGTTCCAAATCCAGCTCGTTTCTAACAGTTACAGTATCTTACTCTTAACTTGAACTAAGTTCTCTGTCAAAAAATATATTATTCTGCATGCATGCCTTCATGGAACAATGTTTAAATTACTTTGACATTGTTTGATATCAGCCTAGGACTGTCTGCTTTTTGGGCTTATTAAAAATAACTTGAAGCTATGAGAAAATTCTCTCAAAAGATAAAAACAAGGTAGTTAACCCAAGTTCTTTTTAAAAATACATGACCTTTTCAGTGCAAATGTAATACATTGTGACATCCGCACAATAAAAGTTATTGTAGCTAAAGTAAGCCACTTGAAAGCAGGAAGTTACACACAATCATGCACCAAAAGAAGCCGACAGGCACCTGAAGACTTAGGAGATAGACTTAGGACAGAGGGAAGGAGACACTTCTTCACACAGTAGCAAGGTTATGGAATAGGATACATAGTCATGAGATCCATTAAGACTCAACTTGACAGTTTTGAGCTACTGGACACCAGTTAGCCTCCTCTCTTCATAGATTTTCTTATGTTCTCAATAATGTGCTCTGGAAACTGAATTTCATGGTTCGTCTGTGTGTCTCATTAAGCACCACTGATTTTTAAAGTCTGTTTAAAATTCAGATTCCAGACTTTTTGAGGGCTGCCTAAAAGTAAACATATTCCGAAAAGTAAACAAATTATATTTATTTAGGAAATACTTGAATTTCAACTAACCCTAAAACTTTAAGCGTAAACATTTCTGAATACTTGCTCTGACAGCAAACCTCCCATAGGGAATTCATGACATTTTCACTGAAAACTACCTGAAAAATCCTAATGATATCACTAAATATATCAGGCTCTAAAAAATAAAGGGAATAAATATTTCAGGAGGTTGAGATAAAGGGCTCTCTAAGAGGCCGATGTAAGGATACTTGCAAAGTGATTTGCGGCTGTAAAACACTAATATTGCTGCCAAAAACCGTGTTTAGCTGGAGTAAAGTGGGACTTTAGCTGTATTTAAAAATGCGGCGTATGTAAAGAGTGGTTTTCACTTGCAGTTGTGCACCCACTATCAAATTAGCACTTTGTCATTGTTAATCCATTTAAATGATATTGAAAATTCAAATAAAGAAAAGAGCATGGGGCGGGGATCAGGAATACTAAGCGAGCGCAAACATTATAATGAGATGAAAGGATTTTGCCTTGCACTTGGGCAATTGCTGACCCTCCAAAAACTTTGCACCTCTTCTTACAAGGTGCAAAATAAAAGCTCACACCTGCAGAGACCTGTCATTGGCTTCAGGATGGCTGCTGTGGCACACTTCCTGATGCGGCAACACTTGGCTCTTGTTGAGGAGAGGCAGGAACACGTTCGGAGGAGAAGGCAAGACGAAGTAGACCCAGGGTCACTTTGTTTGGGATGCTGCAGGCTGCAGTGCTAAAGCATTACCGTCTCACTCCACAGACCTAATAGCAGAATTGAGGTAGACTCCAGCGTCAATCTAGAGACCGCTATCGCTGCACATGTGAAAGTGTTGTGTTCTCTGCACTACTTAGTCTCTGGTTCCTTTCAGACCACAGTTGGAATGCCTGGAGGGATAGCCCAAGCCACCTTTTCCAGAGTGCTAGACACATTTCTTTCTGTATGTCATGCTAAAAGAGCAGGTCAATACATATAATTCTTCATCTCAGCGTGATTTTCATTAAATCCTAGTTAAACAAACCAGTGATGTTACAAACTAAAAGTAGCCATATTTATTGTCCATACTATTCTCTCAGAAATAGCCCTAAATACATACACTTGATTGGTCTTTAAAGCAATAGTATTGTGGCGGTATTTCTCCCCTGCACAGCTCTTCCACACCACAACATAATAATCTGCATTGACAAGGCTATCTGAGATAAGGCTATCTCATGTCTAATAACAATCTGTGGAAACCAGAAGCTATTAAATAGGTCTCTGGAGGAATCTATTTCATCATAGAAGAGGGGCTACTTTCTGCAAGCCATATCACTAAGGACGTGAATTTTGATACTGCTGTTATTTTGATATACTGTATCCTTGTTCATGTAATTCTCACAATCTCTGTAAAGCAGCACACACACAACACGCTTCTTTAGGGGCTTGAATATGTGAAGCACGTCCTGCACATACCCAACATGGAGGTCAGGATAGTGCTTCAATTACGTGAGATAGTGTTGCAAGACATGGCCCTAATCAAAACAGTTTATTAGAAAATGAAATGTTAAATTACAATAAATGCCAGTAGAAATAAAGTTAATGAGAGGTATAAAAAATAGATTTTAAAGTCTATAGGCTTTACACTGATTAGCACTAATACTGAACTGACTTACCTAACATTAGGCAGTCAAATATTAGTGCTAATCGGTGCCTGCAAAACCAGTCATATGTATGTACAATGCTGGAGCAAGCTAAACCACAAGGTACCTCTTACCAAAAAGCATTGTTTATTTTAAAATGCACCCATACAGTTCTCCACAAGATGGTGCTATTCTTGCTTATTACTATTTCAATGTTTTCATTTAATTCTAAACCTACAGGTATATAACAGTTCACTGCAATTTGCTATTTGCTAAAATTCAGAGCAAAGTGTAATCAAGTAAAAGTACAAATAAAGAAAAACCCAGGTAAGCAAGGTTAAACAAAGTTATGTATGAAACAGCATTGCAGAAACCATGGTTAAACATGATAAGTACAGTGTATGGCATAAGTATGGTAAAAGTATAATAAACAGCAAAATTACTGGGAGATTTTACCCTGAATTATTGGTCAATTATTGGTAGAAATAAACTTTTCCACACATTTTAAGTATTAGTCGGATAAGCGTATTATGTTCAACAACAACAAGAAAAATAGCCTTATAAGGGGAGGGGGTGGATCAAGCCTGCAAATGTGTGTAGTGTATTGTCACAAGCAGTGGCCTAAATCACAGAAACCTTCATGTTTTGACAGGATACAGCAGTCTCCACTCTAAAATTGCCAATCTAACAGAAAGTCATGCACACGTCTGAGTCCTGGCTGTGCCAAGCAGACAGCCTTGACCAAGGATCCCAGACAGTGTTGCATTAGCAGTATTGCCAACCTCACCATTGCTGCTGGGGAGGTGCTGAGGTAAAGAAACATCACTGCACATTCTATACTGGGGAGAAACACAGGTAAAATAATGAGACACCTAAAAGTAAAATCATAAGTATGCTCAAGCACTGTACACATCGGTTAACCTTTAAGTGATATTGAAGCATTTGCATTTAAACAAATGAGAGGGGCCACTTTGTCTGAGTTTAAGGACCTGCTCTCTGCCTGTTAGTTTTATTATAAACACAACTTACCCGCAGTGGATTTTTCCAATGCTTGTAAAGTACATTCTTAAATTTGGTTTAAGTCAAGAATTAACTTTTATGCTTTTACATCTTGCCGGGTTACCCTTGCATTGTGGTACACCACACTAAGGGAGGAGTCATTAAAATCTGTCTGCGGAAGCACAGGAAGTTTCTACATATCCTTTTCCCGAAGACATATGGCTGGCTATTGTTTGAAAGCAGGAATTGAGAAGGGCTGACTTAATGGAAAGTCCAGAAACAACAATTGTCAGAAATGACAAAAGTCTGTTGTGGTCAGAGTTGGCATTGACCAGTCAGAATTCTGGTTGGGCATTTTCAGGAAAATGGATGTCACTTTAAAATCCCTAATTATTCTATCTGCTGCAAATCTGTGCACCATTTGTATATACCTGCAGGATACAGGAGCCCAATCTTGCTCTGCAGCAGCAGGGTGGTCACGAGGAACCTATTGGTAAAGGAAAAAGAGAACCAGTAAGCTGACAATAAAGAAGTGAATGAAAAATATACCAGTATTGTATACAACGAAATAACAATAATTCATGTTTTCAGCATAGCAGATGAAAAAGTTGATTTCAAATAGAGGTTTCGGAAATCTAAACAGACTTCTGTTTTATGTGTTGATGTGCATGAATCTCATAAACAACATCATATTACAGTATTCCTATACTTGCATACATATGTCAAATAGTTTGAAACATAGAACTATAGCAGACAAAATGAAAAGTGTGCGTACACAGTTGAAGAGGCGTGTTACCATTGAAATGCTAAAATGTAATAATGTAAAAAAAATTGGAGAGGAGTTATTGTTTGTTTAAGTCTTCAAAACAAATCCTTTGCAGACAGTGTTTCTAACGGATGTTTGGTTTATATGAAGTGGTAAGCTGGGGGTTGAGTGTACTACTCATATACACAAACTTACGCAATTGGTAATTCCATCTCGGCCTCATTTTTCCCTTTTTAAATAATGTAGGCGTTAGGACAGCGCCTTTCTCTCTGCTTCTAATAATTTTCTGGTCGACAGAAAGTCTGTTTATAAGTGTTTGGAGATGTGCCACTTTAAAGAATTATACACAGACCCGTCCACCTAATTCAGCCTTCAGAAAACAGGAAGATATAATGTGTGACTCAAGTGTGCTAAAACAACTGGGTTGCAGTAATATAAAAACACTGCCTCAGCCAAGTTTTACCCACAGTAATGGAGCCATGGGCTAAATGTATAAATATGCATTTCAATTCCTGTTGATATTCTGCTTTGTTTCCGAGGATTTTGTTGAATGTGTTTAATGAAAAATAAAATCTTTGGTACAACCCTCACAGTAACAATTCCAGATAGAATGTTCTTTTATGATGCTGTGAATGTTTGTTTGAGAGAGTTTCTGCTTTACCTTACACACGTTTTCTAGGCGCAAACCTGTGCATAACTATCTCTGCACACTACGCTGTCGTTCCTTTACCTGGCGAGCCACCTTATCAAACATTTTTCCAATTAAATTTAAATGTTATGAAAAAAAACCTGCTAGTTTTGTTTTGATGATAACTACCCATTTCATTTGTGGCATGGTCTAACTAGTCTAGGAACCATAAGCAAGTCTTGACTCCTGCCACAGTAGCATCTGTGAATACATTTGAAACAAAGCTGGTTAACATGAAACAGGTGATAAAAAATATGTATATATTGCGAATAGTCATGCACATTGTCTGGGTACACCCTTTTTATTGTGTTAATGTGGTATACATTTATTTTATTATTAGTTTATTTAGCAGACGCCTTTATCCAAGGTGACTTACAGATACTAGGGTGTGTGAACTATGCATCAGCTGCAGAGTCACTTACAATTACATCTCGCCCAAAAGACGGAGCACAAGGAGGTTAAATGACTTGCTCAGGGTCACACAATGAGTCAATGGCTGAGGTGGGATTTGAACCGGGAGCTTCTGGTTACAAGCCCATTTCTTTAACCACTGGACCACACAGCCTCCTACCGCAGGCTTGTTATAAAGCAGACAATGACTAATAATAATAATAATAATAATAATAATAATAATAATAATAATAATAATAATAATAATAATAATAATAATAATAATAATAATAATAATAATAATAATAATACATTTTCCCAAGGTATTTTACATGGGATAATAAAATACCAATATATTAGAGAAAGTATGCATGTTACCTGTACGGTACATGTAAAACAAAAACCTGTGTAAAATGCTTCATTGTGCTTTGCAACCTTACAAGGACTCGCTCTGCACCTGTCCATGAGAAACCCTGCAAACGGTTGTTCAGTAGTCTTGAGTCAGTCAGGACTCAACCATTATCCTCATCATGCATATGAGTTAGTCCACAATGTGTGTATTCCCTTCCAAATATCATGTATATATCTTCAATAGCACTGGAAATGGCATTGCATTTTGAATATAATATGAAGTATCTCAATGTTTGCACCTCAAGCCGACCAGCTGGGAGACTCTGGGGGTTATTCTCTCTGCATTTACTGACCATTTCATGTATCTTGATTAAAATGGAGCTCAGTTTGAGGCTCTCTTGAAACTGACAAAGCCAAAAATACAAACCCTCCTATGAAATCTCTTGTTTACATGAACTTTTGTCATTTTTTACTGACTTATAAGTACAGATACAGTTATTTATTGCAAGTAAAGCCATTAAGGTTCAGTTTTCTAAATAATGTCTAAATGCATCCTGTAAAATGAAGACCCATTAAAATAGGAATTTGATAGACATTAACCAACAGGCCCTAATTGTACACATAAAAATGTACATTTGCTGATTATATAATAATATACAGTATTATATATATATATATATATATATATATATATATATATATATATATATATATATATATATATATATATATATATATAATTAGTTAATTCCAGAGGGTGATGCAAAATCTTTGGCCATAGCTGTACATTGCTACTGGTTTAGCAATAAACTAGGAGGCTCACCAGTGGTCTGGCAGCAGACAAAGGTCTTGGATATAAGCAACTATAAAACCAGATGCACGTAACAAACCACATTGTACCGTTAAAACCCCCAGGCTGGTAAGTCAATGTCTGGTGCACTAATTTTATCTCCAGTTTTGGGATGGTTTAATCATGTAGTTCCAGACTGTAAGATTTTCCAGATTTAAAACATTACACAAATATTCTCCAGCCTCGACATTTGAAAAAAAAAGAAATGTCGTGGCACAGGTTTGAATCCGATTTATTTTCCACTTTTTGACTGCCTTTCTCCCCTGTTCTGTGCATGATGTGAGAGTGTTTGGAACTGTCCAGAAAAAATGAATGCCGCTGAGACAACTGGGATAGCTGTGGCAATACCCTAGATTTACCATGAAGTTTGGTCCTGTATAGTCCAAATCTAAAGTAAAATTGCGTGCATGGGCTTGTGTAATGGTAGTGCGCTTAAATGTATTCGATATAAATCTAATTAAAAAGCTTTGACGTGGTTTTATGATTGTATGAAACTTGATTTGGCATGTTTCCAGTATAAACACACTCACCTTCCCTCTTATTCAGTTGTTATCTATCATGTGAATAAAGATAGAAAGAAAGAAAGAAACCAGATTACATACAAAATACATTGGTCTTGAAGTAAACAATACCATCTGTTGGAAATTGTAATGGCCATTTTGATACTTTTCTGTAGAAAACTGGAAGACTGCAACCTAAACAACGTTTATCCTTCATGGCTCAACACTGAACCAGCTCACGCACTGAAACACTCTACAATCATTTATTGTACTTTTCTCGAAAGAAAGACACACGTATCTCATCTCCTCTGTAGTCAAATCCTCCTTCTACCACCTCGAAACATCTCAAAGGTCCGTCCGTTTTGTTCCAACCCTGTACTACATTGTTTTACCAATTAAACCCCCAGCCAGACCCTGAAGTAGTTCATTATATAATTTTACCTGTTAAACCTGGAGTGGAATGGCCTCCCAGGACTGTGATGGGGCAGCCTTGCTCCAGTGAATAATGGAATGTATACACTGCTATACAGACGTCTAACTAATTCTGTCTTGTCTGCAGTTACTACCATGGCTAACCCTGCTGTGCACCATTGGTTACTCTTCCATTACATAAATGTGCCTAAAAGTATTAGCTTTGACCATGTAGAAATATCCACCACTCACATATTCAAAGCAGAGCACGCACTTCTGCTTATTTTCAGAGAACAAAAGGAAACATTGTCCACACCAGAGATGTGCAAATAGATTAGACATACTAGTGGAGATAAAAGAAATGCAAATAAACACCATATGGCCCTGCATGATAAATGGTTCAGCAGCTACAAAGCCAAGCATCTGTACTTAACACATACACTGTAATTGAGTTTTTCTTAATGGGTGGTCTGCTAGACTGTGGTTAATGTCTTATTACATCTGTGTAAGGATCTTACTTATAATTATATATTTTTTATCATTAGGGTAGACATGTTTTTTTTGTTTGTTTGTTTTTTTAAACTCACAAATTTAACCCTAATTTATAATTTTTTTAAAAAATACAATACTTGAATTGCAGATATTTAGTTTTTTTTTTTTTTTTTACCAGATTACTGAAATCATAAAAAAAAACCTGTTTGTATATACAGCAGTTGTTTGAAAGTATTTTTTATAGTGTTTAGATTGTGTCGTTAGTTGTTGTTAGTTTAGCTTATGAGTCATAATAATTGACAACCATTTCAAGGCGAGTCAAGGCTTCCCATGAAATGAGAAAAGAGAATATAATCATAAGAAAAACATGTTCATTACTATATTAAAAAGCCTTTAATGGACAAAGTTTGTGTCAGAAATGTAGAAAACTAATAAATTTGCTTTCAACGGTCATCAAACGGCTTCACTGAACACATTTCCATAAACAGACATGAGGTAAAGCTAGGAATAGCGTGCTCTGGGTATAACCTAAATCCCAGCCATGTTGTTTTTTGTTCTTCGAGCAAAAAAAACCCTAATGAAAAGAGATGCTTGTGTATCTTTTCCACAACCTTGCATTCCCATTCAAAGCAAATCAGCTGCTCCATGATTTGGTGTGCTGTCATGGCAACACAATTTTTGGTGTGTTTCCACACAGCATTTTTAATACTAGGAGACATTAATTTTTATTTATTTTTTTACAATTTTAAGGTGTTGCATTGTGTAACCATTCATGGCTTGCAGAATGTAGTTACAGTTACTGTATATCTGTACCTGTCAGGTGTGATAAAGAATAAATGAGGTTGGTCTCAGGCTAGATTGCCAACCCATACAGAGAAAAGCCAAAGGGTACTCTCTGATAATGTTGGATTCCTATGAGAAAATCATTTTGCATAACAATTAAGATATACGCAGATCCATGCTGCCTCTAGTATTTCTGTCAGTAAAATTATCAAAAACTACAGAGAGGAGCCTGCTGTGTCAAGCAGTTAGGATTGCCTTTTTTTCTCTTTCAGAAACTATTTAAAAGATGGCTTTTGTACCAGATAGTAATTGAGGTGATCAAGTGCCATGCAAAGACACAGATGAAATCTGTCAGAAACACAAACACAAGCCAACACTTGTAAGTTGTTGTCTTTTCACATTGTGTGGTGAAATGATGTGTCCCAGAGGAATGAGTTCACAGGCCAAGGTCATAAAAGCAGAAAATGTTCTAGGTTCATTTTGTTTGGTTCCAAAAAGATTTTCTGGAATCAAATCAAAAACCATGACTATTTATTCACTCAGTTTGTACAGTCTGCATTGTGTCAAGAGGAATATGGCGACAGATTGTACAGATTATATCCATAACGAGACTGCTTGGGTTGGCAGCAGATTACTTTCTGGCAAAAAACAACCTGTCAATTTAGAAGTAAAACTAGTAATGTGGGTTATTTCAAACTGTTGCTTGTCAACATCTCTTCAACAGTTTTATTTCTAGACTGTGTGTGACAGACACTGTGTACTGGGATTGTTTTCACAGAATCTTTCCTATGTTCTGTAACTGAATTTAAGCATTTCCAGCTATTGATATGGTTGTCCAGGTAAAATGAGTGATTATTATGGCCATTCAGGTATTTGGAGGCCACTGTAAATGTAACATTCATTTTAAAATATGAATCTTCATATAAAGGGAGTCATTCTGTAACATCAACGGGTGCCATGTAATACTGAAAGATTTTCATTAACATTTTTAAAAATAACACTTGGTGGTCCCAGAGTGGTCACCAAATAAAAGGTAACTCTTACTGGATCCAGGTTCGAATTGCTCATGAAAGCAAATTAAACTCTGCTTGTCTGGGTAGGTAAGTGGCATCAAGCACGGGCCACTGGGATATGGAAAAGAAATACTTTGAAACTCCAATATGCAAAGGTTAAATAAACAGGTGCAGGCTGGGGAGGCGAACTCTGACATACAATGGGGAACAAATGGATTGAGATAAGATATCAAGCCCTTTCTAGCTGGTCATTGGTGTTGTGTATCGAATAACGAATGAGGACAGGTTGAATTGACTTAAATTATCCTGTCTTATTAACATGCAATAGGTCAGGTCCAAGAAAGCCAATGTTATGACGTGATGCCTTTTATAATGGAATGGAATTTCATGGCTCGCTTGCTGAAGTAAAATTAATTAAATATGTTTGAACTTGTTCAGGTTTACTGTGCCACACCTTCTTCCAACTAAGGGTAAAACCAGACCTGCACATACTTATACTGCACTACTCAAAGCTCTATACTGTGGGAATATAGGAGGAAGTCTATCTATGATTAAATATGCAACTAACACTGGGTTCTTATTATCACAGCACAGGATGAAATGGCTATCATGTTAGCAATCATCTGCGATCCCCTATCTGGGAATAAAACCTCTCATAATCACATGAATCAAGAGAAACGGTGAAGTGTCTATTGCTCAAGACCTGGGTCATTTCCGTACAAAAAATATTACTGCAAAACAAGATAGCAGTTTCCCGTTTGTCCATTCTGAGCAACTCAGATATTTGACTCTGTAATGATTCTGTAATGTCAACGGTCAAGAACCAGTTACAAGAGAACTATCAATAATATAACACGCTGTGCATATTTACATCTGTCACCATTCAAATGAACATTTGTAAAAAAATAAATAAATAAAAAGGCTTCTAATATAATACACCTTTTATTTCAGAATACAATATAACTGCCCAGTAATTAGCATTGTATATCATATCATATCTATTTCTTCTTGAAGAACTGTAGATGTATATTTTTTCATTTTATCAGCTTATTGGAACTTTAATTATGTTTATTACAGCTAAGGAACAAAAACATCTATCATGTGTGAAAGGCTTAATGAGTTTGTAATTTTGGAAGTGCATGATGTATGCAGCTCTTTATATCTTTATGGATCATATTGCCAGTAACATTATTCACTTATGTTAAATTAGTGCACTCTCCATTTCATTGACAGGGGGGTAGCAACTCATTATCACCTTTGATGTAGGCATGGGGAACACAATTTTGAAATAAAAAAATGACCATAAAGGGTGCTGTTGAACAGCTATAAAGGCCCCGGCTCATTTTATTACTCATGGTACATTCTCAAAGCTATTTACTCCAGATCGTCACATTGTTTAATCTAGAAAGAAGAAATACACCAAATAAAGTTAACAAACCAGATATAAAGAACTAAGACTGTGTGAGTAGGGGGTGGACAAAACAGTAACAATTAGACATGTACCAAACAAACAAAACACGAAACACTCACAATCCCACAGTCCTTGTTTCCTTTCATTAACCACAACAAAGAAAGCGATTATGGCGTCATGTCCCCTTAAAGTACCCTGAGCCCCGCCCCCCTCCGATAGCTAGTTCAATCACGTCTCCTCTAATTCATGACTGACACTTTGCTCACCGCACTAGGTGATGACTCCTGGTACCGTGACTCTGCCCCCTTCCTGAATGGCCGGCTTCTGACTGACTCTGAGCTGCCTAACAATTCAGTACGAGGCACACAGTTCCTGTTGTACAGCGCCCTCACAGGTCGGGAGGGAGATTGTTTATTCGGATTCATTCGCTCTCTGTCATAGGGGTTTTTCCTTACCTGAGTGCTGAGCTGTTCGTATTTAGTTCTGCGGGGTGCTTCCTAGCTGCGGCATTGGGATGCATGTAACCGTTCATGTTTTTCCAGCCGGCTTTATGTAGGTAGCCTTTGTGGACCCACAGACAAGGCCCCCGGCCAAATTTATTATTCACTCGGACCCTGAGTGCCAGTCACAGTAATCGGACCCTGAGCACCCATCACAGTTCATTAAACCATCTACAACAGTGGTGCACAAACACTGATCTACAATTGCAATCAATAAATCTCATTCATGGCAGATTCTCCATGCTGGAAAAGCATTTTTGATATTGATTTTTTTTATTTGGCCTATGGAGTTAAAACTCCTACTCAGTTTGAGGTGTCTTGTAAAACATTCAAGTTCTGATAGAATCTTATTTCTGGTCTTGGTCTAACTATGAAACATAATTAGTTTTGAGACGAAAGCAAAAAGTACCAATGTATTTCTATTTTGTTATGATCACCATGACGACCCACAACCACAATTATAACAAGTGAAATGACGGTCTTTGTGGCAGGATCTCAAGTGAAAGCCTGACGTCTTTTAAACCGGATGCTTTTATATAAGGAGGGACTAGACCAGAGATTTATTTTTATAATTCCCTTTGTAACACAGTTTATTATAAACAATGTGCTCTTTAATTTCTTATGGCTTGCTTCTGGAAGGAATGAGTAAATGCAGGAACAGTTCTTGACATGTATTTGTGGAAAAGGAACATTGATGTTACAGTAAATATATAAGTAAGCAAAACACAAGCAACAGTGTGGCCAGTCATTATGAGAAATAGGATCCATGAGATGGGTGTGTTGTGAGGCTTATAAAATGCCTTAGTGTTAACATTTGAAAACCAACATTTCAAACTAACTGATACGGGAGTTAAGTTTATGTATTGTTCCTGTAGAATACTGTATAACTTTTGCTATATGGAACCACTACTTTCTTCAAGTGAATTATCAAATTCTATAACGTCATGTCACATACTGGTAATACAAAACATCTGTACCCAGTCTGTTGTATGCCATTAGTAGCACAGAGCTTTACTGTTCCACCTAGAAGAGTCCAGTAAAACGTGTTTTCATCCAGTCAAACATGTTTTCTCACTTACTCTCCTCAACTGAAGGAAAACAGATACAATATTATGAGTTTCAAACTCCACATAGTGTTGAGAGAAAATAAAAAGAGACTACTGTCATTATGATAAACCTATTTGTTTTGTAAATATCACCCGTGGTAATGTGTTTATGCTAATCACTTAACAGAAGTTAACAGAGCAGCAGAGTTATGTGAAAAAAAATGTAATCAATTAAGAAAACATCCATGGAAACTGAACTATGGTACCCACACAGTTAAAGAGCTGGTTGTTTAAGATTTTATTGTGGGTTCAAAATCAAGTGAATATGAATTGTTTTTAAAATGTAAAAAACAACAGCACATACTGGGTGAGGAAGTGGCTTTTTATTCATGTCATGTAAATCAATATTGTTTTAAGATACGTAAATAATGCATGCTTCTGTTTTTGTGTACATTGTTTCAACCCATTGTAGCTCGTATTTGCTGACAGTCAGTTTTAGTATTCCAGTTATCATGGATTGATAACTGGAATACTAAAACATGAATGAAATGATGGTACACTGTCATCAGCATTCTGTTTGCATAAAAAAAGAAACATCTCATTTTACTCCCGTTGAATACATAGACGATAGTCCACCTATAGTTTTCTTTGCAATTACATGTTTCTTTTTTTCTTGTTTTGGTTTAGGACACTAAAATCACCCGAAGACAGTTATTGTCAAACAACTTTATTTAAAAAACAAAGTTCCATATACACTACTGTGCACATCTCATTTGCCACATCTACAGCATGAGATGAACTGAACACAGTTTTTTCCATTATGTAGCCATCAAGGCAGATCAGTTCCATATCCTTTTGGATGACTGTTCATATATAATACAATTGAAGACAGCAGGAAACTGTTTATTTCGCCATTGGGAAAACTGAATTTGTGAAATGAACCAAATTGAATTATTATATCTTCTACGACAAAGGCACAGAAAGGGCAGCTTCTCAAAGATTCACTCCAAATTGTTATTAGCACCATCTTTCTGAAAGGAAAACACAATTACAACTGTACGTTTAAACCAATTTGACGTGTTTGATAACAAAAGGATGAAGATGTGTTGTTTTCATCTTATTTCATTCCATTTATATCCTGGCAAGAAAACATCCCAATCTATTGCAAAACAAAACATTCAGCCCCTAGCTACAGTACTCGAGTCAAATCCCTTTATCTAAAACAATTGCAAGCTAAGCATCTGCTTCGCTTTCCACTGACGTATGTGTAAATCTGATAACAGTAACAGGTGAGTAGAAAATACTATACTGTAGAGAATGTCAATCAACCAAGAATAATGGTCAACATAAAAACAAACAATGGCTTTTAAATGTAATTACTTACCATCAAACTGAGTTATATAAATAGAACATGCTACATTGCTTCTGGGGGTTATATGATTCCCTTGTGAAATTGCATTATGATACAGTTTTATCCATTATTCATATACATGTACATGTACATGTACAGCGACTGACTGAGCTCAACCAGGCCGGTGCCACAGTCGGCCTCAAGATCAACATGGCCAAGACCAAGTGGATGCGAAACGCACAGGTCGCCGACAACACCATCCACATCGGCCAGAACCAAATCGAGCAGGTCGACAGCTACATCTATCTGGGCCAAGAACTGACGATGGAGCACAAGAACAGCCGCGAGCTAGCGCGCAGAGCGGAAGGCGCCTGGATCAGCTACGCCTCCATCGCCGAGGTGGTCAACAACATGGGCAACAACATGACCCGGCGCCGAATTGTTCAACAGCACCGTGCTGCGGCGATGCTTTACGGCGCGGAGACATGGTCGCTGACTGCGGCCGACCGGCTGAAACTGGCCGTCACCGAGCGGGCGATCGGCGCCGGATGGTTGGCGTCAAGCGGACGGACGGATCAGCAATGAGCAGATGCGCAGATGACCAAGGTCAGGGCGCGGTCGAGTTGGCCGACAAGTCGAAGAAGCGCTGGGCGGCCACCTGGCAAGGAGGACCGACGGCCGATGGACACTGGCCGTGACTGAATGGCTGCCACTGGACATCAAAAGACGGCTCGGTCATCCAGCCACTCGGTGGAGAGACCAGCTCCGACAAGAAATGGGACGGAATTGGATGTGCCTGGCCCGAGACCGAAAGGCTTGGGTACTCGCTGTGGTCTCGTTGACCAGACTAATAGCTGGCGACGATTGACAGACCGATTGACGATTGACGATTGTACTGGAGCATAGGTAATCTATAAACATAGGTAAACATGGTAAATTACAGAGAGGCATGCTACAGCATGATAAGAAAAAAAAGTTGTTAAACTGCAGAAGAGCAGGTACCTTCAAGTTATTTTGTATAGAGCCTGAGTCATCTAGTAAACAAGTTCTGCAAGCAGGCACTTGGCTGTTCTGTTAAACATGTCTATGGTGAAAGAGAATGTGGTAACTGCCATTCAAGATCTGCTCTTCAACTCAGGTCAAAGCACGTTAACATATATACTGTATGGAAAATTGAATTAAGCACAATATTTGAGAAACTGAAAAAAGAACCACTTGGAATGATTATAAGAATGAAGGTAAAAGCACAGTAAAAACAGGTAGTGGGTTGTAATTGTCCACTGAAAGCCAGACCAAGAACCAAAGGTCTACATCTAGTAGTATATTTGTAGTTGTCATGTCAGCAAAAATGAGAGAAACACAATATATGGGCGTGGCAGGGTCAAAGCCCTGCCGGTGAGCAGGAGTGGGTGTGTGGGGAATATTGGGTTGGCAGGGAGGGGGTTAAATTCCTCCCTGTCAAAACACGTGGTAATGTGGCTGGAGCCATACATTGAATTAATGATTAATTAGGCTCCAGCCACAGGTGTATAGAAGGGTGCTCACAGGTGGTAATGTTAGAGTTAATGTCTGTGTTTGTGTTTGTGTTTGTGTTTGTGGTTGTGGTTGTGTTTGTGTTTGTGTTTGTGTTTGTGGTTGTACTGTGTGTGAGTTTCTGTAGGCCTGTTTGTTTTGGCCCGTATTCCTTTTTGTTTGTTAATGTGTTTTGTCTGTGTTTGTGTTATTAAACGTGCACAACAGCACTTCACTGCAGCTTTCTTGTCTCTGAGTCTCACTTCCATGCCAGTAACGCTACCCTGTCACAATGGGGTAAACCGCTTCAGTCTTTTAATGTAAGTTCATGAATTATACAGTAGTTGTATACGTGTTTGATACATAAGTGAGGCAAAAGGGTAGTGCCAGGCTGTATCAGAGGGCTGAAGCTTGTACATAATAGATAATGTGGGAGACTTTAAATGCCTATCATACATTTTAGAGCAGAAATTGCATATCTCACATAGAAACACTTACAAGACTGTTTATATTTCACTTCCTTTGAAGATAATAGCCAAATCCATTACCATACCAGAAAAAGGAGGCAGACTTGTGAATGACATCATCTTATTCAACAGCTCCCGCCTCTTAAATCTGGCTGTCTGAAATGTGAGGATCCCAGTGTGAGCCATATCGATAAGCCAGCCCAAGATTACTGAGCAACAGCTAAAGCATTTGGATCAAGGACTTGAAAAACCTTTAGAGAAAAGGTATGTGAACAGCAAACGGTCTTTTGTTTTAAATGAATAGTTTGTGCCTTCTGTACATTTAACAATAATTCTGATGCTCTCTCACCTTTGCTATTGCTGAACTATGACATTTTATTTTTAAAAATAAGTTTGTCTTTTTAATTAACTTGTATGCAATTTAAAATGAACACCACAATACAATCCACCACTGAACTAAATATTGAAACGTTTCAGTAATTCCTCTAAACTATCCTCAGTTATTCATAAAATATACTTTAAAGTTTTGCAACGAGGAACCAAAAGAGTAAACAGTAAATATTTAGTCATGCAGTTCACGTTCAGAAATACAGTCTGTTATTGATATTGGCTAATTTATTATTATTATTATTATTATTATTATTATTATTATTATTATTATTATTATTATTATTATTTCTTTCTTTAGGATTATTCATTAGCACATGTATGATCTACACAAGCGCAATCATAGTCATAAAGCACTGGTGTGGTGGTTGTAAAAAATGTATTATACAAACACATACAATATTATCTTGAAAAGTTTGTGTGAGTGAGGAAGAGGGTACGTTGATAGCCAGAAAGTGATCCGAGTGTTGGTTAATAGGAGAGTTAGCAGATAAAGAGAATATAATCTGCATTCATTAAATGATAATAAATTAAATAGTTTTTTGCTTTAGTATTGCTGTCAAGAAGCTGAATACTGAATCTTATGTTTTTACATATGCTCCCCACTACACACAACTACACACACGACACACACACATTACCCTAAAGCAAGTATGACTGTGTATTAAATTACTGTTTATTCCCTTTGTAGCAATTTACAATTTGTTTTTTGAACATATGGTATACATTAAGATCAGCTTTGGTTTCCAGCTAAAATGATACTACAGAATATCTTTAAAATAAAAAATAAAAACCTCTGGCTATTCCCCTCAAGGGTCCTTTCAGGCAGCTGAGATCAACACAGTATCTGGTCGGCATTATCCTATTAAGTTAGAAGGGGACAGAGAGGATAGTAAAAAGTATGAACATTATATAGGAGAGCCCAGTCCTATACATTATTTTAACATTTAGACTTAATGCGAGTTTCAAATTGAATACAGTAAGTACATTTTATGATATAGTATTTCATATAGGAGGCTGTGTGGTCCAGTGGTTAAAGAAAAGGGCTTGTAACCAGGAGGTCCCGGTTCAAATCCCACCTCAGCCACTGACTCATTGTGTGACCCTAAGCAAGTCACTTCATCTCCTTGTGCTCCGTCTTTTGGGTGAGACGTAATTGTAAGTGACTCTGCAGCTGATGCATAGTTCACACACCCTAGTCTCTGTAAGTCGCCTTGGATAAAGGCGTCTGCTAAATAAACAAATAATAATAATATGAAAAACAGGACATATGACTTAAAATGTGTATAGGGCCATGTTTATATATTTTGATATACAGTGACATTGGGAAACTGACATTGTAGAACAATTTTACTATGGTAAACTTTAATAAAGGCAATTGGAAGGATATTTTTTTTCTAGAATAGCAAATTTTCGGTGCTCTGAGGCAATATGATTCATGCAGGGCTACGATGTCCGCTTGAAGACGCAGATATTCATACTTGTTTCTCCCACTCATTCTTTTATCAGTTGTCAGAGGAATTATCATACTGTAAAAACATTTGGAAAACAGTGCAAAGCAAATCTATCTGTGTCTTGAAAGAACTCATGGGAACCCATTCAGGTATAGACTGTAGAGAAAGTATTGAATGCGAGTCACATGTCTGCTTCATCAATGAGTCGCAAGATATTTTGTGGAAAAGAAAATGCAAGCAATCATTATATTGTATTATATTGTATTTCTTTGTAAATGAATGATTACTCAGCTTTAAGTCTGAAATAGTCTTTCAGGGTTACTCAGATGATCTGTAAGCAGTCAGAAGAACTCATCTTGGGTGGAATGTCTTGGTAACTGAGTCAGTATTTACTGGCTCTAACGTATCCTACTCTACTATTAGGTACAGTGCTAACCTACTTTTGCTGAAGAACAGTTTAAAATACAAGAAGAATGCCAAGAATTAATGTAATCAGAACCTTTTTTACCCTCACTGTAATGCAGAGCATAACGACATTGCTGTTTTATGGTGTTCAAAACCAATTTGTTCCTCATAATTAAACCAACACAGCATTTGCTTACTTTGGTATTTAAAAACACATTTTACTGACCAGCATAAGGAATGCACAAGGCATAGCTAAATTAGCTATACATTGAGTATCTTATACATTATACAAAGGTCATGCTTGGGTGAATAAAGGATCAATCGAAGAGGCTACTCCGAGACAATCGAGAAATGCTTAAAGCTTGGTACAGTAGTATAAATAGGCTTTTTTCATCTAAATGAAATTGGCTATTGGGGTCTCAAGAGTTGTGTTGAGTTCTCATCAAGTGGCTCAGTTTTCTGACTGCAATCACTCTGCAGTTGTAAGATTCAGTATTGGAAAGCACAGGCACAGTGCTGTAATGCGTGACTTAGCTAATTATATCCGGTCAAAGAAAATCTGTAATCGCATCCGTTTCTCATTTACCTTTTGCCCCTCTTCCTTTTGAGACTGGGTGTTCCTTAAACAGGGATATGTAACTTAAATAGAGGCTTATTATTGTAAACACCTGCCAAGGGGAATTGGAGATTCCAGACCCCAATGAAGAGATGATAGATCCAGAGTAGGCCTTCATATGATGTCTCATCTGGTGCATTGGCAGTAATGCAGTATGCCACTGATTGCAAGTGACAGGCATGCAGTTGTTATTTTATGTTTATGGAATTTGAAGGGGCGTCCTATAGTTAACACAGGGTTTGTTTGTTTTATATACAGTAATTAGTTCACATTTGCTTTGTTTACTGCATGAATTTCTAGGTAGCTAGAATGTCATTTTTCACAACTAAAAGTAATTGAATGTGGATCTATGATAGGATGTTTTATATACCACATTTGATTATTGTTCAGATGATAATATTCACACAATTTACCGCAAATGAAATCAATATAAAAATGATCCTGCAATAACTCAGATTAGGTTTCATCTCAGTTGGTTGAGCGATTCTTAAGATACAACTGAAGATGTTAAATACATGCATACTTTATGGACATCAAAGTCAGTGATAATTCTCTCAGTAATTCCAAGGGATTCAGTAAGCTGTTTATAATTGGCTCCACCTTTAGCTCCCTTCTTGTTTCAATTAATTTATTTTATATAATTAAGTTTCTCGAATAATATCCCACTTTCATAAGACAACTATTTCTTAACAGCTTCCAAATGGGTTCCAACACAACTGAATATCCTGCTCTGATCCCAAGTCCTGAAAATTCTACAGAAGCCTGGAGCAACTTCAATAACTCAAGTCAGTGCCCTACAAATAATGCGTGGGGTTGGCTGAAAACCATGCAACCTGCTTATATGACAATCATTTGTGTGCTGGGTATTATAGGGAACGCATTTGTCCTGTGTGTCTTCTGCCTGCACAAGAAACGCTGCACGGTAGCAGAGATCTACCTAGGCAACCTAGCAGCAGCAGATTTGGTGATGATGTGTTTATTACCCTTTTGGGTTGTGACCATCGCCAATGGTAGCAATTGGATGTTTGGAGGACTTCTCTGCCGGATTGTCAATATTGGTATCATATTGAACATGTACTGTAGCATTTATTTTCTGGTGCTGGTTAGCATTGACCGCTATCTAGCGCTGGTGAAAACCATGTCTGATGGAAGAATGCGGAGTGTCTTTTGCGCCAAAATGAGCTGCCTTGGCATCTGGGCATTTGGCTTCCTTATGAGCATTCCAACAATTGTTTTTAGGACTGTAGGGGACTTCCCAGAATACAATGCTACATTTTGCTATCTTGATTATCCGCACGGCAGTGAAAAAAAATGGGAAATAAGTAACAACCTCCTGCTTATTATAATTGGATTCCTTATACCATTTTTAATGATATCTTATTGTACTTATGAGATCACAAAAGCACTAAGGAGTAACACAATGGAAAGATTCAGTCAGGGCAAAACTGAGAAAAAAGCAACCCACTTGATCCTTGCAGTGCTTCTGGTCTTCTTCTTCTGTTGGGTTCCATTCCATGTGGTAACACTCCTCGACATCCTTAAAGAAGCCGGTATTTTAAATGGATGTGCATTAGAAGTAGGCAACCAGATAACCACATATCTTGCTTACAGTAACAGCTGTGTGAATCCAATCCTGTATGTCATTGTGGGAAAAAGCTTCAGGAAGAAAGCTGGCCAGCTGTTTAAACAACTATTTGGAAAAGGGGATGCAAGGGGTGACTCTAATAGATCCAAATTCTCGTTTACCTTAAGATCCTCTCTGTGACTGAAACATCAACGTCAATTTGGACTCTCTGCTACTCTGTCATCAAGTAAAAGCAGCTCAGAAATCAAGAAGTTGTTATGCAAACACCAATATTTACTGTTAACAATAGCAAACCATGAAGAAGTTTAATTATTAATATAAATTCTGAACAGCAGATGTTGTAACTGTATTGTTTAGATGCTCTATAATTGCTTTTCTGCTTTGTATAAATATAACATTATACATAACTATATACAGTAATAAGTTGAATATTACAGTTTCATTGTTTTGTGACAGTATATGCAACCTTACAGTTATTGGCTTTTAAGCATGACATTCTATAAAAATGAAAAGCATGTGAGCAGTTTTAAGAATTGTATATGTTATGATATACAGTATGTGTTAAACGTTCTGTTGTGTTTATTAATGTGTTGTTTAAATCTGTATTTTTCTTTTCTACTGTTTGTTTATTTGTATTTGTGTTAATAAAAGTGTTCGAACAAAATGGCACACAAGCTTCGACTATGCTGGTGCATAAACAGAGAGCACTATCTGCTCCTCTCTGTCCTCGCTCGCTCTTTCTCTCTCGCTCTCTCTCACTCTACTCTACTCTACTCTACTCCACTACACACTCCTACACACTCTCCCACAAACATGTCCTATGTTTTTATAGGGTGTGGCCAATGGTAATTGACTTCAATAATTCAATTCCCACCTGACCACATTCCACACTGTTCTATTAAACAGTAAAATAATTAAACAATTAAACATTTTACTTGGCAGGTGGCTGTGCAAAGGCAGTCATCTTAGCCCCAGGCTGTTCCTCTGCAACTGAGCCACTTCTCAGTGCGCACCCATGTGCAGAACCTATGCTCTGTCACATACCTGTTTAAATTCTGCAAGGTGTTGTATGTTTGACAAAAGGATAACAAATATAATATCTACATGGATAGGTGGATAACCTTGTTTCCCTCAAATTCTCTTGTGTCTTGTATAATAATAACCACTTGTTTTCTTTTAACAGCTTCTAAATGGTTGTAAACACTTCAGAGGGTGTTGTCCAAACCCCAAACCCAGCAAGCTATCCTGACAGCAACCTTTTGGATTCCAGTGACTGCCCTTCAGATCGGGAATGGGGATGGCTCTATACTATGCAACCTGCTTTTATGGCAGTCATTTGTGTGCTGGGTGTTGTCGGGAACGCATTTGTCCTGTGTGTCTTCTGCCTGCGCAAGAAACGCTGCACGGTAGCAGAGATCTATCTGGGCAACCTCGCAGCGGCAGACTTGGTGATGGTGTCCTGTTTACCCTTCTGGGCTGTGACTGTCGCCAACAAGTTCAACTGGGAGTTTGGAGAACTCCTCTGCCATATGTAAACGTAGCAATCAGTTTAAATCTGTACTGCAGTCTCATGTTTCTGGTTTTGGTTAGCATTGACCGCTATCTGGCCCTAGTGAAAACGATGTCCACAGGGAGAAAGAGGCATGTAACCTGGGCCAAAGTGATCTGTCTCTGTATCTGGGCATTTGGTTTTCTTATGAGCTTGCCAGTCCTGCTGTTTCGGACTGTAAAATACTTCCCAGAGTTAAACATTACTGCATGCTACCTTGCATATCCTCATGACGCCTGGCAAGTCAGACACAACCTGGTTACCAATATCATTGGATTCCTAATTCCCTTTGTGGTTATCGCCTTTTGCAGTTATCATATCATCAAAACACTGAACAACAATGTAATGAAAAAATTCAGCGCAGTTAGACATGAAAAGAAGGCAACCCACATGATCCTCGCTGTGCTTCTGGTGTTCTTCTTCTGCTGGATACCATTCCAAATTGTAATGTTTCTTGACACCCTTTATTTTTTCAAAATTATTTCAGGATGCCTTTGGGAGGAAATACTTGATGTTGGCATCCAGATATCTACATATATAGCATACAGTAATAGCTGTCTAAACCCTATCTTATATGTTTTTGTGGGGAAGCATTTCAGAAAGAATGCAAAAGGCATGTTTAAGCAAATATTAAGAAAGGGGACAAAGGCTAAAGGTTCACAACTTCATCATTTATCTTCTGCTTTGAAAACCCAGGAGTCTAAGGTGTAGCAACAGGAGATCTTGTATGTTACAGGCTGTTAAAACATAACTTGCCGAACACATGAGTGTGCACAGTCCACCTGAGTTAGGAACATGTTCTTTCAAAGAAAGTTCAATGTCATTTGAACCATAATTATTTAATGGATAAAATCTGCTGCTGTGGGAAACTGGGACAAAAGAGTCAACAAATACAGTTGGTGATCCCCAGCTACTTGTATGTCAGTAAGTGTGAATGGACTGGTCCACATTTCTGTGCATCTCTTGGTTCAAGTTATGCCTAATAAACTGTAGCAATACTGGTAAATGTTATGAGGTTGTTTATTTTAATTAGAATACATACTTGTGTATGGTGGCATGACTTATTCTTATCACTACATCGTGGGGAATAGTCAATTGATCCCAGCTAATTACAGTTCATTTCTGTCTGCAACAATGTGCAAAATGCAGGCAAGAGCCCTATTGAATGATTGAATGAATACTGGTAATTAGATCTGACACTGTTAGATCAATTGACTAGACCACCTTTTCATTACACACTATTCTTTGATTATGTACGGCTGCACTACTTAAATCAATTTTCTTTTTAGATGTTGCATTTATTTATTTTTTTGATGTCATTTATTTATGTATTTATTTATTGTGATTTGTTCTTTGGAAATATTGTGTTTTGTCTCATTTACATTTGAATTAGCTGAACATTTTCTGAGCATATAGCAATACATTGATATTGCTGGGGAATATAACAACCATCTAATCTCTACATGCTTCTTTTGCTTAATGTGTTTCCTGCATGTACACACACAGAGACTTTTCAGCATTTGAGTGTTTTTGCAGCCACAACCATTCGAATTCAAAATGATTATTTATAATACTGGCCAAAAGATTTGGCTAATTTTGTCTATTAAATAAAAGCAACTAATTAATGATGGCAATGTGTTAAATAATTTCACATTACAGTTTTATCAGAAAAAAAATATATATATATTTTTATAAACATCTATTTCAATAAAATGTACGTGTTTTATAGATTTATTCGTACATGTTTTTTTGTTTTTACTTTGACAGTAAAATGCAATATTCTTTATACCACCTTCACTACAATTGTAATCAACAGTTTGGTTAATTGTTTAAGACTTTCAAATATATGTCTTAATGTACTTAACTTACTGTACTGTACTGCCCAGATTCCAAGGTGGGACCAGATCACGATTTGAATTTATAAAATAATCTCTATAAAGACTAAAATACTCTTTACACTACACAGGTCAGGAGTTTTGTTTTCTAAGCCTAATACAAGGAGTCTACAAGGTTTCTAAGATGCCAGTAAGGTAATAAAAATGTAAGTAACAAATAAGTACAGTATGTGAATTTGAATGGAATTAAAAATGTTAAACTGTAAAACCAACCAAAAATGTAAACTGTAAAAAAAGGCTGCAAAAAACAGGCAACCATTTCAGGTACCATTTTAAATGCTACTCACTTACATATATGGGTTATAGAGATGTTGCACAACTATGACACACATCATGTTTTTATGTTGTTATTTTTTTTTTTTTGGGGAGAGGGAGTCTGCGAAGAACTATTCTTATATCCTGAACGACAGAGAGTATGTGTTCAATAGAAAATGAAAGGATAGCTCTCAGTAAAAGAGTTTCAAATTTCCATTTTTATATATTTAATATGGGCAGACATGTTGTGATTAATTTCCCAAACAGATGTACTTTCTCGGTGAATTACCAGGCGTTGCCTAAACATATTGATCCTTGATATAAAACCTACACACAATATGGGTTTCAGAGACAGACTGATGGAACCAGCAGTGTGGAGTAGTGGTTAGGGCTCTGAACTTGACCAGAGGGTTGTGGATTCAATCCCAGGTGGGGGACACTGCTGCTGTACCCTTGAGCAAGGTACTTTACCTAGATTGCTCCAGTAAAAACCCAACTGTATAAATGGGTAATTGTATGTAAAAAATAATGTGATATCTTGTAACAATTGTAAGTTGCCCTGGATAAGGGCATCTGCTAAGAAATAATAATAAAATAATTACCATATGGTTCAATATAGAATGCACAGGACCTCTCTAATATACATTTGTACCTGTTGTTTTGTTTTGTTTTTTTCTAGACCAATGAATGTATTTTTATATTTGTATGGAGTAAAAATGTTATTGACTTCTAGAAATAACTGCCTATGTTTGTAAGTGATCTATGAAATTGTATCCTAAATCTAATGTTCTGAAACAGTGAAATACTGTTAAAAATACTGAATGATTTTGTAATGTGGTTTAACTGTTTTAATGTAGTGTAAACAGTGTGTTATTTGTCCTTTCTTGTTGAAAAACAATACATATTTTGTTTCCTAATTCAGATCTTTGTCAAACGCACATTTTAAACAATATCCAGATACATTAACTATGCAGTAACTATTCCGACAGATAAACTTACAATAGGAAATGAAATAGTCCATACACTAGAACAGCGGTTTTCAAACTGGGTACACATACCCCTGAGGGTACTTGAGCGCTCCTCAGGGTATGCGAGAAAAAATCCTGTAATGGCAAACAACGGATTTATTATTATTATTATTATTATTATTATTATTATTATTATTATTATTATTATTATTACCACATTGTAGTACTTTGCGACTTAGCAATCGAATTAATAATGTTGAATCTGCTTTCAACGTTTCCTTTCAACGTTTCCTTTGTGTTGGGCAAGGTTAACTATAAACACCCAGCCGGCTGCTGACAGCGCGAGCGTTGAGCAGCACATGGGCTAAATTACGTATTTAAACAGCAGGGTGGTGGTTCTGTAGTGTGTGGGCTTTCTGATTTTTTTAAATTAGAACCCTAGGTTTTGTTTTTCAAAAGCATTCTCTTTTTGGACTCGTTTTGCCATACTTATTGGTCTAGATTTTGAAATAATTTTACATAGCATTTTTAGTTTTAATTTTATTTAATTCTATTAGTTTAACAACAGTTTTCCATGAACAGTAATTGGCTGAACTCTAGCCCCACCGCCTTCCCTGTGTGCCTTTCTGCGCCAGCAAATCGAGGCTTGTTTATTTATTTTTAATGACCCACTTACATTTTTTTGTAACTTGAAGTCCTATTCGTTCATTTTAAAATACAGAATAACATACCATTGTGTGTGGGCTGCATTGTTTATTAAGCGGTGTAGTTTTACTGAAATCGATTCTTCCATCACATGGTAGGTAAGCATTTTTATAAAATATATATATATATATATATATATATTCAGTTAACATCAGTAAGTACTTAAGCCTAGTAATTAGAAAATATTTTTTTTTCTGTTTTCATAGGAATATTATGACCCTATCTCAGATGTGGGTACTCACTAGACTAGATTTTTGGAAAGGGGTACAGGGCCTAAAAAGTTTGAAAACCACTGCACTAGAAGATTTTGTTGAATGGATGCTTAACATTGCCCATCATCCCTTAAACCTTTGATCCAGTTGCCCAGAATGTTAAAATGTATTTTAAGTTATATTTTTGTTGCTAACTTCGGGATTGATTAAAAACAATAAGTGTCCAACAACAAGCCTGTCCATTAACATAAAAACATAATTATTAGGATATCAGAAAATGGATGACTTTTTTCCTTGGCAGGGTATGAAAAGAATGTACTGTATGTTCTTCCTCAACAGACTGCTTTTTGTTTGCTTGGACATTTGGTAGCATGTCATAAAAATGAATGCTTTATAATCCAATCTTGCTTCCATTCTTGCCCATACAAGGCTATGAGCAGTACAATATCTGTTTACAACAAACCAAGTGCTACTTTAGTTTGCTGATGTAATTATTAGTGATATGATAGCTGTATATCTCATAATGCCTTCATTAACATACTGAACAGACTAAGGAATCACTTTAAAACTACACATTCAGAGACAGTCTGACTAGTCTTCTGACACCAGGTCCTTAATGATGGTAATTTATTCAGAACTAAACGAAAACAAAAAAAACCTCTTGGCAAACTTCATAACGATCCAGACTCCATTCTCAAATCACAGAGCTATTTAAGATTCTTAGGCCTGGCCTGATGTGGAAAATACACAAAGTGGCACACGTGTTTATGCAGGCTCTTTGTCTAATTTAGTGGTGGAGATACCAACTGGCTGTAATTATGATTGATAAAATGTAGGGAGAACACAGAGGAAGTTTTAATACATTACAGGGCCAGTTCTGCTACCTGCCTTGGAAAAGAAGGGATACTGAAGCAAGACTTTCATTCCTGATTAAATGAACAAGGTAGAGATCTCAGTCAAAGAAGACAGAAAAAGATGCAGTCCAGCTGACTCAAAGAGGAACTGCGTTGGCTTAGAATTACCACATATTTAACTTTTTTGTGAACTGATCAGGTGATGTTTTGCTTAATTACAACACAATGAATGTTCTGTTAACTAAAGCCATGGTGTTTCCTGGACTTGCAACATAACAACCTTACTGTTGCGGTCTGGTTATGTTCTTCTGAGAATTACCACATACACACTTTTTGTTGACTGTCCTTTACTTAAATTAACTTCTGTATTTTTTGCATGATTTCAGTAATGCATTGTAGGTTTATCAGCTTTCAACACACTGTAACCACATAGCATCAGCAGATACAGTGACGTTGATTAAAAATAAGTTATCAGTTGTCAGACAGAAATAAATATTGCAATCAAACCCCACAAAATTGTTTTCAATCTCAACCTGAGCGCATGTGTTGCTGAACCCAGCCTTTGCAGTGTGAAATCCCAAATCAAGACTCTGCCTGATAACTCCTCACCTGTCTGACATCACCTGACCATTACCATCCACCTCTGTGTAGCCAGGATCTACAAGGATTTTCACGCAGAGACAATATTTTAAGAATAAGGTTGGGAAACCCAGGTAATATTTGAATTTATTTCTGGCTGGTTAACGGTTATTATTGCTACCAAGGCAGATTCCAAACACAGACTCCAGTACTATAAACAGTTTTGTGTGTATAGGTGTAAGTGTCAGGGAATGATTAAGTAAAGAATGTGATATTTCAAACATAAGCACGACATACTTAAATTTGACCAAGACTGCACTTCATTGCACAGCTAAGTGTGGGAAGACAGGAGGATTTTGGAGAGGTGCAACAAGGTAATTTTGCTTTAATTTTCTATGCACTACATTTATATTTAATGATTCTTAAGAGGCAATCATATTTTACATTGCACTTACGTTTATATAAATACAAAAAGCACTTTTTGGATATGTTTTTGCACAGCTTTATTTTGGGTTACATTGCAAACTAGAATCTCTGAAAGGTATTTGAGACTTAAAATATCTCAACGGCATCAAAAGTAAATATAATTGTCTTAACTTGTTATCATTTTTGTTTTGGTTTTATAGAGTAAGAAATGATGCCAGTACAAATGGCAGAAAGCCTTTCCCAAGACATATATGACATTATTAACAGAACAGAGAAAACAACAGCTCCACGGAATGCCCATATTTTCCTGATTTCAATTTTGTTTATACATTTGTGCCTCCCTACATTTTCACTATTTGTGTGACAGGCCTGCTTGGAAACATGTTTGTCCTCTTAGTATTCTTCCTCCAGAAGGGTCGCTGCACAGTGGCTGAAATTTACCTGGGAAACCTGGCAGCTGCTGACCTGATGTTACTCGCAGGTCTTCCCTTCTGGGCTGTGAACATCATGCACCATTTCAATTGGCCATTTGGAGATTTCTTGTGCAGAACCACCAACGTAACAATTATTTTCAACATGTACACCAGTATTTACCTATTGGTTATGGTCAGTATTGATCGCTACTTGGCTCTTGTACGGACCATGACCACTGGAAGAATGAGGAGCATTTTTTATGCTAAAGTCTTCTGTTTTTGTATCTGGCTCTTTGGATTTATCATAAGCATACCATCGGTTATTTACAGAAGCATAGAATATGTTCCAGAATTTGATGTTGTGATGTGTCTACTTAAATTCCCTGAAAAATCATGGACATTGGCTTCATATATAATTTTAAATATTATAGGTTTTTACTCCCTGTAAGTATTATTGCATTTTGCAACTACCACATCATAAAAGCTCTGAAGGAAAGCCAAAAGCATGCTTCTTCTAAGGATAGGACTGATAATAAAGCCAATAAATTAATTTTTGCAGTTATATTGGCATTTCTTCTCTGTTGGACTCCCTTCCACTTCTTCACCTTTCTTGAGATATTGTACCAGATGGATTGTCTAAAAGGTTGCACATGGGAAACAATTCTAGAACTTGGAAATCAAATTGCAACATACATGGCTTGTTTAAATAGCTTATTAAACCCTGTACTCTATGTTTTTGCTAGTCAGTACTTCAGAAGGAAAATCACAGACATTTTTAAACGCACCAAGCCCTGGAGAGGATCGGATTTAGTTGCACTGCAGCGATCTGTCATCCCAACACACCGTCAGTGAATTGGGATTTTATGAAGATAATACCATATGATTAAAGCTCTACACCTCAAGATATATATATATATATATATATATATATATATATATATATATATATATATATATATATATATATATATATATACTGTATATATATATATATAGATATAGATCTGTATTGAATTTTCACCAACCTCGAAAGCCATGGTCTTCCAGGCTGCTCCATCTATTGGAAAGCACATTGGGATTCCTTCCTTGACAAAGACAATATTCAAATACAACATACTTCTACTCAGGTTAAGTCACATAAAAAGTTATCACTAAAGTAATGTTTTAAGAAAGCATGATCGTATTCAGCTGTATTATGTAAACACATGCCTTTAATATCCTCCTATATTTCTCTTCGTTTTTTGCAATTAAACTTGTTTAAGAAATCTAAATTGAACAGTTATCTTTGATTTATTGTTAAAATGAATTGTTCAACAAAGAGACTCAATGGAAGAGTTTAACTTTTCTGTCTGAGAAACAGATATTGTACATCAGTTTATGTTATCAGTATATCAGGTTCGTTGATAATGATAAACCTCCTTAATAACAGAAAAAGGACCTTTATAAGTATTGTATAAGTATAACATACTAAAGTTAGCACAATGATATTGACGTTTATGGACATGCCACCTTTTTAAAAGTGGTTCAACTAACCAAATCTCTGTTGATAAATGCAGAGCAATGAAGAACAAATTCTCGTAGAGTAAATCCTCACTCACCAGTGTAACATTAAGCTATTCAATGAACTTGTGGTATGCAAATTACTTTGTTTAAGCATATTACAGTGCAATGTTATTAACAGACAAACAAGGTTAGTGCTTGCTCGACTGCATGAGCTGCTAAATGCTAATGGAAATGAGCTCGTTTGTTTATCTGTTTTTCATCTCATCAGCCAAATGGGATCATCACTCATACATTTGTATTTCAACATATGAATTCTACCAAAAGCACTAACCACTGCAGCTGCCCTTGTGCTACCATTACAACTCTGTACAAAACCATTGCATTACCATTATAGTGCCACTGCATACAGTGGCCAATAAAGATAAATGGCCATTGAGGCCATAGTGGATATCAAACCTAGAGTGGTTTACCTGATAAAACTTCAGGATTTAATACACTCATAATCTATTTTGAGCAGAACTGTTTAGAAAGTGGGAGATCTGAAGCCTACAATGCAAATAACAAGAAACTATGTCCTTCATACTTTAAGCAGGAAAGCAATACAATTTGTGTTCAAAATTTGTATCAGTTTCTGCTTTATTGAAATAGTGCTTTTGATAAAAGCACCATACATTAGAGAATAAATGCAGAAAAATAAAGCCCAGCAGCAAATCATGTCTTGGCACTGATTATCTTCTTTCAATCCTAAATTATAAAAGATCATTTTAATTACAAACTTGTAGAACCTCTAAGTGGATATAAAAGCAGTTTGATATCAAATGTGGTAATTCAAGAGACTCGCATCAAATTATGGCTTTAAAATAGTGAAACATTCTACCCAAACCATGTGTCAGGCGTAGTTTTATAAGTCTATACCTAAAGCACGCATAACTATATTCTGTGTTGTTGCATTTAATTGTATTTATTTATTTATTGTTCAAATTGTGTCATGTGGACATTCACAAATTCAGATCAATCTCAAAATCCCATCATCTAAACATGCAAACACGAGTTCATCTTTGGAAATACTTTAGATCAGGGGTCTCCAACCCTGGTCCTGGAGAGCTACAGGGTCTTCTGGTTTTCGTTTCAACTGAGCTCTCAGTTCCAGATCTTTAGCCATTGATGATGTAAAGTCATCTATAAAACCTGTAGGATTGAGGCTCTCCAGGACCAGGGTTGGAGACCCCTGCTTTAGATTATATACTTCAAATCAAAAAGCCACTGCAGGAACAATATTTAGTGTGCTATGTAAAAATTAAATTAGAAATTACGTTTTGGTTTATGGTTTAGAAATTACGTTACGTTTTTGATACTCTTCATTGCATTTCCTTTTAATGTTCTTCTTTAATCTATCCCACTCACTTCTGTTTCTCCATAACTGTCCTCTTTTGTTTGCGTGTCATTGTTTTGATTATTGTTGTGCAGGATCAAAAGCCGAGCAGTGTCCCATTCATCCATCAGGGAATTCAGCTCCAGTTTTGAGAAATGTGCAACATTAACGCCATTCACCTCAATTAGCCTGGGAGAAGACAACATGTGCTCAACTGAAAATTCAGAGTGTTATTATAAAAAATGAATTGAATTGCATTTACGGTGGCATCATGCTTCCAGGAACATTCAGAATATCACAAAGGCGGCCGGAGTGGGTGGCGTCAGACCAGAGCCAGGAAATGGAAAAAGGATACCGCAGGTAGTGAAATGGCGGTTGCGCCGTCTTTATTCAATATACAAAAAATAAATCAAACGTTTTAACAAAAAGAGAAAACTGTGCTCACCGAGCAAAATAAACAGTTAAACAAAAAACAAGTCGCGAACACAAAATAAAGAAATACAATAACTGGTCCAGGTCAGGCTGAGCTGTAGCCGTCACTGTTCCTGGACTTATTCTTAAAGCTTTTTCTCTCGTCGCTGCTCGCTCCTACTCCACCACCCGAGCTGGAGAGCTGCAGGCTTTTATAACAGGTGACCATCTCCCGATTAGCAACAAATTAAATCACCTAATTAATTGGGAGATGGCCACCTTCTGCACGAAGTTTTCTAATAGAACGGCTACGCCGTTATAAATACATAAATAATAATATACGCGGCTAACCGTGCTCATGTTCCTGTAAACACAATAAATAAATAAACAAACAAACAAACAAACACAAAATAACACAGGCTGGAGGGGACCCGTTCTAGCAAATATTTAAATAAATCATAATACTGTACAGGGCTGCTCGCCCTGCTTCAGAGCTATAGAGCTATAAAGTAAACTGAAACACTCTTATTTCAATTCTACCTGTTAAACAGGAGCCCTTATGGGGAACCCCTAGCCCTTTTGTTAAATAGACAGCTAATTTTAAATTGAAGAAAATTGATAGTGCTTTCAATACATATAAATGCATAGAAAAACAGAGAAAGTTGTATAGACTTTTGGGGATACACCACAAGCCTAATAAATAGACTTAGCAGAAAGTCCTTCAACCTATATTTTTGAGACTATGGCTTTCCATTTCATTTAAACAGGGGTTGACATAATTAATCTACATTGCAGCAGATCTAAATACAGACACTGTTTACATTCATTCAGGAGGCTCACATGCATTTGCACAAGTAGAATCTTCTCAATATGATTTCATGAATGCTGTACTAATACATATTTGAAATATACCATTTCATTATTATGCAACAAAGCAGAATCTTACTTGTCCCCAATGCTGAGTTCGGCAACTTCAGAAGAATTTATAGTAAAGCAGCCATCTGCCCCTGACTCAAAATCAAATTGTCGACCGGCTTGTGTTTCAATTTCAATCAGTGATCCTGATAATGTTAGGCTTTCCCAGTTGTCCTGTCATGATAAAAAGAGAATCAATTCAAAGTATAGTATATGTACTCCATATCTTTTTTCTAATTAAAGTCAAGTAGAAATGATGAATTGTAAACCAAGAAAAAGTTACATTATACAACTCAGGGACTGAAAGCAGTGTTGGGTACATTATGTTGAGTTAGCGCCAGTATTTTAATCCCTTGGCTTGCTTCACTATATTGTTCTGTAGCCAGGCTAATTTCTTCCAACCTCATAATTCTGGCCTTTAAACACATGTCATTAAAAATGATAAATTTAATTTAAATACTCAGCAACCCAACCCGTATCTATTACTGTATACACACATAGAGTACTACCTGTACCATGTAAAACTAAACAAGCAACACTTACAAATATATGCATTGATGCACTGTCAAATTTCTCCTGAATTCCATCACCTGCAACATGCAAATTTTGCCCAAATTAGCTCCAAGCATATAAACACTTGCTTTTTCATGTGAATATGGGGAAAGTAAAGAATGCATAGTTTATACAAAACCATGGTAAAATTCTGCACCGATAACAGTGTATTTTCATCTGTGTGACGTACTGTTGTTTAAAAGGACAAACAACTTTCTTTGCCTTGAGGTGTAAACTATGTAGAAATGTTTATAAACCAAATTGGAAATGATAACATAATGTATTTATTACTCCAACTTTTTAACACCTTTTGAAATATGTAATTTGCTTTTTATACATTAAAAATATTTTTAAAAATTTACAGTATACTTGAACTATGTCATGTTTAGTTTTTTTTAACAACCTATACACTACGAGTAGCAAATAGCGTTTTTAAATAGATTTTACCTGTTTCTGCAATCGCAGTTGATTCCACATACTGTGTATCAATCCAATTTGGCTGTTCATCATCTGTGATACTACATTGACTAACTGTGTCCACCTTCAGTCCTTTCCTAAATTCACCTTCACCAGTCAATGATGTATCATTCTCCACAACACCAGCATCGGTTCTTCCCAATTCATGTACTCCTCCTTTGCTTTTCTGTTCATCTTGTATTGTATTGTCTTGTTGAGAATTTGACTTGTTTTTCCTTCTGAATTCAGCTCTGTGGTGTGAAGAGTAATTGAGGATGAGGGATTATTGATAGACTGGAGTGGTACTTTAATCTGGGGTTGGTTCTTCTTCCTTCTAATAGATATGCAGGGTTTCATGGATCTGTCTTCAGGCAGAGAGATGGGCAGACATACATTGGTGTGGCCTTCTCCCTCAACAATTACAGGAGTTGTTTTCACCATTCTCTCTTTAGTTTTTAATTTCTGTCTTTCTGAGCTCAATCTACGATGATCCCCATGGTCTGCAAAAGGACATCTAAAATCTATACTTCCATTGAAAGTGTCACTCTCAGATCCACCTCTACACTTCCAGTTGAGAGGCATCTTGGATCGGTCTTGTTTAAAAGAAACATGTGCCTCTGAAGAATGTTGAGATCTCCTATGGGTTCCTTTACCTGAGATTATTTTATCGATTTGCCTGATGCGAGTTTCTGAACAGATTTTAATGGGGTCAGGTTTACTTACTGTCTTTTTTTGTCTCACAGTAAAAGAGTATGTAAATGTGTTTAAAGATGGGACTTTTTCTAGTTCATGATGGTAAATGTCATTCAGGCTTAGTGACTGGAGTCTCTTTCTGCCAGGAGTACATTTTTTCTCTGATAAAGATTCAGGTCCACTATGTTGTGATACAGACCTTTTAGAATGCTGAGAAGGCAGGTCTTCATTTGTAACAGATCCATGTGACGTGGGATATTTAATGATTGGTGGACTTTTTCTCTTTGAACTATCTTCTTTAACAATTTGTGACATTTTTCAATTAAAAAATACATAAGCCGGACACCTAAAAAAAGCAATGATGCTTTCAATTTAGTGGATTTAATACTGATATACATAGTATAATTATCCCTTTAAGACCTGTTTATGGCAAATACCTTTAATAAATGTCACTTAAGCCCCGCCCCTTTAGATTGTTCGGGACTGGCGGTACAGTTCGGCTCAGTCTCAGAGAGCAAGCCATGTTAAGTTTAGGTTTATGCTCAACATGTGTGTTGTATGAAACCGGAGAACATGCTGGACTGTGTAATTCGTATGCAGTTGGGCGCCATTTGTAAGGTGTGTCTTGTCCATGGGTGGCGGTGCAAGGGTAGGTCGGACTGCCTACCAGCCAGTCTCTAAATAGCCGTGGCCTAATAAGTGACATTTATTAAAGATATATGATCATTACAACAGGTCGAATACAGCTGGCTTGTTATTCTAACATGAGGCAATACATACTTTTTCTCCTTCCCTAATACTTGTGAAGAAAAATATTTGTTCTACCCTTTAGCCTAATAGATATCAGCTTAGATCAGGGACTGGTAACAGCTCCGTTGGTCCGTCTTTTGCGTACGTTTATCCTCCAGTAATGGGTATTTTGCAACACACACACACATAAATACAACGTACGGACATAGTCACATAAAAACTAAAATCTGGTTCAATGTGTACATGCTAAACTGCTACGACTACAACAACAACACACAAAAAACACTGTCTAACAGCGCATTTAATGGCTGGCATTTATACCGACGCATCCTAGCTACCTTGTAGAATTGTATTTGCTTTATCTGGGGTAAAAGCCCTCACCTCTCAGGCTGTATGCCAAGTTGTTTATAGAAAAAAAAGTACATTGGCTACATAGAACAAGTGCTTCCCTGAAAAATACACAACAGTTTTTCAGAACTTGTTGCGATTCTTGTGATACCTTTCGGTGAAATACTACTGGATAACGTCAAAACAAGAAACATTTAACTGGTAACTTTACCTTACCTTAACTCTCTAAACTATAGAACTCCTTAGGTTGATTTTTACATAGACATTCCTTGAGTTTAGTTAATCAGTTATCCAAATTCATACATTTAAAAATGTATCAACATTAACGGTGCCCGGGGGTCTCTGTTTTTATTTGTAATTTGTGTACGTTCCAGTTCCTTCCTTGCTGCGTGGGAATTACTGGAAATCACGTAGAAACGCTATTATACGAATATGTTTACATTAATCAACTAGAAGATAATAAAAACACAGTTTTTCATAACCATGTTGACTTTTCTTTAATAAAATGTGTTTCTTACTTTTTCCATAGTTTGCACCAGACACTCACAGGCTCCTCGATGTCATTTAATTTATTTTAAATAAAACATGAATCTAAGAAAATTATTTTAGATGTTCAACACACACACACACATATATATATATATATATATATATATATATATATATATATATATATATATATATATATATATATATATATATATATATATATATATAATGGATCTCGACAATCATATAAAGTGTAGGTCCAAGCTTAATTATTTAGATCATTCTCCATAAAACTCTCCACCTTGTGTACCTGGCACAGAGATGCAATTGCAGTAGTTCAATGGGGACAGTGTTTACTTGCCCTAAGGTAAATGTTTTCTCTTCAACCAGACGGCTTTCACTAACAAAAAGCAATTACTATACAATGCATTCATTTAAGTCTATTCCACAAAAAGGTTTAGATATGACAAGCAAAATAACAGATAGAACACATTAGTTTACTGCATCGTAAACTGATGCTTAAGTGTGTTTTTGAAAAAGGCCATTTAATTTTACTGTTGTAGTACTAATTTTCCCCACTGGAGGACAGCTCTCCAGCGTAGTTAAACCTGTAACTAATAGTTAATCAAATACAAATATTGAGAGGATTCTCTTACAAAACATTTCCCTCTTGTAAACATTTACTGCGTTTACTTTAGCGAAATGGAGTCAGGCATAATATAAAATGAAGTACCTTGGTATTTTTACTACTGAAAAACTTTTTGAAGTGGTTCATTTTGTTTAAGAATATTTCAAATTATTGAAATTGCTCCAAATTAAAGCAATTTATGGAATTCAAATTCTTACCTAAACATTCAAGGAGCCAAAGGTCATCCCAAGAACTGTTCAGAGAGAAAGCCGACACAAAGATTGCCCCTGAAAATGTTAGATTTGAAAGAACCCACGACAAATTTAAAAATGCATGGGAATTGAATGATCTGTAATCATGAGGTCAAATGTTATGTAAAATATATTGCATTGATATGACTGTAGTCTATCTAACGCCATCATTAAATTGAACTTGAAAGAATCAAATAAAACATAAAACAGCTGTGTACAAACTGGCAAGGCTACAGTATGTCAAAGCATACTGTCTCATTAATATGGCCTAAGGTTACAAATTGTGATAGTAAAACAGTTTTTTGTTTTTTTACTGGACAATACCAGTACTGGAAATGAAATGAGAAAATGATAGATATCAGATACACATAATAAAAAACAAAGCACTATAATAAACAAAACAAAGAAACAATAATAAATAGGCCACAGGTTTACTCGCCATGTAATCAAACTCTTAGTAGCAGAGCTTCTGCCTTCCTAATTATTATTATTATTATTATTATTTATTTCTAGCAGACGCCCTTATCCAGGGCGACTTACAATTGTAAGCAAATACATTTCAAGTGTTACAGTACAGGTAATACAATAAGAGCAAGATAAATACAATGACAAGTTCAAGCAAGTACAAGTGTGACTCCATAGAATTCCATAGAATACCAATCGTCACCACAAGAGAGAAGCTGGAGGAAACTGAGTGCTTGATGAATTAAACAGTCTCTGCACACAACAAGGATGGTATAATATTTAACACTGATTCATAAAATACAGAAATGGATTGGCAATTATACAGATAACATCATGAAACCATTGATAAAGTTATATTTAAAATACATATATAATAAAAAGACCGATTTAAGCACTTTATTGATTTAACAAAGCAGTTAAAACCAGATAATGAGTGTGTGTGTGTGTGTGTGTGTGTGCGCTCACAATTTCTGATAGTCAGATTAGCTTTGGTTTTAGAAATCTGAGGTGTACTTACTTGTCAAATCAGATGATGATTTTATTTTATTTTTTTATACTGTGCCATATTAATGTGGCTGTTTGCTATTTTATGTCTTCCACGCTGACATATGCTGAGCCTGTGACTCAAGAGAGTTTCATCTCTGTGGTATTTTATCTTGAATATAAAAAGAAAAAATGTTGGTACATTCCATTTCAAACTGCGCAGATGAAAACACTCAACAGTTTGTTGGCAGACCAAGATGTGATTTTACGTTATTACGCTAGAAAACGCTAGACAGTGCGGTTAAAGCTTGACGCAATAGTGATTTTAGTAATTTCAAGTCAATGATTAACTATTACTGTTTATTTAACCTCAAATCCTGGTATAATGGATCACATTTTATAGAACCCTACATGAGAAATATGACTGGCTGATTGTGTGCAACATTTCCCAGGGTATAAAACATAAAGGAAGGAGAAGCACGAGCACCTCTAACTGGAGCTGCACAAACCCGTTATTTAAACCAAGCTCTCCACAGTTGATGAGGCTCCTTTTTTACCATTACAAGTGAAACTCCTGAAGAAACAGCTGCTGGCATTTGTGTGGATTGCTGTTCTCCACAGAGTCTAAGAAAAGCAGCAATCATCACAAATCCAAGTAGCTATTTCGTCACTTGTTTCACTTTGAATGGTAATGTTAGCCCGATCAACACCAATGACCCTCCCTGATTGTCAGCACCTGGTTTCTGTGCAGAGCTGAATCTGAATAATCCAATAATCGGTTCATGCAGCACT
This sequence comes from Acipenser oxyrinchus oxyrinchus, assembly GCA_030684275.1. Taxonomy (NCBI): domain Eukaryota; kingdom Metazoa; phylum Chordata; class Actinopteri; order Acipenseriformes; family Acipenseridae; genus Acipenser; species Acipenser oxyrinchus. Next base: position 159,342 of record JAGXEW010000221.1, read on the forward strand.
ACCCCTACCTTGTAACCCAAATAACCTGCAGTTTAAAATATCTGTCAATGTGTAGCTCTAATGTTATGTAATACTATATAGTCTGTAGGGCACTAATGAACTTTGGTCTCCATATCTCCTTGCGGCAGGGTGCCCGCCCTGTGCGTATTTTGTGTTATGTGTTTTATGTTGTCTGTTATATGTAGGTATAATATTGGTGCATGTAGTGTGGGTTATCACAAGTGATTTAAAATGTATAGTTGTATTTAAGGATTGCACAATCACTCCACGTGCAGATTAAAGTGGGTATTATTATGGAAGCACAGGGAGCACAATTAGTTCACGTGTAGATGTACCAGGATTCCAATTGAATGATTGATTAGCAATCGAGTCTCTTTACAGCTGCATAAAAGATGCAGTGTTTCACTCACTCGTGGTCGGGTGTTCAGAGTGGAGAATGGGAGTGAGAGAGGAGGTCAAATAAATCAAAAGATTTATTAAACACCAGCACAATACTTGTTTGTTCCACGTCCATCTGTTTGTTAGTCTGTTTAGTTTGGCTCTTGTGCCTTTTGTTTAAACTTTTTATTTGTCAATAAATGCGCGGCAGCGCAGTTGTACCCCAGTCTGCTATTGTTGTTTCCATTCATTTCCTGGCCTGACGTTACCACCAGCCAACCTTGTCACACTCCCATAAATCAGAATTTTCTTACACATGGAATCCACTGGCCTGCAGCAGTTTTCACTTATAACACAGCATACGTTATCCAAAACAAAAGTATTTAACAAGACTCAATTATTTACCTATCTTTACAAAATATTTTTGTAATGCACACACCTGTACTGTGAATCTTGTAACTCTATCGTATTTGTTATATTACTGCAGTGGTCACATACAGGCGCCCGTTTGCAACACCCGATCCCAGAAAGCCTACCTTGAGGCTTGAGGCATCCCTACATTTTTGTTAATACAGTAATGAACAATTTTTTCTTATATTTAGTTCATTTAGCTACTGTTTGTTGAGCAGAGCACTGATAAAACATCTAAGAGGTTACTTGTTGTTGCCAAAGTGTAGTTTGTATTTGTTCCTATTACACCCAGCATAAACAATGTCATTCTTATTTAGGCTTTTGCTTTTGAGAAATGGTTGCGCACAGTTGCCTTGTAGTGTGAAGGAACTTCTTATAAATATTGGGAGCTGTGCACTATTTAATGCGTACAGTATAATAATTGTCAAGCATGATTAAAAATGAAATACAAAAACTGTTTTTTAAAATAGGCCAAGAAAATCAGAACACCAAAATGTGTTTAAATGCTGGTGATTTGTATCAGTTGCTTCATTATACTTTGCAACATGCTGGATAAACATCCACAAACTGCAGTGTACATCTGATAAATACTTCTGTCAAATCTGTATCTCCCAGCTGCTTCTATAAACCACTTTTAGGGTCAGTGCAATAATGTTTATAAAGTTGAAAAAAGACTGATTACATAAAACGGGTGAAACAAAAACATGCAGTGCTGTCAAATACAAGCTTGCATTTAGCTATAGAGCTGAGGGAACACAAAGCCACTTTTTCAGGAACAGTGGCTTGAAACCCGGGTCCAGAAGACCGAGAGATCTAGTTTGAGCCAACTTTGCTGTATCAGACCCGTCTTCCCTGGTGTACCTAGTCTCCTGAAACACATACAATACAATCAAATCACACTGCTTGTTCACCTTTAGGAAGGTTTGAAGGTACTGTATTCATAACTTTAAACACCCAATCATAATACTTTTAGCAATACAGTACCAATACTAAAAGAAACTTCCAGACTGCCATCGCTAGACTTTATCTAACAGTAGTCTGATACTACGAAGAAGGCATTCAGTCTGCAAGGTCCCTAACAAGACCTCGACAGAATTATACACAACATTCCAGTACTGTACACCGCTGTAGCGGATTATGAACACTGGCAGTGAGATTAGGCTAGCTGCTTTATAGCTAATTGTGCAAACCAGCCTCCTTTGTGTGGTAGTTAAGATGATGGCTTGGGGTGTGTGTAGTCTATGGTTCATGCCCAGCCTCTGCCCTGTTACACACTAGGGCTGGCAGGCAGCCTGTTTTAACCCAGTGAGTTATTAGGTCATGTTACCACCAGACTGTATCCAGCCATGATGCAAACAGACTGCTGTATATCTTATTTTGTGTTTTATGAGAATCTAATTGTTCTGTAAAGTGCATTGCAGAGCCAAAACAAACTTTAATGAAAACCAAATAAAATATTAAACCAAGAGAAAAGTAGGAAAGCAGTGTTTAAATGACGTTGTTTTGCCGTTAATAATCTATTTGGCTATTGGTTAAAGACCTGCAGGTCTGAAGTAAAACAGATCCTGTGAATCTCTGTTGTTGGTGGAGTTCTCTGCCAACCGAAGCATCAGTTAGCTTATAGCACAGGGGAAGCTGGCTACAGATGAGGGTGCCACTACCATATAAATGCAGAGGGGATTCTACCCATAAAATAGGCTTAGGGGGTTTGCATGCGACAAAACGTGCCTTGTGTCTCATTTACATGCATGTACTTATACCACCAACCACAGGCTTCTTTCCATCCACTGTATGCAAATTAGGATTTGCATGGCTCTTTCCAAAACTAGGCTTTCAGATGACTTGGGATGGTGGGATGGTGTGCATACTACAGAAATCTATTCTTCCTTTCGATTAAAATGAAGTGAGAACAAAACAGGATAAAAGCAACTTGAATGCTAAAAGATGGAAGTAAGAAACAGCCAGAATGGGTCCAACAGCACTGGTACATGTATCAAAGAGGACAACGTGTATGTGAACACTCTTTTTAATCCTATAGTCTACTCAGTATTTTTTATCGTTGGGTTTCCAGCAAACTGTTTGTCTTTCTATATCGCCTGGATTTTGGCACTGAGAGGAAATGAGGTAGCGGTCTACCTGGTAAATCTCTGTGTTTCGGATCTTTTGTATATTTTATCTCTGCCTTTTTGGATTCAGAATTCCCTCAGACCGCATGTGGGCAACACACTGTGCAGTTTGATTTATTTCATCATGGACAACAGTTTCTACATTGCCTCCTCATTCCTCTGTTGCATCTCTGCGGATCGTTACTTAGCAGTGGTTTATCCCTGTATTTTGCCAGTTTGCGGTCTGTTAAATTTGCTGTGCAGATGAGCATAGTTATCTGGGTTGTAGAGTTGTCCTTGCACATAATATACTTGTATTATGAAGATATGCTATATTCTTTCTATGAAGAAAGACTGTGTGATAATAAACCTCCTATGCCGGAAAAGGTTGCCATTGTAAATCTGTTAAGGTGTCTCACCGGATTCCTTTTACCCTTGCTTTTGATGTTTTTTTCTATATGAGGATTTTAAAGTCTGTTTTTGCCAGCACGGGACTGAAGACAGTGAGAAGAGGAAAATCATGAGGCTGCTGTTTCTTTTATTGATGACTTACTTTGTTTCTTTTGCTCCCTACCAGACAATAATGTTCCTGCGAAGCATTTGGGAACCCCGAAACTGCGCTTTTGCTGAACAAATGAGACACCCATATCTTCTCTGTGTAGCCCTGACCACATTAAACAGTGTGTTGGACCCAGTTTTTTACTGTTTTGTGAGTGAATCCGCAAAAAATGAAATAAAGAAATTGCAGCAGTCTTTGAAGGGGAAGCTTAAGAATATGCCTTCTTTTAAAAAATCGCCATCTACTTCCACTGTACATACAGTAAACCTTAATCAGATTCATCCATGTTGAGAACCACGAGCTATATATTTTATATTTTTTTAAAGTTAAAATGCTCTGTCAGAACAAAGACCGTCTGTATTTTTAAGGTGACTCAATGCGCTGTATTTATAAGATTGTTCTTAAACAAATCATAAATAGCTTAGTTATTGATGATAAAACAAAGACATTAGGTCACAGTAAATGCTGGGTTTTACTTTTCATCTTTTTATGATTTTTTTTTTTTTTTTTAATGTATTTGTTAATAAAAGTGTCATCTTCACAATTACCGTTCATACTACAATATACACAACCCTTACACAACACTTATTGTTTGGTAAACCTCTGCAAAGAAATAGATTTTCACCTGTAAAATAAATTCCCCATGACATTAAATGGGGAAAATGTAATATTTGAACACTAGTGTATGTGCATGTGACAGCATCCACTGTCAAGTGTGCAGTATAGTATATTTAAACTGCATTCCCTGTACCTTGATAGTGCTGAACGGGGTGGCTGTATAGGTCTGTTGGTTTAGAGCCTGAAGTGACTCTGGTGTGTACAAATGCCACATGGGGTATTCAGAGAGAGATCACTAACGAAAGTTAATTCTCACATGGTCAGTTATGGTAGACAGGTGTAACAGAATTGTGGAATCAGACACACCTGCCGGTATTCTTTATAAGAATGTCAGAGTGGGCCTGATGGGATTGCGTTCTGACCAGAGCTGTCTCAGTTTGTGGTTGCCTGAAGCAGATAATGAAAACCCTAAAAGACATTGTATATTGAAATGGTTATTTTTGCTGTATTATGGTTTACCAGCAGATGGCATCCTTTGTACATAAATGAGAAAATACAGTATTTAGTTAGAATTAAATGAAACAGCTCCAGTATTGGAGGGACAATTCATGTTGAGTTTGTCAAATTGGTGATAAAAATAAATTCCACCCTAGGATACAGGAACCCATTTTCTTAGTTACTGTTTTGTATATCCATGTTGTGCTTCTTGGCTCGCTGGTCGGTAACGTAAATAGTGTGTGTATATAGTGTATGTATATATATATATATATATATATATATATATATATATATATATATATATATATATATATATATATATATATATATATATATATATATATGTACACACACATCTCACAAAAGCAGATCATAAAAGAATGAACAGGTTATGTGTTGGACAGGATAAGTCTCAGATAGATGCTCTTTTTTGACTAAATATTAAAATACTGCAACAGGCTAAAACAATAGGCCATGTAATAACTCATATTCATTGTATGTGTGCAACACCACAGCATTTTATTCAACACTATATAGCACTGTCAAACATATTGCAACCACTGCTGAAGAGATATATACTTTACACTATCTGAAAGCTCTTGAAAAGTTCATTTACAGAACAAAAAGAAGCGTGCAGTGTACCTTCCAAAGTTACAATGTGTAAAACACAAAATTAGGACATGCACCATGGTCTTGAACCAATTTACCAATTTGTTTTCTTGCAACATGTGTTCGAAATTGCAGTAATTCTTCGGTCGGAAAGAGTTTCTTTATTATTTGTTTATTTAGCAGACGCCTTTATCCAAGGCGACTTACAGAGACTAGGGTGTGTGAACTATGCATCAATAAAATTACCCATGCAACACTTCCTTATTTTGTCTCTTGCTTTTCTTTGTTCCTCTAAATTGTCCCAAATGTTAACTTTAAATGATCTGGTTTGCTGAATACACTCAAGTGGCATTAAACTGGATCGGTTATCTATAAGGTTTGGAGCAACAGAACCACCATCAATAATTCAGGAGAAGGTAAGTGAAAAGAATTGAAGTCATTTCCTTTTTTAAAAGTTAACCTTGAAGACATGTATGTCACTATGAAACTATGACATTTAGAAATACTAAAAGATACTTGATAAATTCAATGACAACATTGTTTTTGTTTGAAAGCAGGTACAGAAACAAGTGGGGTGTGTGAAATGTATGCTTCCTGTTATTTCTAAAGGGAGGAAGTGCTGTATAACACTTTATTTTAGACCAACACTGCGATAAGGCAGTTGTAGTACCAGAAGGGACAAGCGATAAGGGACAAGAAACAGGTATCAACTTTCTAATTGATTTCTCTGTTGCATATTTATTTATTTATTGGAATTTAATAGCACAGATACCTGTATTTACTACTGGGCACGTTTTGTATTTGGTATGTACAAATTCAAAATACTTTGTAACCCTCGGAAGCATGGAGCGCCAGTGTTGGCAGTCAGAATAGATCATGTTTTTCTCTATGTAATAATAATTACTGTAGGCTTTCCACTGATGGTATTTATGCATATTCTGCAATTGCTTCTTTGGATACTTCCTCTGCTTTGTTTGTTTTGTTCCAGAAGTCGGGGAAAAACGCCAGATTTTACACATCTCCTTGAAGATTGGAAACCAGACTATCCTGTTTCAATGTCCTTGAACAATACCACTGATTGTTTCATTGATCATGACCTTGACCAGTTTGTGTTCCCCTTGGTGTATATTACTGTCATTGTGATAAGCATTCCAGCAAACTCGTTATCACTATACGTCTCCTACAAACATATAAAAGGGAAATGAGCTTGGCATCTACCTCTTCAACTTATCAGTGGCAGATCTGCTTTACACGCTGACTTTGCCATTATGGGTGGATTACTCTCTGCAACATGACAACTGGAAGCATGGGCATCATCTGTGTAAGCTGAGCAGCTTTCTGATGTACACAAACTTTTATACTAGTGCAGCCTTCCTGTGCTGCATATCAATAGACAGATACTTGGCAGTTGTTTATCCATTAAGATTCTATGTTTTGAGAAAAGTAAAAACTGCAATTTATGCCAGCGGTCTAATCTGGGCTATTGAATTGTCAGGTAATATTATTATATTGTGGCATGAAGAGACTCACAGTGACCACTGGACCATGTGCTCTGCTACGACAAACATCCTTTGGAAAAATGGAAAGCTATGTTTAATTGTGGGCGGTTCTTTATAGGGTTCCTGCTGCCAGCAATGCTGATGGTATTTTGCTGTCAAAGGATTTACAAAGCTATCAAAAGTAATATAGCCACCCAAGATCATGATAAGATAAGGATTAAAAGTTGCTCTTAAGCATCGTGGTAGCTTTTTAATTTGCTTCACTCCTTACCATGTTGTTATGCTGATTCGGAGCATAACTGAACCACAAATGTGCGAAGTTGCCAAGAGACTGTTTGTGCCCTATAAAATAACCATGGCTCTATCAAGCTTCAACTGCATTGCTGACACCTTTCTCTATTCCTTTGTAAGTGAAAGTGCCAGAACAGACATGCTCAATGCTGTCCTGATTTTCAAGAAAAAGCCTAAACAATCTAGTGGACTGAAAGATGTAAATGCAACCACAGTTGAAAAAGAAGGATAGTTTGTTTACATGCTTTCAGTAAAGGATGTTGTGAGATGTGGGGTTTTTTTATTATATATTGTGAAATTTGAAAAATACCAATTGCTATTTAGTTATATGCTTATATAGTTATGTCCTTTAGAATGGTTAGTTTAGTGTGAATGGGTGATTAACTGCTGTATGGTTTTCTTTTTCTATAACCTTAAAGATTTTTTTTGGAAAAATACCAAAATAATACCAGTGTATTGCCCTGAAGAACCTCGGAAAACGATTAGTAGAGTGCATCATTTCCATCAATGGTAGCACAATGGACATGGAACCAATGTTTCACAGTCTCCACAGTTGGTTCATACCATTGTGATGCCATTGGTATGTGAATATATTCAATTGTAACAAATGTGACTCCTTTTCACCAGTTACTCACACCATTGTACTATTGTTGCCCTTCAGGACAGAACCATTGCATTGCCATTGTAGTGCTACATTGTCATTGAAAATAATTGCTAATATAAGGGTAACAACACCATGGCTATAGCAGTGATATTAGTTTGAATTGAATTCCTGCCTTATTGTTTTGCATATATTGTTACACAGTCTGGTTGAACATCTCACATCTCACATTTTGTTAAAACTGAAATATTATACTTCTCTAAAATATTGTAAATATTACCAGCATGTACATTGTGTTGATCGCTGTAATGCAAAGCTGATATGGGCAATTGACTTAGTTTTGCCTGTATTAAAAATAAATAATATTTTCTGTATATTGTTTCTTATTGTATGATTTATTTATTTATTTATTTATTTATTTATTTATTGTTTCCAAGGAGAGCATTTTAAATACCTATTTATGAATAGGCAATATACGCTATTCAAATATGCAGACAAAATGGGGATTAACTGTAAAGAAGACCTGATCACATTTTAAATGGAGAGAGTTGTATCCTTCCTGCACACAATCTAGTGTCATGCAGATTGACAGATTTTGGATCCAATGAGACAATTATGGTTGTTTCCTGAACTTAATCCATGTTTTCCTTCGAATACTAATGCTTCGATTTAACATTATTCAGAATCTTCAGCTTCTTAAGTATTTAGATTTTTTAGGTTTTTTGCAAACACATTTTTCTCGTGTTCTGTGTAGCAACACGCTGTCTTTATCTGTGTGTCAAGATCTACATTTGTGATAAGAAGAAGCGGGTGAAGAAATGATTCATACCAAAAAAAAGATGGTTCTTTGAATTTAAACTCTTTCTCTTCCTCGTGTTTTGCAACAGTAGTATGCTGTGTCATTAGCTGTGTAGCCAAGATCTACAACTGGGGAAAGAAGTGGGAAGCTGGTTGTATTTGATTTAATGCCAAGAGCCAAAAGGAAACAGCTTCCAAAATCCTACTGATTTAGTGAAGTGAAACTTCTCATATGAATGATGTCTGTATTGTGCACTTCCAGGCAAGATGAGCACGATCAGGCTTACATTTCAACCTCTTACTGGCACGCTTCTCTTTATTAGGTTTACAAACTGACTCAAAGTGAAAGAAGTGGCTTTGGGGATGTTCTCTAATGAGTTTACCACAATCAGGGTTCAGATGACTAAAGAAAACCTTAACAGGCAACCAAACTGGAATTCAAGACCTCAAGAGTGAATGACTAATCTTCCCAGTAGCATAGGAATTTTGCTGTTCATAAGACATTTTGCACAATACAACATCTAGTCATTTTAGCAGTAAAGTCAGGCAAAGGGCAGGGTGAGTCATACGATCAGGAGATTGCAGGTTTAAATCCCGGTTGTGCTGAGTTACCCATCATGGTTGGGGGCTCACAGGGCCTTTGCACGACTGCTGTCGAGGAGGAAATATCAAATGGGTATAGTTCACCTTATCATGCTGAGTAAAACTCACCTGTTCATTTTCATCCTCCTGGTCTGGGGATTGTAGCCTTGGATGATAATTTAAAATCTGAATCAAGAAAATCCATGCTAATGATTTTGTACAATTCACAATGGTTAATGAGTCGGCAGTTATTCTAAAAGTAAAGCATGAAAAATGATATCAATTAAAATAAAGAATACATGTTTGCTGTAAAGTGTACTTCATTCCAAACTGCAGCTGTGAGAACTACATAGCAAAAGGAAACGCATGACAGGTAAGATGAATAGGGTTATTTAATTAGCTGTAGCCACTTTAAAGGGATTGCTTTGCTTATGCACTTTTGCAGTTTACTGAATTGAGAACCTGATATGTTTGTATTAAGTATTGCAATATATAAATCAGAAGTTAATGTAGGGATTAAATTCAACTTATGTTTTAACAGTATACTAGATATTCTAAATGAATCATCTGGCTATTTTGTTAACAAAACCTTCCACCTTGATAGTGTAAAGCAAGCACTGTGTAACTTTTATAAATGCCCTTTTTCTTCAAAATGCAAGATATTCTAATAAACTCCAATGTGCAGCAATGCAATGACAGCATTTTGTCAGCAGCAGATCTTTTCAACAGCAGCTGTTGAAGACAGGCACAAATGTTTCAGTTGCAAATCCCATTATGGACCTCTTACATATTGTAAAACAACAGTAAAATAAATTTTTACTCTGACACCTTTGAAGAGCCTCCCTCTGGACATCGATTGTTTACAACAGCTCATTGATTTTGAATATCTGCAACCAGTCAACCTTCCCCACCTCAGCCCGCACTGCAGAGGCACTGCCCACTTGCATTTAGAAAAACTACCCTCCGGGGGTTTTGAATGCAATAAAGGAAAGCTGTTGGAAATTATAGCAATACATAAAGCCCTCCCTTTATTGTAGAGATGAAGTGAAAACATAAACGACAGTTGGTACCCCCAAGACAGTGTGGTATTTTGATTGCATTGCATGTGCGGTACAGGCACAAAAAGTATATAACATGTGTGTGGGACAGTGACACAGCCAGGACTCGGGGCTGGATGTTTTTTTTTTTTTTTGATGATGGTTAATATCGGATATGTTTCACAGATGGGGGGGTCAATAGCCAATACAACCATGGTATTTTTTGAGGTGCTAAGATTGAAACCGGTTCTGAATCATACGGTGTACCCACAACACAACAGATTAGCACATACAGTATTAGCAGTATCACAGGACATCAGAGGGCAGGGTTGAGGCACATTGACCAGAATAGTGAATAGAAATTGCAGATGCCGGTGTTTCTGCATTTTAAAAAGGCAAAAGAACTACTCATAGTACAATTTACCAGACATGTTTTGTTCTCAAAACAAATGACTCCAATTCCCAGAGGCTGTAAACAGTACAGTTTTAAAAAAAAATGACAAGTGATGTACTAAAGCAAATCTCATAGGCTGGTTATGGCCACAACAAATCACTCTTAGAAGACATTCTTCTTATCCATAGACTGCAGTGTCTAGACCTCTTCTGCATTTCTCAGCCCTCCAGAGTCACGCCATTATCCTTTGACAGAAAGATCACTCACCCTTGGCACTGCTGTGTCCTTTGGCTGGCCAGATGAATGGTTCTTTAAAAGTCTCTTCCTAGTCCACTGATTTCATTGAAGCCATGACATTTCAGAATTACCTGCTGTTTAGCCTCCTGATAACTATCTGTATTTATGCCCTGTGAAAACTCAACAAGGTGTTTTAAAACGTTATGCTGGATGTTCAGGCCAACTGTCTTTAACTCCCTTTATTGAAAGGTGGTGGTGGAAATTTGCAATCTGTTCCTTGGAGTCATTATTTTTAGACTGTTCCTTATGAAACAGTTTTGGACACTCACGCACTCAGCCCTCTATAAAAGTTTGTGTTGTCAAGATTGTTATATTAGCAATGGAGAAGATTGTCAAGCACACTCAATGTGAATTCATTTTTAAAGTTATATCATTCAAAAGGAACTCCTTTATTGAGTATACATGAGAACAGGACAAATGTTTTTGACACGACCTCAGACTGGAATCTAGGAGTCCCACGAGGTTCCAGCATTATTTTCCGAAGGCACATGTTAACATATGGTGTTAAGAGGACTGAAAGGGTTAAGGTTCTGGATTTTAAAGTCTGCCTCCCCTTCTCTTCAACAGAATCTGTTATTTGAGAATATGTTGTGTTATCCAATGAAAATGCATGACACAGAGATTCCAATTGCCATATCATGCACATGTTACGAAAGACACATTCATCTGTAATGTGAGGCATTTTACGAAATGGCAGTTGTTTCATATTTCCCATCTACCGTATTTTGTCCATGCAAACACAGGGATCACATAGCTTTGCTGTCAGCCTTCATCTGAACTGAACTACTGTACATATTTGCAATTCATATTTTCTTTCTCACCTTCCCTTGGCTTTCATAATCCTGTCAAAGCCTACTTGTGAAAACATTCCAACCACCCAAGTCAATGTGGTATATTTACAAAGTGATTACTCTATGTCAATGATACAAAAATGAGAACCTGAACATGTTTAAATGGCCTTGGTTTATATTGTAGTTGTTTGAATCTAGTTGTGTAGGTTTTTTTTTTCTTTATTCAAGCACTACAGATGAGTAAACGCTTTAAAATATGCATACACCAATGTTTCCAAGAACATTTCCAATTTGTGGTTAATATTTCGGAGCGATGAATAAAGACGTCAAAAAGATCCTTCACTATTAATACTGCAAGTCTAAGACGAATACATGGTTTTGACAGTATCAGCAGAATGATAAATGCCATTAGAATCTTTGTATCGCACTATGCTGAAAGATTTCAAAAATATATTGAGTCGTCAAAACTAAGTTGTACCAAAAATGTATTTTGCTGATTTCCCAAATTTGTCAATTTCACACTGATCAGGCAAAACATATGCAGCACTGTGCTTGCTTGTAAATTTCTACATTTCTTTACATGCTATCTGTAATTCTACAAAGTGCAGTTTACACAATCTTTTGAGCCTTGTCATTACATACCAAGGGCTAAGGACCACTTACACAGTTGATTCACAGTTGGCCTCTGCCTCTCATTGTAGGTACTTTATATTGGCAATTAACGTCCCTCCTCTTTACAAAAAGAAGCATCAGATGGAGCATAATCACACTACAGGTGACAACACAGGAACTACACTCTCACTGGTTTTGACACAGATATATTTTGCGGTTTGCACATCTACTATTAAAGCTCCTATTTACTCAGGGGTGGGGGTGGGGTCTGCACAGTGAAACAGGGTGCCAACATATTGACAGCTATAGAGTAGCTCCATTACCATCTCTCAACATCCTTGAAAGGGATTTGGAGGTGATTTATAAGTCTGGCACATGGACACTGAGTGAGCCTTCATGTTATTGATTTAACAATCCTGTGAATAGCCAGTGTTTCATAAATCTCCTGTTCCTTGAATAAATGCATCAGTAGTCTTTAGGCGTCTGATTAGGTCACTTCTTCTGCCCACTGACATTTTACAAATGTATGAAAATACTTTTAGTCAGCTGAGAACTTTAAGAGCATGACTTATATACTCCAGCTGAGAAAATAAGTAAATTGGGTCTTTTATTTAGTCCATAACAAAAGTCGAATCAAGTAAAGTAGTGCACTCAAAAACTGAAGCATAGCGTCAAGGGATTTGATTTGACACACCACTCACTATAACTGAAATGAACATATTTTAACAATATGTTCTTTGTAACAGTATTTGTAAAATAATTTACTAACATGCTAACCACCATCATTATCTGATACTGTTGCTGACCAAAACCAAGCTACGTTATTAAAATGTCACCGAACCACGCATTTGTAAAATGCATCCTTTTCTGAATTAGAGTTATTACATCCTGTTTCACTTCCTCTTGGCTTTTTAAAACTCTCTAGACTCCTGTGGCCTGGTGCATCTGATGCTAGACACGTTCTTGAGAACTATTTCAAGGCAATAGGGTGCTTTAAGCTTCAGAGTCTTATTTCAATTTAGAATAAACTAGGTATGGTATTTCATATTCAATTTATCCTAGACTACATTAGTTTCCACCTTTTATGTCTCTGATTTTTTTAAGCCACTTTCTTCAATTAGGAACATTTGCATGCATATATTTTATGAAGATTAAATTGTCAACAGGATATGACTTGAGCTTTAACCCACCTAACACAACAGACTCTAGCCACAGATATAAAAGCTTATAACTGTGTTACCATATATGAAACAAACAGTGCTTGCAGTGTGCCAGTCACACAGTGGTAATCAGGTAAGGATATAATGTTGAAATAATGCAGGGTGAAAGTCATTGCTCTCATTAAGAATGATGCATCCATTCTTTCTTTAATAAAGTACACTGTACCATTTGACAAGAGAATAACTGTGACAGAATGAATTGTCAGGAAATGTCAGCTAATTAGAACAGACAACTAGAACTCATTCAGTAATTTTGCTATTGATTAAAATTGAGAAAAGAAGAGGAACAGGGATGTCCGTTATGTCAAGTCTTTTATCTTTTCCATTAAAAACGACATTGCTCACTCCATGATAAGCTGCTTTGTATTCGAATAGGGTAAAGCATTTTTAAATGTGTCATTCAATACAGAGGTTTGAACAGAAACACTCCAACCCTCACATTCATCATAGTATCCAATAGGGTTTAATGCCTGTATAAACACAATAACATAGTGTTAAGAATTTCACACTGTTTAGTCACAGTTTCCTATTGGAATCCTGCCCTTACCTCAGGATTAGAACTTGGCCAAAAGCAACAGGATTTACGTTCCTCGCATTTCAGAAAAACAAAATCTTGACAGTTTGTGTTCAACACTGGATTTCAAATGTATCAGTGGGAGGCACTAAAATAGTAATAGCGTTTTGTAATTCAAGGTAACAACAAATTGACAGTAAACCCACTACATTTCCCATTATACATCTTGTAAAAACCTGATTTGGTGCCCAGCAGTGCATGACATTCTCCGTGGCATAAACTGAAAGGTTGTCAGGAAGCGAGGTAGGAGGAAAGTAAACAGACACAGGCGGAATTGTCAGTTCTCATTGTGTGAGATGATCTTTCGGGTTTCCAATAGGCGCTGAGTCCTTTCCAGCAGCACATGGCAAGAGAGATGTCATTAAGTGAGCAATAGCAGGCATGCATCGAGGAGAGTTTAATTAGATCTGTCACCATCACAAGCACCAGCTGGTGACAGATACAGTGGAAAAGCACTTCATGGCTCAGTACAAAAGAAGACGGTGTCCATGAAAGTATTATTGTACTCATACATATTGAATTCTTGTATTTGGTTGATGAAATTGCCATTTGGCAGGGGCTTGGGTTCTCTTGTTAATTTTGAGAGTCGTTGCAATTCAATATGGATATTACAGATTCCACAGAGCGTGCATTTGTACTGCAGTGTGCTGTGACCCAGAACTATCCTGTTCTGATTACTGTGACTTTGTGACATCAGTTTTGTTCATAATTATGTACTGTTTCAGCTTAATTTAATAGCAGTATGAGTTCATTTAATTCCTTTGGTTTGACCTTGAACCTTCACTATATTACAGATCAAGTACATCAAGCAAATGTGAAGGGACTGACATATTAGTACAACTTTTACATTTTGTAATGTTAGTACGAATATTGCAAGTATATGTTTTTCTGGGGGTCCTCACGGTAATTGCTAATTACTTTCGCTGTGCTAGACAGCTGTACCCAAGCTGGTCCCCATAGTGAATAAACCATCAGACAGTCAGAGACAGAGGCTATTGCTGTCAGAGTTCTTCAGTGTCCATGTTGACTTGGTTCAGTCTGAAAGTATTTATAACCTCTTTCAGCGACTTTCAGATATCCAGCAGAGATGTCAGCAGAATAGCTTTTACAGAGTTTTCAATCCTGCAATATTGGGTCGATTAAATAACATACAATTTATTTTCTGTTTCTCGGTAAAGTCATACTTTTGATTAAGTATTACTTATAGAATTTCCCCTAAGTTTGACCATGTTCATATTAACCAAAAATTATTTAACAGTCATATAAGTAATAATTCAGTGCAGAGAAAGAAATGGCAGCAGTACTGTAGGTTTTCTGTTTTAAGCCCTCCACAAAAGAACAGCGGATATCAGTTTGTTTTCAGTTCATAATCAGCTGATAACTACATCCAGTGTACGAGGTGATAACAGCCTTCTGAGCGGATAACATTTGAGACAGTTTTGTGTGCTAGTTGTCTCGAAGTACACTCAATCTGTCCTCTAGTTATAGCTACTCTATGGACTAGTTATAGCTACTCTGTACTGTGTTGTGTTATTGCAGGATAATAGAATTTGGAATGCCAATGAACTGAGTAGCAAAGAGATCTACTTGTCATATAATGCATGGATATTTGTTTGTATAAATTGCATTACTGTATATTAAACATATTATTTTTGTATAATGCGTGTGGCTACTGTAATTATTATTTAAAATATTAAAGCGGTCCCTAAATGGTTTGCCATAACACCCAACAGGCATATCGTTTAGACTGTTGCTGTTGCTGGTTGATTATGTAATTCGATCATGAGAGAGCTGGTTTAAGAGGACATCTTTCAACCTTTAAATTAAGGGAAGCTGTTTCTAGTAGCATATGAAATGCACATTATATATTCATAATCTCTGCTGTATAATTTTCATAGCAAAGCCTGTCACCACTCTTCTCTTTCTATTCCCAGTTGCAAACTGTCTTTGCATTCTAATAACTTTCAATAATTAATTGAAATATTTTTTTTTTTTTACATTTTTTTCAGAACTTCATATTATAATATTTTAATGTCTAATAATGTATATGTTTTGGCACAGAACAGGCACTCAAATTAAAAAAACAATTTCAAAAAGCTTTCAAGTAGAGTTGCACTTGACTTTGAGTATGAAACCAGCCATTTAAGGAAAGATCTATTTATTTAACAAGTATGACATGCTGTTCAGTGATTGATAGTGACATCGGTAGCCAAGGGGTTTGGTGTGCCAAGTACTTGATGTGATCAGAGTGAACCGTATGCAAATGGGGAAATGACAGGGGTGCCTTCCACCCTATGACCGGACAGCATTGCTTGCTTCCTACCTCACCACATGATACGAGACTGTAACCACTATCAAACAGATGTTCTCTATTGCAGAAGACACATTGACAGTATGGCATGATATTCCTTTTATTTCTTTAGTATTTGAATAAGCCTGTTCATTTATCTGTGTGGCAGGGCAGAAGCCCTGCTGCTGTAAAGTGTGTGTGAGTGGGAATGTAAGGTTGGCAGGGATGGAGTTATATCTGTCCCTGCCAGCAATCACAGGTGTGGCCATTCCACAAATAGGTAATTGGCTCTGATTGAGGAGTGGCCACATGTATATAAGGAAGGAAAAATGTTTTGTCTGGTGGAGGAGTTTGTGGACTGGTCTAAAACTCTATAGTGAAGGCTCATGCCTAGCCTGGTTCGTTTTGTTTGAGTCTTTGTTTTGGCCCTTGTGCCATGTTTATTTGTTCCTGTGTTTTGTTTGTTTTTGTTTAATAAAGTTCACAACAGCACTTTAAAACTGCAACTTTCTGTCTCTGGGTCTGTTTCCTGCCAGTAGCCAGCCTGGGCCATGACACTACCCTGTCACAACCTGCAAAATGGTCAATGGGTAAATGATCATGAACGGTTTGTGAAGTTAAAGAAGCAAACGGCTGTTTACCAGTTTACTGATTCTAAGATTTCAGGGGTACGCTTTCATTTAAATAACCCATTATTAAGCAGCTGCTAAATAAAAAGCTATTCATACACATGGGTTGTGATAGCAAAGATCATTCATTTGGGAGTGCATTCAAGTCATTGAAGGTGAAATCCAGCTACACTGCTGTGGGCCAGAAGCACCAGACAGATGATCCAATACCATAGGGCCCTCCAGATCACAGAAAATACATTCCAGCAGTGCAAGCGGTTAGGGCTACGCATATTAAAAGTCCATTAGAAGAGCGAGATACAAGGGCTTTGTTTAATGAAGGGGGCTTGAGAGTGAAGTGCAACTTGTTTATAACAGCCACCCTATACACATAAATAAATCTTGATTTCTACTGCGGATGAAATCTATTATTACATATAATATATAATTATTATGTTTTGTATAAATGTGCTGAGTGAATGCACAGCTGAGCGCACTGGGAAGCAGGATACGGATGCTAATGAGTCACTTGACAAGAAGAGAGAGGAGTGCAAGCAGTGTATACATATGATAATAGGCATATATTAATGCTGTTATAGAAATACATTTCTTTTGATTGGGCATTAGGGAGAGTATATAACATCGGTTATATGTCTTACAAAAGTCTAGTCTACAATACTTGTCTAACAAGGCTTTTGAAATTTGCCATTTGCACTGTAGGGACCAATGTTGTTAAACAAATCTAAATCTAATGTTCAGAAAAAAACATGTGCATGAGAAACCTTTCAAATTTCTATGTTCCTTTATGCACACAAAGACGGTTCTTTCCTCACTGACCTTTTCATCATCTGTATCGTTGCTGCTTTGGCTTAACTGGCTTAATAGGAGACATCAGTTTCTGGAATAGAGGACTAAACAATAGCCTTTTAGCCCAATTCAGTGCCATAGTCTGTACTTTTACATTGAGTTTAAATGGGAGCCGGTATTTAATGCTTCTAATGGAACGCTGATATAACACATTGATTTCATGTTATCAGATATCTGTTTCCTTATGAAGTTTAATGGCATGTTAAAAGAAATGTACTGGAAGTAAGAGCATTACCTGATGCAATTAAGATGCAAGTCCTCCTATATTGCTAAAAGGACATGACTACAACCCTTACAAAGTCTACCCATATGAAAATACCAACATCAAATCAATGAAATACATTCAAACTACCACACTGCTTAATAAGTTCTTCTGCAAATATTGGAAGATTATGTGCAACTAGTGCCCATCTCCCAGTCGTTCTGCGTGTATTCATCTGTCCTAATGCTTGTTGAAGGATTTGTAGATTTCATATATATATATATATATATATATATATATATATATATATATATATATATATATATATATATATATATATGTTAGATCACAAATAAAGTTAAATAATGAATTATTAAAAAAGAATCACATTTGTTCAGTGAATTCCCTTTGCTTGGAAATTAAGAAAACTGAAATGCCTTTGTAAACCTGCTTTACAAAGATCACCAGGGTGTTGTAAGTTGAAAACGATTCATAAAGTTTTCAACTGACCACATTTCCTAAATGATGATGAAACTTTCAGAGGTGAGCTTCAAAGCTCGCCCTGGAACTTAAATCTGGCGCACTTCCACTAACCCAGGACCCGGAGAGACTTTTTAACAGAGAATCACAGTCTCATAACCAGCATACATGCTATACAGCATATAATGCAAAGAACACAGATATTAAATTGCCTGTTTCAACCACAGGAGGTAGGATTCTTTGACTGTCATTAATTATTAAAAATGTGAGTCAACAGCTGTACCCTAATTACACAACTTATAGATTTTGGTAACACTTCACATTAATTGTAGTAACACTTTTATAAGGATTCTTATAGATACAACTAGATACATTTGCATTCAACATTGTGTTGAAAATAAGGGTCTAACTATCCCACCTGTCTAATGCTGTACTAAAGAGCCATCTGTTGCTTGATGATACAAATGTTGTTCAGCTTCTTTCTGGCTGTATTTTAGCCATCTGTTTCCAGCGGATGGCTCTTCTGCTTTACACCCACGCAAACATTTTGATGAGTGAGTAAGTGGAATGGAGATGCATTAGTATCTAGAATAAATGCTAGAGCTACTTCCATTTATGAAAGGTCACACTATAGTTTAAAATATACACTGTATTCTGATTGGCTAGCTGCCTTCTATCCATTTACCCAGATCACATCATGTTAAGCAAATTGAATCCATTAGAAGTGGATTCTCAATTAGCCAGATAACCTCACTTTAGCCGTTACTTGAGTCTTGCCTTGTAGTGATTTTGTCCAATATTATCCAATATGTCTCACTGTGTAGTCCAAAATGGATGCAGATGATGAACAACAATTCTACACTAAATGTTTTCAGCAGATGAAGAATGAATGGAAAACAAGACAAGCTGGTCTATCAATAAGGCACTGGTATTGTAAAGAAGATGTAACCCAGTACAATTAAGTGAACCTTCATTGACCATGGCTTGCAAAACCTACAGTTTATATTACATTTATTACAACTGCATCTTTAAATAGAAACCCCATATTTATCTATTCATCTACCCACCCACAGCTTCCCTGCGGCACTATGAAAGTTGATGTACATAAAACATGTCAAATGCAGCGTTTACTGTTATTACAATGTTATGCATTCTTAACAATTTCCAGCACATTTAATAATGTATTGATAGCAGCAGCTTAATAATACTTAATTACTTAAACGAAAGGGTGTCCCTAAAGTCTTAGAATCGGTAAACATCCATTTACTTCTTTAATTTCACAATCGTATGTGTTCACATAGCTGTTACGAATGATGCCTTTCACTCTCTTGGTGTTTGAAATTTCACGCTATGCACAGTATAGACTGTGACCCAGACAGATAGCCCTATAATACAACCTCTTAGAGCATGTTCATCTGTTCATCTTCTATTGAACCCCAAGGCATCAATCTAGTCCACTGATTTCTACAAGTTTTCTCATCAGGATGGGCTAACAGAGAAAGTTATAAAGCACTGTAATGATAACTTCCAGTCAGATTAATGAAGTTCTTCTCGGTTTCTTTAATTGCCCTGCAAGCCAGTGAGCAAATGCATTGTATTGTGTCAATTTCAGTTTAGAAGTAAAGAAATATTGTTTGATAATATTTGTGGTTGACTAATTTAGTTCTTGCAATTATTCTTGATATATGATTTGGCTTGCATCTACAAAATGTGCAGTTCTGGAAGGTTTGCACTTAAAGTAATTCAATGTTGCAGATTGATACATATTAAAATGATAACTGCATCTGGATTAGCAATAATTGAAATTTAATTTAAAAAATATATATATATAGATAGATAGATAGATAGATAGATAGATAGATAGATAGATAGATAGATAGATATATATATATATATAGATAGTATAGATAGATAGATAGATAGATAGATAGATAGATAGATAGATAGATAGATAGATAGATAGATAGATAGATATCTGTAAGCAAGATAAATGAGGCAAAGCAGAATGTTCATTCATAGCTGTGATAAAGTTTTGTTCAACCAAGATGTTAATAAAAGATCAAGGGTTGCCCTTTAAAAAGAGTGGGTATAAAAATCTAATAAAATAAATGATGTGCCACAGAAGTTTGTGTTATAAGTATGTTGTGTGTAGGGTGTCTCATATTGTTTTAAGAGATGTCATCTCGTGTGAAGCTCAGCTGAAATTATTGAGCAACTGTTAAACATAAAATGCCTTTAGAACCTTTGTATATTCTATCCACGGATAACATCAGTCAGTGATTTCTCATACGTGATTTATAATTCTTCTTTATTTTTGTATCTGAAACACAACAGATTACTCTAAACTTTAAATATAAAACCTGCTGTAGTATACTTTCAGCTAAAGGCAAGAGCAGCAATGTGAGTGTCTGTCAGGAGGCAGAACTCTTTTGCTCTGCGACTCAACCAAATAATGACTTTACTTCAACCCGCAAAGAAAAACAAAGACAAATCACTGGAATATGAAACCATTAATAAACCACAGCTAATTTTTCTAAGAGCATCAGCTGCTATGTTGTTTCCTAGAGAACTCAATTGGTTTGTGTCCGGGGGCTAGCTAGATAACCAAAATCAATACAGTATCTTAAAGAAACACAGGATTATTAAACCTACATACAATGGAGCTTCAACAAAATAAATACCTAATGGGTTTGCCATTAAAATTTTTGAGTTTTATTGAGAGATATGTACATTTTGTATCATAAATAACCTTGTATGACCTTATGTTCAATTACTATAGATTTAGAGGAAAGCAATAAGCAATAAATAAATTGCATCTACAGATAAATCATACTTGTATTCTAGTTTTCATATTGATGTATTTAAAACAACAAAAAAAGGTTTTCTAAAATTGTTAAAATAGTATTAAAAGGTTTAGCTTACCAATGACTGGGTATATAATATAGGCCTATACTAGGTATTTTAAAAATAGAATTAATAAATGTCTTTTGAGGATATATTACTGTGGGCTTCACTTAATTGATGTGCTTAATTAAAGGGTAGCCATTCACTGGGTACCTTATTTATAGACCAGCTCGTCTTGTTTCCCATTCACTCCCATTAATCCAGTCATACCATATAATTAAGTCATTGATATCATTGATACCAACCATGCATTGATAACAGTGCTTCAGTGTATATATTTAATGCATACTAACAATGCAAGCCATACACTATATTATGGGGTCTGTTAATTGATTGACGTCCTCAACTGACATCATGAAACACATACAAAAAAGGGCAGCAGTGTGGAGTAGTGGTTAGGGCTCTGGACTCTTGACCGGAGGGTCGTGGGTTCAATCCCAGGTGGAGGACACTGCTGCTGTACCCTTGAGCAAGGTACTTTACCTAGATTGCTCCAGTAAAAACCCAACTGTATAAATGGGTAATTGTATGTAAAAAAATAATGTAATTGTATGTAAAAATAATGTGATATCTTGTAACAATTGTAAGTCGCCCTGGATAAGGGTGTCTGCTAAGAAATAAATAATAATAAAATACTGTGAAATCAGGTTACAGGTTTAAAGGGCGGAAGTATTTAGATTATAAAATCAACCTCTTCTTGTCCTAGGCAGAAGGTTGTTGACATATCCTTACTTAAGTAGCACATCCACAAACTAGGTGCATGGTGTGAGGAAGTAGGCATCACTCAGAAGAGATATGGAAACAAATACCTGTGTGCTGTGAAGATGCAGATCCCACCACAGGGAAAAGGTCAATTTGACCCTGGTGCCATGACCCAGTTCACTCCATAATTCTTTCCTTCTCCGTCGCAGCATGCAGACTGGCATCTCACAGCACATCAGCAGGTGATCTGTTTCTTTTTGCTTCCAGTACAATATTCATGTTGAATAATTTAACATCAAGATGCCTGCAAATGCCAGGTAAAGTTTGATAGAACCCAATGCAATGTTGTGATTCAAATCCGCGTTCATCAGTGTTTGTATTGATTAGTCCTGTAAAATGTATCATTCAGTGTGTTAGTGTTGTAACTACCCAATGGCTGATGCTGGTCCCCGATAGCAGCCAGTATCAATATAAAAGAGGTAGTAAGCCAAGGGAACCTTGCAAGACGTCTAGAGAATTTATGGCTCATGAGAGACTGAGTGTGCCAGGGAAGATATTTGATCTATAAACCATTTAAAGCAGAGCTAATATACAGCCATGTCTGGCTTTCCACATCCTGTGAAATTCCATTACATTGGAATACATAACTGTCCAGTTCACACTGTGTGCATTGCAGTGTTCAGCACTGTAACAGAATACTATGAGAACTGAATTTCAACATTACAAGAACCGTCATGTATATGTTCAGCACCTCCACTAGAAATAACTGCAGTCAGTTTTCATACTGGAGTTTGTGTTCTATTTTGATCTGTAAGAAACACTCTTAACCATTTAATTTACAGTGCAAACATTGGTTAAGCCTATAGAATAAGATTAAACAAGCCGTTATCAATGGTTATACTATAATATCAATCAAAGGTTATCAATTACAAAGACTGATGAAGTCATGCAGTGACAGTACTCTGTATGTAGTGCTCTTGTAAATCCTAGTCGGTGAAGACCTTTAAAATATAAAATGAGAGTGAATATTTCACATTTACATGCAATGTATGTCTAAACTTTGTCCTGTAATTGTAGTCAGAAAACGTATACATGAGAGTGTAAGAGTAATCTGACCATTCTTCCAGTTTGTTAGTTAGTCAGCATTGTTGTGAAGTTACCAAAACCAACAAATCTTTCCGTCTCAAGTGGGACAACAGTGTGGTCAACATAATGGTTTGCAAGATACGAGACCTCGAAGTACTGGGGATTAGCCCCACCCAGTCATCCCCATTAAACCAGA
Organism: Acipenser oxyrinchus oxyrinchus; assembly: GCA_030684275.1. Lineage (NCBI taxonomy): Eukaryota > Metazoa > Chordata > Actinopteri > Acipenseriformes > Acipenseridae > Acipenser > Acipenser oxyrinchus. Next base: position 182,491 of record JAGXEW010000221.1, read on the forward strand.
GCATATCTATATGGCCCACTTGAGATGGAATGACCCCAACCTAAAAAACATGTTTGCAATCAACACTAATATCTTTTGACTTTAAAACAGGTTCAGCCGAAGAATACATACTTAAAACAGTATAAAATGAGGCATAGGTTTATGAAAAGGATTGCCATAGACATAGACCAAATACAAGCCACACTTAGCACTGTTACATTTGTTCATTGACTATGATATTTATTTCCAAAATGCACTCACTACATTTAATGTAATGGTCGCACATTTAATACTTTTCAATGCGTAAATTGAGCTGGTACCCTGCTCATTCCAACTCCTTTAAAACTTTCATGTTAAATTTGATCTATTGTAGCTCACAAGTACAATCAATACCACGATATAATATATTAGCAGACTTGCATGCTATTTTTTGTATTTTATTGTTTTAAGAATTAACTTTAATCAATTAACTGCTGCATTCACACTAGGCAATTGCCAAGTAAGCCTGGCTACAGCACAGCAGATTGATCAACAATGGTAATAAGTTGTGTTTATAACATATACCACCTCGCGTTCCACCTGCATGTACAATTCATATATTTCTAATATCTGCACAGGACACACAATGGGCTTTATTGTCAGTGCCTTTGTAAAATTTGTATGCTGGTATGCCTCCCTTCAGTATTCCAGAAAGAAATAATTGCGGGTTCGTTCATAACTTCAGAAACTCATGTCCAGCAGACAAATGTTTTAAGGCTCTTTAGTGGTAACCAATGGTGCTGCATTCCAATTGGTTAATGCATGGTCATATGACCAAAATAGTTTGCGTTGTTACCCAAAAAACAGATGCCCTCTGATACCACCCTACAATAAACAAAATGGCGCACCAGCTACAGCATGAGAGATTTTCTGGATAAATAACAGTTTTTTAAAAAACAGTTAATAAATTGTTACCATGGTATAAATGTCATCATTGGTTTGAAAAGGTGAACCCCGCTGAGCAATAAAGACCATTGTCTGTCACTTTTTCAACCCTTAGGAAAAATAAATTTTACCATAAGCCTCAACTCCAGTCAATATTTGTATACTGCGAGTTTATTCTGTGTCTTGCATATAAGTAAGAAGACACCTTTGAAAATCCTTGTCTACCAGAGTTGGTTTCTTTAGTTTTGTTAAGATTTTTTATTATTTTATGTTGTTCACTGTGGCACACAGCCCAATAACTACCTAATTGGAAACAACTTTCAAAAATCATTCAAAAGAGCAGCAGATGTACAAATCTGACTCAATAAGTTAACTAGCCTCACTGAAAATAAAGACTGAAGGAACAGGAGATTAAACACTGTATTTTCAGAATATGCATATTATTCATAACTTGTGCACAAACACGCCTAAAAACCTGAGCACACTAAAACATATAAAACTATTCGCACACGCTTAAATAAACTCAGAATTTGTTAAGGGATCAAGACCAAATCAAATTTCTGTCCTAAAACGTTTTGTTTGGTCTTCATTTCACATTGCTGGTATTTCTGCTCCTTTAACGGAAGACGACACTGATCCACTGTCCCTCCTTGTGTTAAAACGGTAGAAATGCAGCCATTATGAGCTCATTTGTTTACGGTTCAAGCAAATGTATACCAAATATTGGGTTTGGCAACCTTTAACAGACATACACTGTACTTCCATTTTAAAAAAAGCACACAAGGTAAAATAATAAATAGCAGCACTAGTGTTATTTCTGCAAATTTTGTAAACTACTGTCTCGGGAACTCATTTCTTTCTTAAATGTGTCACTGATTTGAACGCTTTTTTTTCAATGTATGGCTTATCTCTACAAACTACTGTTTAAAATGGAATCTGCGAAGAGTTATATCAAAATGAGGCCTAGCGGAGCTCTGTCTGACTCTACTGATTTTTTTTTTCAGTGTGAATGCAGCACATTTTAAAAGTATTTGTATACATCAATAATAGGACAACAAGCCCTGAGGTTTCGTTTTTTGTAATCACGAACTTGATATTTTTTCAATATACTTAATAAGACAGCATTTTTCTGAACTCATGCACAAACATGTTTTTTTTTGGTTTTTTTCCCATTACAAGCTCTCAGCATCAATATGTATCAACCTAAGTATCAACAATAAGATTTTTTTTTAAAAACCTGTACACCTTAATAGTCTCTAAAATGAAATTAGAAGATTGTTTTAATCTTCTGATTTTTTAAATCATCCAGTTTTTTAAGTCTTCATATCTGTTTTTTTTAAAAAAGCTGCTTTAAAGCAACTGGGTTGTCTCGCTTAAACAACTCCAAGTAAAACAATTACACCAGGACCATTACTAGTCTGTAGAGTAAGACTGTAATAGTGAAACACTAGTTAAGGTCACATTCCCAAAAGAAAACACAGTCATAATATACATGGTATTGTGTGTTATGCTACAGTTTTTTTTCCCATTGGATTAGGTCAGTTCTAAACATTGCCTCCTAAAACCACCTTCTTCATTTTATAAATAAGCAATTGTTCTCACAATTATCAAGTAATAAAACATTTTGGCAGCCACCATCCTTGGTAGCTTTCTCGACAGGTTGACTGTTTTTTTTTCATTTTGGCAAATGAATCTTCAGTCACGAGGGCACAGTGAACAATGTCAGTGTATACGGCAGACCTTGCTCTGTCTCAAGTCTACACGTAAAGTACCTTCCCAGAAATATAAGGCACGTTTTGAGATATTTAAAAAACGATCTACTGATTCACCCATTAAGGATTTGTCTGGTTGTTTTTTTTTCTTCTAGTGATTATTTGTTATCGTATTCTTTGGTTACATTGGGTATACTTCCATTCTGCAGCTCGGATCTCGGTGTGTTTTCAAAGTCTGGCACGCTGGTGTTGCACTCCTTTTCCTGTTCGCCTTCTCTTTTCTCTTCATCTGTTGAGCAGCTCCCAAAATTCTCATATATTTTCTTGACATCATCTGGAATGTTCTTCTTGAGGTCCTTGTTTTTGTTCCTCTTAGCCAGCCTGGTCAAAGAACTGAATCTGTTGAAGATGTTATCCTCAGAGGAGCCTTGCTGGTCGTACTGCTCGGACATCCTGAGCCGCAGGTTGTTTAGTTTGGCGTCGATGCTTTCCTGTGAAGATGTTTTGAAGCGGTCAGTGTCCAGGCTAGCGAAGACGGCTCTTTCTCTGGAGACAGCATGTCCAGGGAGTGAGCTCTCTGATCCAGGCCCAGCCTCCTTCGCTCCATGCTCCGCATGGTTGCTGCCCTCTGGAGCTTGTCATGGATGTCTGTGCTCATCCGCCTTCTGGTTTCTCTGAACTCTGCTCTCACACTGGCCTTCCACTCAGCAGCGTGAGCTTTTATCTCACCAACCTGCACACAATCAACGACAGCATAGGGGTTGGAGATTGACAAAGCAAGCGGTATGCATGTAATGACAGTATGCTGGGTAAATAGGCTTTTTCTTGATAGAATAACACGTCTTTTACATGGATTTGTTTTTGCTTTGAGGACGAAGACACCACACAGGTGAATGATTAGAGTGAAAGACTATGCGCTAACCCACTAAACTCTAAAATGAAAGACAATCCTCATTTCTGTCTAAATGGACCGTTATATTAGAGCATTAAAAAAATACATTCAATACATACAAAGTCCATCTATTTTTTGAATGGCCCCAGAAGCAATTCAATACTCCATCTTGCCTTTTTCCACATTTAAACTGTCCAAACCTTTAAAAAATATTCATACTGTTAAAAACTGTGAATTATATGCATATGACACTTAACAGGCACCTTTGTGTTCTTGAATCTTATAATAAGGCAGCAATACTCTAACTTCTTATGTAGTTTGTTTTTTCTTCTAAGGCCCCCATGTCTCAACCAGTATACCAGTCAATCATTACATCTCTATCAATTTCAAATTGTTAACAGCCAACAGCATAAACAGCCATGATACACTGCAGGCTGTGAAGAGACAATTTTACATAATCTTGTGAAATGCTAGGGTTAAACCTCCAATCCGGAGAGAGCAGTGATATATAGAAAGCGAGCCGATGAGTTCATTCAAATCAATGGGTGGGACTCGTCCGTCCTTCTTCAGAAAGATCACTTGACACCTTGAGAGTGCAATGCAGTACAATGGGGAGCAGAGCGCGGACTACAGTAACACCAAAGGAGGTGAAGAAGAAGTTTGTATTTATTCATTACTTCCCTCCTAGGGTTTTGTGTACACTGAGTTGAGTGAGTGAAATCCTTTCTAATTTGAAGCATTGCTTTGTGAACATTACCCTACCTCTTCTTTTGTTTTCTTCGATATGACTCTCAGCCAGTCCCCGATCATGCTAAGCACTGCTGCAAAGTAAGCAAGGCCGACCAGGATCCAGAACCACACCAGCGGTTTGTACCACTCCCGGTAATGGATTATTTTGTTTCCACCTGGGGACAACAAACAAATAGTTCATTCATTACCAAACATTATTTGGGACGTCCTTATATAATATTATAGTATTCTATAATAGTGGCTAAAACACTATAGTTTACTATACTAGCGTACTCCTTATAATATATTATGATAAAGTATTATTTATTTTTTTTGGCCATTGAAGACATTCATTTACATATAGTCCTATGGTATCAACACAATATTTCTGTGGAAGGTTTTCCAGCCAGAAAAACGAAGAAGTGCAAATATTTCGCACCACAAGCACTATAGCCTGTGCTGTATTCCTGTGCCCAAGAATCATCGATTTGGTAATAAAAACAAAATCAATCAAATGCAATTAAAGTGTTGGAGAGATGACATTGAATTAATGCAAATCGAAAAGGTCTGATTTAATTTCACATTAGCAGTGCTTCAGGTACCCATTGAAGTAACAATCATCTCAAACAGGTGCGCAATGCTCAATGGAAATCGTTGTTAGTAGTTCTTAATTACAAGACATATAAGAAGAATACAAATTCCCTGGAAACTTCCTTGGATTGTTCCTTTCTTCTAATACAGCGTTGCAATTCACATAAAACTGTCAGGTAACAGATTTACATTTTGAGATGCATAACTGTAGTCAGTTCACATAGTTTGAAAAACTACCAAAGCACGGGCACTAGGTGTTAAACAAAGACCTAATAACAATCAACATAGAAATTTGTAAGCCTAAAAGTAAAACAAAAAAAAGATTTCCTGAGAAAGGGTCAGACCTAATAGGGTGGGATCTTAAAATATATACATCATTTACACAGCAAATTCTCTTATAAAACTGCAAATAATGTACGGCCAGATACATTGATGAAGAATCTGTGTTGGCCATCACTATTGAAAAGACCCGTTGTTTGAGAGGGGTGTTAAGCACAGGTGTCTCACAGTTTGTATTTCTGTATCTGTCCCAATACTTCTTGGAAGGTTTTGTATATGGAACCAACCCATGTCAGTACCTGCAACATAATCCCCGAACCCTACAGTTGTGAGGGTGATCACTACAAAGTACAGAGAATCCAGCGTCTCCCACTCTTCGATGGATTGGAAAATCACAGCTGGAATTGTGACAAACACAATGCAGCCGAGTAAAATGAACATGATGGTAGAAATCACTCGGATCTTGGTCTGGGTTATCTGCTTCTTCTGAAATGAAAGAGACAAATCATTTAGTGGTCCATTCTCTCGTAGTGATCTGAAAAATACATATTTTATGTGGCACCACACTGTTCTCCTCTAAATCATTTAGAAACCATATTCTCTTAACCCTATCAGTCCTGGATTATTTTTATCGATCCCAAGAAGGAACTGCTTTATTGAGTAGGCCTATACATGAGAACAGGACAAAACATTTTTTTTTTTTTACAAATATTTATACACTGCATCAGACTGGGACCTAGGAGTCCCGTGAGGTTCCAACGTGATTTCCGACAGCATATGTTAACATACAGTGCCAAGATAAGTAGAGAAAGGATTTATGGCACTTCTATATCAGTAGCAACACCATAGACTTTTTAGTTTAACAATGTTTTCATACAGTGATTTAAAAAATAAAGAATTAATGAGAAGGACGTTTTGAGTCTAAGTGCTTTTATTTTCCTCTTGTAGGCATTGTAAATAATGCCTTTGTGACATATTCAGTTTGTTTCACAGGTCTTTGAGCACTGGGCTGCAGTGAGCTGCCAGCAAGGCCTATCTCCTGTACATCCAAATAGTATCTGGGATACCAAGAAGCAAACTTGGGTCTACATGGTCATCTTTGAAAGCCAAACCACCAGCCGGCTTCAGATATCTCAGTCCTAATCTAGACATCCTAATCCCTCCATTTCACAATCCAAACTGCTGTAACAAAACAGAATATATGCAAGCTTTCTTCCACAGACACAGACCAGTCCCCAGTAATTGCAGAGATATCTGTGTCTATCAGCGGCTGCTGAACGTCAACATTATTGACCTCTGAGAGATCTTATGAACAGTGGTTTGTAATCAATAAAACTATTGCGTGTCATGCATGAAAGGGTTATTAGTATACCGTTATGTATTTAAAATCTTATCCTCCCTGAACATGTATCTTAGCAATTCATAACAGGGTCCACAAAACAGGGGTCATGACTGGGTTATGAACCATGTTTAGAGAGCCCACTAGGTTAGGCTTAAAACTAAGACTGCCTCATAAAAACTTGGAAAATAATGAGGCTTTTTGTTTTACTCACCCTAAATACCTTCTCCACTCTTGCGATGCTTTTCACAAATATTGTCCCAAGCTGGTCCCCAATTCCAGCTAGTAGAAATCGAACAGAGGTATTCCAAACAGGGCATAAAAGATACAAAAGATTTTACCTCCTTCTGTACTTGGAGCAATGTTTCCATAACCTAGTGTAAAAAGAACAAGCAAACAATTAATGGGATTACAGCTGTAATTAACCGAATAGTGCAATATATAAAGTACAGTAAAGCCTATTAAATAAAATGGCAACCACAGCAAACTATAGTAAATGCATTGTATAACCATGGGAAAAGCCGTGGGGTAAACTTCTATAAGTTGTATTGTTGCTTTAGAAAAGAGAGCGTGAATTACAAGAACAGGTTATTAATTACCTGTTATCTAATAGGCCCTCACCGCAGTTCAATCAAAGCAGGGAGGATTCAGAGAGAAAATCATTGCTCAGATACCCCTCTCCTCCATTGCATTATAAAACTTATTCATTTACTTGGCTGGTGCACAAAGATTCAAATAGGAGGAGGTCATCGATCCATGATGACAGCAATGGTTGTCTTTCTGGCTTTGTGTCTTCCTTTCAAGATCAAATAAATCAAGCACACTTCATGATCACTGTTCGTATTATTTCATCAAGCTCCAAAGCTGTATGCAGCTTGTTCTACCTTGAACTTTCAGTGTTGAACACTAATTCCATTCACATAGCTGGATATGTGGGCTGTTGGGTAAAATGAGTCACGACATAAGACAATGTTCACTGTAAACTAATTTCTACAGCTTTGCTTACAATTGTGTTTCATGGCCCTCTCAATGCACGCAACAATTCTGAAGAGGCTAAATTATTTTCTCTAGCAAATGTAAGACACATTATTCTATAGATAATGGTGGCATCTTGCTATTTGGAAGCATTCACATAGCGGAACCCACAATTTTATTTCTTAAATATATTTTTTATATATAATATATTAAGCCTTATATGCATTAATGATATACACACTATTTGGATGAGGATTTAGGTTGTCATCTTTATTATCTTAAATACATGTTTTTGTTTTTATCTTGCATATTTAATCCATGTAGTTTGTTGAAAACTAAGGGTACATAGGCAGGCATTGTGAAACAACATATGACACCAGTGGGATAGTTATTTCTCTACTTGAACCATTGACCAGAAACTGTTTTCCAGCATGTTAATGTACTATTTGTCAAATAGCACCTCATGGCTGGGTTACCAGGGAAAGTGTAAAAGGTGACCCAAAATTGTGCTATTCTGCTATTTGAGCAACACACTGTCAAGAAGTAGCAATATGGAACAGGTGATAAGGGGAGAGACACTTTATACAGTAGGGAATTAAAATTATGCTCACGGAGAATCTCAACTGCCCAATACTAAATGTAAGCATACATTGGTGTTCAATTAATTACATCTACTTCTGCCATGACCAAGTATATATGTTATTGGTTGGTTTTCTCTTTCTCTAAATGGCAAGAAAAACAATGTACAGTGTGTATACCCTTCAAATATGCAGTCCTTTATTTAGAGTTTGCACGGCAAGTTGCTTCTTGGTTCAGTTTTCGTCCAATTCATGTGAATTTGTTGTCACAGTGATGAAAGCATTCTCTGCGACCTTTCTCCTCTGGATGAAGCAGTTGTTTTTCCAATAAGTAGGAGTCACGGAGGGAAAATTGTAATCGACCCCTTCTCAGTGAAAGACAGCATCAAAGTAAATTGACAAGCTGAGCAATACGTATAAACAGGTAGGAGTGGATGATGCCCTGTGTCTCAGTCAAATTGACATTAATTCCAAAGTGACAATATGACTGGACATCGATACCTGTGACAGCTGTGCAAGTAAGCAGTAATTAGCAGGGATCACAACTTGTATACAGCTATTTTATGTATTATTTGTGGACAGTATATTGGATCTCAAAGCTATGATGAAGCCCTATCAGCTTCCTTCCAAAACAGAGCCTTAAAGTTGTTTTTTTCCCATCAGTCATGCTGCCTGACCATAAAGCAGAACATGAAAGATTCGGCAGCTTTTTTACTCAGGGGAAAGAAGTAATAAATCTTGCCGTCTGTAATTATTATTAAAAGAAGTGACAGAATATAGGGAAATAGGCGGTGATATACTGGTACCCAGTTAATTCTGTTTTGTGACAGCAATAAAACATATTGGAGGTCATGGTCACTATGACCCTAGTTGCAACCAAAACCAAGACAGTCATATTAAAACACATCAGTAGATTTCATACATTTATGTATAGACAGTGTAAAGGGCTGATACAAACCACAAAACATTTATACATAGGGCCCATTGCGTTTAAAAATGAATCTCTAGCAATACACAGGAGGAATCAAAAGCAATTTGTGTGTTGTGTGAAGTCACACTCTCATTCTGTCATGTCCTAAGGTAATGCTACTGATGTGCAGAAGTTGATTTACAAAGGGGAGCTCAGTAAACTGTTGGTGGTTCAGCTCTAAAGTTTACCTATGGTGGTTATTACGGTCCCAGCAAAGAAGAAGGCACTCCCAAGGTCCCAGTGGCTCATATTGTTGGATGTCTCTCCTATCGGACTCACTCCAGCACTCACAGCATCAATAGCATGCTGAAAGGAAAACATATACAGTGTTATATAGCTGACAACAAGCAATTACATGTTAATTACTGAACACAGCCAGCACAGTGCAGCTTTCCTTCTTGATTTCAAATTGATTTATTTGCTGCTGCAGACATTCCCAGTTTGCTTTAAAATAAAAAAGTCACCAGAACAATGTTAATTATGCACTACCCTCCAACAAATTCTGGGAGAATATTGGAATGTCCCTATATCCAACACTCATCATCTTGGAGTCTTTTAATACACTCTTTAATACACATATTTAAAATGGGTACCGTCCCAAAGCAATTCTGCCCAGTATATCTGATTAATAAAAACAGGAATATAAAGTGGGCATAATAAAGCAATGCATGAATAAAATGTCAAGAAACAATTTCAAGCACTAGAATCAGAATAGATATTTCCATGTTTAAAAAGCTGGCCCACTGGTATTAAGTCTCAGCTTTGTTTTCTCACCAACAGAATAAATCAACCATTTTGCATAATGTAAAGTATTGTTTTTTGCAATGTAATATTTAATACCAGTAGCTTGCGACTGACTGTGGTCTCCTGTGAAATGAATCATTACTATTAACTGTAGAATTGAAATGAAAAATGGAATGTTATATTCTTTGACAAGAATCAAAACAAGCTGCAGCAGAATTTTGCAACGTAAAATAAATTAATGACAAACGTTTTGACTATGAAGACATCGAGAAAGAATTGTTCTTGAAGTTACTTTTTGTATTATTCCAAATATAGTTTATGTAATGACATGTTTAATAAAATGATACCATATCACCACCCTTATGTGGGCCTCTCCTGAGGTTTACAGTGGAGTGAAACTGTGATAACACAGTCCTTTACAGAATATATAAGGAATAACATCAGAACCCATTATAATGCCAGTGTATTAACGTGAAGATACCTTAGCAAAGTTATTAGCACACTACAAAACTACTAGCAATGGCAACACAAGGGATTTGGAACATGTACGCTGTATTGCACAGTGACAGTGACTTTAACAGTCGGATACTATTATGAAACCATAGAGCTGCAGTAAGTTGCCAGTGTAGTTTGGTTTATATACAGTATCATCCTTCACATCAAGCCTTCAATCAGACATTCTTAGGTAAAACTTAAAGAGAAGCTGAGTCAAGTATACAAACCTTTCATAAAGGCATAATTGATTAAGGCATTAGCCCAAATGTTTGTCTACATGAATTAGTTTGCTGTGTATCGCTTGCATTTCATACCATTCACAATACCTTTAGAATGTCAAAGAAATGCAGCTCAGCTCATTCCATTGTAGCTGTGCATGGCCTCTTACAACAGAACCCATTGCATTGCAGATCATCTGGTAAGCAGTGGCTTGACTGGGTGTCACTCTCGGTCTCTGCTGTTTTAATAAACAGTAATCCCAAAATTGTAAGACTGGCTTTCTGGCACTAACTTATAATTACAGCTGCAAATCTATTAAAAATAAATCAATCCCCTTGCAATGTCCGTTATTTGTCTTTTGGCTGAAGAGACCGAGATTAATCCTCAAAGCTGCCAAATGTGGACCTGCCTATGTTGGAACCATCAACAGAGGGCGGAGAAGTGCTCTCTGATCTGCTTGCCTGTTTCAAATGTATTTTGTGTTCAACCTCTATACATTTGTGCTAGCTAAGATCTTTCTAGGCATTAATGCATTATTTACTTTGATGAAATCAACCCAAGACAATTTTACATAACACAGCGTGCTTGTAGCTGATGTATGTTGGATTTACTTCCAATACATCAACATATCATCATTCAAGATATAGAAACAGTGCTGTGATAAACTGATCTAACATTATAGAGAATAGATGAAAGAGAATTGCAAAAAAGTCACGCTGTACCAGCTATCCCATTTATATCAAGCACAGTGTGTCTGTTGCCATGAATAATACAGGGTTTGAATTAAGCAAATGTTATTTGTAATACTCTGACCTGCCTGTTTTTCACCTGCATGTGTAAACTGGAAAAGCAATTTCAATAGTATTGTTTGTACAGCAGAATTGGTCTTTGCCATTTGGGTAGAAATGACTTAGCTCACTTACTCAGAGATTATATTATAGTAGCAGAAATGGTGCTTACAGCTGAACGTGCAGCTTTGACTGCAGCTAGTATCCAACCTGGTACTACATAGTTTCCCTGGCTGGTGTGGGGGTACTTCAGTTAGCATGGGAGTGAAGCAGCTTGATGTCATTGACTCTTGCTAAATGAAGACCTTTTCATTTGTTGGTAATTTCACCGGTGAACACGTGGGACGGATAGGATCGGCTTTTGGCCTGGTTTAAGCTGGTAAATACCACAGCAGGATGCAGTGATAAGAAGAGTTGGCTTGCCTAAGGAAAAGAGCAAAGTGATAGGCTGGACTGCTGTCCTTTAGTTTGTCCCGAAGCCTAGGGAATGTTTATACTGTAGAATTGAGCTTCTCGGCCAAAATACAATTGAAGTGTCCTTAAAAGCCTGTTGTTCTGCTTGCTTAATTGATTTTATTCATTAGTTTAATTATCAGCCTGGTTCATCTTCTCCCAGCAAACACTTTAAACGCTATAATATTTATTTATTTTGTGAATGTTTGTGTGTTGGCACATAATTTGCAGCAGGCTTTTTTTTTTTTTACCTCAGGTTTGGCTGTTGGACAGCGATTGCTCAGTGGTTGGGAAATGCTCTGTCAGCGGTTTTCCAGACACAGGCTCATGTGCTCATGATAATTTTTCTCTCTTGACGTTTAATTAAAACGTATTTAAATTTTTAATAAAAATATGAAAATCTCAACTGGTAGAAAAGCAAATGTTGGAATTAGTTCCTCTACTACTACATCAGTATTGCACTACTGTAGTGTTACCTGAAATGACATTCCTCAGTTGGTTTGTTGCCTTAGAAACAAGTGGAATCTGCACAGTGTCTGGTGTATGACATTTTTTATTATTATTTTGACATTGCTTTATTATTAAGGTTATTTAATGTTGATACTGTATAGATTTAATTATGGAACAGGAAAATGAACCACTAAAGAACAATATGATGGCTCTGCCATTTGAATTAAGTTTCTCTGGCAGCTCAAGTTTTGACTGTAAGCAGACATCAGCAGTGTGCTAATCCTTGTGACTAGCATGAGCTTGCAAACTGTTTGTCAAAATTCAAATGTATAATTCACTAACAACAATTAGAAAAAAGCCTGCGATATCACAAGTTTACCTTTGATCTGTCACTGTTAAACAGATCTGAGTCACAGATTCCAAATACAAAAACACTATAACCCTGTTAACCCTTAACCCTGTGTTCACAGTATCAATAAAGGATTTATGAGAATACAGTAACTCAAGATTTGCATTAGTTATTTCCCATAGTTTGTTACAGTGTAATCAATATAAAGAAGCCTTTCACAGTGGGCTTGGGAGTGCACTGGTATTTGTTTTTCGATTAATGAGTCACCATTGTGTCTGTGTGACACAGCGCAGAATCTGCAGATCACTGCCTATTAAATAATATATTGCACAGCTTGCCTTCAGCCTAAGAGCTCTACAAAACTACCCATCTACTCCTGGATGTCTGTGTCAGTAACGACATGCACAGACAACAATTTAAACCAAAGCACTGTTTGTCCCACAGGCAATATTTGTGTCCTTATATATGACAGAACAACCTCAACTGCTGCATTTCCAGCAATTCAATTACACACATCTGGTTCTATGATTTGTAGCTATCACCAATGGGCCAGGTAGAACAGAACTCAGAACATGCTCAAGCTACCAACCCCCAACACGTTCTATCTGTTTGGTACAAAAGGGTCCACTTGCAGCAGTAATAACAGCCCTGTGCTCTGGCCCTGAATAAAGATCTAACATTTAAAACCTATATATACCTGTGTTGATAAGAAGACAACAGGATATCTGTATTCACACAGGAGACATAACATATCAATATTCACCAGACACAAGATACGCATTGAGATTTACTGCTAAACCACATTATTTCTTCAGATATTGCATGACGTATTTCAGGCTTGCAATGTGACACATTTTTTTTTATTTGACAGATTTCATTTTAAACTTCCTGTGTTGTCTTTAAAGTTCCAAACACAACGTGATTCGCACCCCAAGTAATCCTGCTTTTGATCTACATTTTGAAGAATTCAACATTTTCATAGACGCTTCCTTTGTCAACGAATCAAACAGCAGAAACCTTAAATCAGAATATATATTTAAAAATGTGCGTGTTTTAGAGCAACAATTAGGTATCATAAACTGTCAATAGAATAAACAGTGCTGAAAGACATGCAACTCCATGTTTTGCTGGCAACCACTACTAATTAGGAACATGCCTGGGGTTATCGCAGAGTGGAGTCATTCATTAAGAGCTAGAAATGTGGGAATAGCATTTTCTCTGCATTTCATGTGTTTCTATTTGGGGACAAATTTCAGATACAATGGTATGCAGCTGAGCACCCCTGTAGAAGGTTTGTAAACAAATTGAAATTCAAAATCATGCTTGGCTCCCTGCTTGTATAATATAGTGGTTTTACAATAGAAGGATATATTTTTTGTTTTGTTTTCTGCTTTTCCCTGTGGAGTGGCTCAGAAACGTATTGCATCACAAGAGGTTGTTAATGTATCTACTAAAAATATTCACACAAATCTTCTCGACGCTATCCTGTGAAGTAAAAGCCTAATAATGATGTGACTGTATGCCAGTCACATCATTTTCAGAATGCAATACTAACTACGAGATATGTCACAATGAATAATTGATATCACCGCTGGCACTTTTCAGCCCCAATAACAACTATGACCCTGACGGATTTTCCACTCTGGTTTCTTTGTGTTCTGAACTTCACAATTAAATACTTTTATTGGCAAAGTCATAAAAAAGGTACAAAGATATTGCCATTGCTGGTAGCGCTGTCGTCTGCTTGTGTTTCATCAAGGTAATACACCAGCAGAGGACAATAATATTTTTTTCACACTTTACCTGTATCAAGGCCTCGAGTTCGCCTGACTTCACACAAGGATGTTTCTGGAGGAATTCTGATTTTTCCAAGGCTATCGTGTTCTTCTGGTTGCTTTCAAAGGGCTGTTCAAGAGCCCGGAACACAAGTCCCCCAATCACCAGGTAAGCCACCACCACGACAAAGATGGCGAGCACAGTCTTCCACTTCATCACGGTCTGGGGCTGGGGAGCTGTTGTCCATGCTGGAGACCATTGTGGTTCTGGAGGATATGGACAGTCTGGGGAGTGGGCAGTGCTCATTGGGTTTTGCATCACAGGCAGGCATACTAGATTGAACAGCCACTGGAAATAAAGAACAACAACAATTGTTGTATAGTGAGTGTAAAGAAAATGTTTAATGCATGCATATAAATCCCAGTAACATCACTGAAGCTGTTCTTCTAGACAGAATACTGCAGACTCAGCTGCAGTCCCATCAATATGCTTGAACTTCATCCATTGTTTTACATATAATGAATGACAGGCCGCCCTGTTTTTATCTACTGGTTCTTGTGATTTCATACCTACCTAGGGGCACTCTGCACCAGAATCAAGATATAACATGATCTGTTTTCATTGTTAATCTATTATTTGATTATCATTTCCACTGTCAGAATGCAATATAGCGTTTGTTGTCATGAGTTAGAATGTAGCAACAAGATAACATTATAATATTATGTTTAAATAAAGTCCCAGATTTAAAGCTGTGGTGTACCACAATTATACATAATCGTTACCATAAAATAGAATGAATTAGTGTCAAAATGAAAAGCAGACCTTGTTACCTGTTAAGCTTGTTTACATTCCCCAACTGAAGTTTTGCTGCAGGGATTCAAGCTGCCTTTCCTACTGTATGTACCACTTTCTGAGCCATATCCTCCAAAGACCAATTTCCTTTGTACTTGTTTTGGACAGTTTCACCCCAGCCATAATAATATTTGAGGCTTAACAGTGAAAACCAGCGCATCTTTTCAGGGTAGGAATGCTTCCATGCAGCAAGGAAAATTCGTTCATTCCTGTACAACCTGCAGGTATTTTTCCCCTTTCCTGAACTTGTTGCCATGAATGATAAAGTAGTCCCATTTCAAATGATGTAACGAAAAAATATTAGTAGTAAACAAACAAGCAACAAACAATTCTCTAAATCGTTTATTAACCTATGAGTATTGTATGCTAATTAATACAGCACTTGTTTGAAATGATGGTTCAAAAACGACGAGAAAATAATGAATATATAATATTGAATACTTTTAATAACGTGCAATACAATATGCCCTCCCAACGTCTAGAATCAACAGCAAAAGGAACTCTGGCAACCACAAGCAGAGATGATGTCACCTATAATTTATCACTAGCATTTCTACAGTTTAAAGGCGTATAATAGGCTACCTTTTGCCACAGGGAAAAACGTATGGATCATGTATTTATTTACAAAGTCTAACTACATCGTTGAGTCACTGGAAACGTGTTTTTTTTTTTTTTTTTTTATTTAAGGTAAAATATAAATGCAAAGATAATTATTATAGGAAAGTAAGGAATTTGGTACGCATTTCATTCGTGCTTCTGTAAAATGCCACGCTGCAAAATTCGTCACTGTGTTCTGACTTTCACAGTTAATGAAAAATAATCTATGCATCTGATTTTTCTATAAAGCTAAAGTATTCAAGCAATAAAAGGGGGGGCATATAATTCCCCCCACCCCCACTCCCACACAACCCCAAATGGGAATCAGTCATTTGTGGATGAAATTCAAGAGAGTGCTGTCTGGGAAGGGTTGATACCCATGTAAATGAGGGAGAAACGCCCATGTAGCAAAGCAACATAGGAGAATAAAAACATCTTTAAATGCTAATATGCCTCTAGGTTTCATCTTCCACTTCTTTTTCTCTCTTATGTTCCTAATAGGGTTCCCTTCCTTTGACAGACTGTAGGTTTTCCCCAGCTGTCTACTCCCTGATACATCCCGCTGAGAGCATTTAAGCAAACAGACACATCTGAGCCCTCAGAATATACACCCAGTCATATTCAAGCATTATCAGAAAGAGAGAAAGGTGCATTTCGTTTTATTGGTAGCCTTCACTTCAAACAAACCCACTGCAGTCTGCATATTTATAGAGTCCGGGCTAAACATGGTGACGTTTATTTTGAAGCCTAAATGGCAACAAGCGTAAAATGTTTAGTCAGGTGTAACGAAACTATTCAAGAATAAAGCACAATTGTTCAAAATGCCTTTTCATAATATGCATTTGATACACTGTACTGCACACCAGCGATAGGCGTTCAGTGTCCAAAACAGTGGCACCACTGAACCCAATAAGACGTGCCCATAAAGTACAAGCAAACACATTATCACGATAATACAGAAGAAGAAAAACGAGAAGAAAAAACGTCCAACTCTTTTTGTCCAAATACAAACCTTCTGGATCCCAATTTACTTGTTTCCTTGGTGTCTCTATTGGAAATTTCATCTCGATATTTTAGACAAAGAATCCAACCGATGTCCAATGCTTCATCCACAAATTAATTTCTAAATATAAGGAGGCTGCGCACTTAAATGGAAAATTCGTTGTTTCCAAGTGAGAGAAATAAAGAGAAATTGCAAAAGACGCCGCATCCAAAGCCTCTTATTCCACGTTTGCCAGAAAGAGGATGGTCCACACTGGGACAAAAATTGCGATTGATCTAAACGAGCATCTTCAATCCCAGACTCAAAGCATTCGCATACAAACACCCATGCTGCTGAGCCAGTACTGCAGCACTATTCCACACGTCAGACTCTGTGTATTGGCATAAGTCGACTAATGATTCTGAAGAAAGCAGCAACGATGGTTAACTGAACGCCAACATCATCTATGAAAGCAGTATTTAAAACTGATCACTGCAGCACAGCTCACGATTACTAGAGCGTGCCGATACCACACACGACAGCCTCCACTGCAGCAGTGACGGGTTTTTGTGTGGCATTTATTTGCGATGTTGTCTTGTGAGAAAAGATGTGAGAACTAACTTAGAATCTCGAATGAGGTTCAATCGAGATTTTAAAAAAATGTAATTAAAACTGTTTAACAGAACCTATATAATGAGTAACGATCATTTCAATGAAAAAATAATAAATTCCTAGCGTTGTCCAAATTAATATACTTACTGCTTTTATCTGTGTGGTGGTGTATCCCTGACCCTCGTTGTTAGGTGGAGTTTCCTCCAGGAGATACGCTCCACTGACCGGTAGCAGTAGCACATGGCAAACCTCAAAGTCCCCGCTCCAGTGTAAGTCATCGCTTTCACTCTATTGCCAATGTACAACATTACAAAACGAGCTGTTTTCTGGTTTATAATATCTGCAATTGAAGAAGCGCCGTGCTCAGGTATGATATGGGATGATATGTTTGATTTCTCATGTTCTCCCCATATCGGTAAAATCTCGCAAATGCGTATACATTACATTACATTTAAGTACAGTTAGCCCAAATTTCAATGTTGATCTCACATTATGAAAAATAAAATTACGAGTATACGCCTCTAATCCATTTTTATTAATTTGATGAAAAAAAGTAGTCTTAAGGATCACAGACGGTGGTTTATGAGAACAAGGGTTCTAAGTTATACAACGTGTTAGAAAAGCTCCTTCAAATGCATTTTAAGGTATGTTAGCTGAAGTTTAACAGTAATCCAGGATAACCTCGATGAAGAAAGGAATCGCTGCTCTTGTTTGTCCTTGAAAATGCATTTATTTGGTGGGTTTTGGAAAAATGAATTTCCTAAAAGGGAAAAATAAGGCATTTACTGCATTCTTTTGTAGGTAGAACAAAGGAGAAAAGTTAACATTATTATTATTATTATTATTATTATCTTAGCAGACGCCCTTATCCAGGGCGACTTACAATCGTAAGCAAATACATTTCAAGTGTTACAGTACAGGTAATAATACAATAAGAGCAAGATAAATACAATGACTAGTTCAACATGATTCTGTACAAATGGCAGTGGGCTTTAATCAACAATTATTTACTATTGTTAGGCGAAACTAATATTAGAGTAGACCGATTTTTTATCATGTCCCTTATCTCTGTTTGTAAAGTGTTAAGAGCTGTGTATGTCAGTTTGACTGTTGGGTCCTAAAACCATTACCAATATATAATCCTTACAACTGTATTTTGTACTCTCCATTGTGAACCTTTAAAATCCTCAGGCATCAGCATCACTGGTCAGCTCCATACCCTAATGTAAATCCACAGAGCCACGCCATGCATGCTATAATCACAAAAGTGATGTCATAAAAGCAAGGTCAAATGGCACTGTCACTTAATAACGTCAGCTGTCAGGAGAAGCGTGACTGCATGTGTGCTGGTTATTCATTATATGGGAGTGACCATTTCATCCAGTCTTGTTGCTTTATCAGTTCAAGGTCTGTGCTATACTTCTCCAGATGAAAGTACTTGGTGGCAGTACATAGCAGTGCGCTAAAGGAAAGGTTTGAGATAGGATTGATCACCATGGTTACTAGGTGTCCTGAGGGTTTTGAACTTTTTATACTCCAGTATGAAAAGCTGTACTGTACATGTCTTTGCTGGAACATGGTAAGCATTTTCAAAGATTAATAATTGTGGTGGCCGACTACAGTATAACAATATTGAAAGACAGACTTGTCAGAAGCGAATACAACTAAGAACAGGTAACCAGAATGAGAATGGCAATAACTAGAATCAACTCTGGCATGACCATCTAGAAATGTTTTAAATTGCACACTGACAGCACGTTGGTAAGGACAATTGGAAACATCCTTCTAAATTTCTGTGACTGTTTTAACAAATTTTGAATTTGATTTTGAATTTTTCTTATATAAAACTAGAATAGGTGTAAACCATCCAGAAAGATCGCATTTGCAATCTACACACATCCTTATGCCAGACATGGTAGTATTTAATGTGAAAATGTCAAAGGTTGATTGATTTTAAAGGAAGGGATTCCTGTCTCATTGAAAGATGCTGCAGTGCCCAGCTGTATATCAGCAAATGGGAATGTTTCCCCTGCAAATGTTGTCATTTACATTCTAGCGATCAGAACAAAGGACCTCAAGCTACAAAATCATGGGTCACTTGACCTTCTTGACCAGCTATCAGAACGAGTAAAATGTCCTGCAGATGCCGTCTAAATAACTTCTAAATAAACAACATATAAATGTACAGTCTGTGAGAGGAAGATGCCAAAGCAGAATCTTTGGCATTTAGTAGGATTTTCAACATTTCATTTTCTCTGTTTTGTTGAAATAAATCCTGTAACTGTACCTCCAGTGATATCATATTTGGTTTTAAGCCAACTATTGACATGTTCCTATAATGCAATATTCCCATGTGATCTCATAAGGTAATCTGATGCTGTAATCCTTCCTGTAACCTATACTGGTCTTAAACCCAGCTATTCGTGTTGAGTTAACTGCAAAATATATATTGAATCTCATTCAAGATTCATTGTATCATTAAAAAAACAAATAGGACCTCAGCTATATTTGAATTAAAATGAATAATATTGAATCCCATCCTATTAAAGTGAGTGGAAGTTACAGAAGAAGAAGAACATTGATGCTAGTTTAATTAAATGTGGAACTGACAAAGTTGCTTCTTGAGTCGCCAGTCGACAGTCTTTCAAAATACAGAATAATTAAATGCTTTAATAGAAAGTCAATACAGTTATTGTTTATTTTGTGTCTGGCTTGATCATTATAAATGTAATTATAGAAGGGGCCATGGGGTAATTTATGTTGTGTTGGCAAAACAGTGCATGAAATACATCATCATCATCATCATCATCATCATCATCATCATCATCATCATCATCATCATCATCATCATCATCATCGTCATCGTCATCGTCATCATCATCATCATCATCGTCATCATCATCATCATCATCATCGTCATCGTCATCGTCATCATCATCGTCGTCATCATCATCATCATCGTCATCATCGTCATCGTCATCATCGTCATCGTCATCATCATCATCATCATCATCATCATCATCATCATCATCATCATCATCATCATCATCATCATCATCATCTTTTTCTTGTAGGAGAATGTGTATGATTGCTCCAATAGCTTACCCAGTAGGAGTGTGCTGATACTCGTACTCGTGCCTTAAAGAAGTATATACAAATCGGCAGGTATTAAAGAAAACCCATTCATTAATGTGTTGATGTGGCCTCTGTAAAGGAGTAAAAATGAATGAGAGGTAAATACGCTTCCAATTAGCCTTTAAAACACTCAATGCAGAAGTGGTACTCAATGATAAAGGTGAGAGAAGGACAGCTTTTCTTTTTTTGAAACCAAGACATTATTCCACACAGCCATCCACACAGCCATCCACACAGCCGTCCACACAGCCATCCACACAGCTGTCACATGGTCCACACAGCAATCCAACACAGCAATCCACACAACAATCCACACAGCAATCCACACAACAATCCACACAGCAATCCACACAACAATCCACACAGCCATCAACACATCCACACAGCCATCCATGCAGCCATCCACAAAGCCAAGTTGAATGGCCTCCTCTTGTTTGTAAACTTTCTTATGTTCTTATTAGATATTTAATGTCTGGAGGATTCTCCACATTGCATGTCTCAAAAGCCCATAGTGATTACCCTTAAGAGGGATGAATGGGAGAATTGGGAGGTACAGACAGTAACAATAGTGCATATCCACATTGTGTGGTGGCTTTAAGGCACCACCACATTTGCTTTAAACTTCAGTTTGGAAAATGTTGTTGTTTTTTTAATGTAATAAAGAAAACAAGATATAAATATATGGATTTTTAATATATATTGTTCAGGTTGTGCTTTAATGTTGAATGACCCTTGAGACTGCTATTTGTTTTATTATAAATTGAATTTACATTGCCCCTTAACATTAATTAATAAATAATATCATCCCTTCTCAAAAATGATAAATGGACTACATCTGTCACATACATATTATATATTTAGATTTGAAATACATCCTCTATTGCTGTTTTTCAGTAAGTGTATTTGGTTAAAGTAAACTTAAATATTATACTAGAACACCCTAGCAGAACCATCTTTATCTTAATTCCTTTATATCGTCTTTGGAACACATTTCGGTCCCATGTGTCTTGTATTTGCTACCACATAGCAGGGTGCTGCAGTCAGTATTCCTTTTAAGGAGAGAAAGACTGTATATCTGATTCCAAGATGTGAACATGGACTGCATTTTAATAAAGCTGCCGTTGCAGTGAGGTTACGGCAACAGAAGACAAAGTAGACGTGTTAATGGATTCAATTGTGAATGTGCTTTCGTCCTTTTAAAAAACACACGGTTGAATTTGCAGGTTCATTGAAAGTACTATAATGTAAAATAAGCAAATGTATCATAAAAGACATCACAGAACCCAACGCTGTTCTACAGATAGGATCTACTGTTTCAGCAGGGCACACTTCAGGACCATGGAAAGTCATTTAACAATGTTTTACCCTAGAAACCTTTCATTAATCACCATTCCGAACATATGTATTTAAAAATATATATATACCAATGACCAAAACAGATTTTTTTTTCAATGCTGAGTTTTTCATTCCTGTAAACTCAGCATTTACAAACAGGAACGCAATCAAGCATACGTACAGGTAGAGCAATACATTCACTCTCATCGTCGTGCTAAGCAGGAAAGCAGCCTTTCTGCATTCTGAGGCGAAGACTGCAGCGTGCTGTTACTATGACAATCCTCGGGGGACACAGCGGTAGGAACTGGTTATCACGACATTATTGCAGTTATTATCGACCATCTGTTTAATATTTCTAGAAGGCATTGAAGTATTTAACATAATAGCTTTGGGAAATCGAATTTTCCAGTCTTTCTTTCAGCGGCGAATTATACAAAATGTTTTATGTATTTTGTTTTATGCATTTTTTTAAAATTGTATTTATTTATTTATTTATTTATTTATTGTCTCGAAGGTTTATTTTTTTCATGGGGTCTGAACATTGATTTTCTTAAGTGCTCCTGGGTTAGAACAACTAAAAGCATAGCCTAGACACAGCTAGAAAGCGTTGCGTCATCCCGAGTTCCTGACCTGCATGTTAAAAGTGTTACTGCATTGATAGTGAGTGTAGATGGCAAGGTCAGCTACTTGAACCATGTTTCGATGCAGAAGAAAAACCCCTAAAGTAGGGCTACCCTAACTGAATGCAGCCTTGTGCTTTACTTAGGAAACACCCCCTCCCTGGCCAAGGAAACACCACCCCTTTCGCGTGACCGATTGGAATCCGCAATCTCGCACGATACAGAGCACGCCTCTTTTTCTATCTCGCCCGGCCCCGCAACACACACCAATGACGTACATACGTACGTTTTCGCTATGAGGCCTGACGGTATGGCGTCTGCGTAGCAACCGCCATGGCGACGAGAAAGATGTGGGTTGTTTTGTGTTTTGGTTATGGGTCACAGTGTCAGGACAAAAACAAAAACAAAAAGCAGTAGGTACAGTTGTTGAATAGAGGCTATGCATACAAACAGATATCTCGCTGAAACAAGAGACGGAGCATGGGATACACTGACATAAATAATATGAATAAAGGAAAGGTAGGCTTAAAAACCACGTAACTATTACGTTAACTTAATTTATTGCTGTGTGAGTCATGGGAATATATAGATAGATAGATAGATAGATAGATAGATAGATAACACCAGATTTTATTATTTTAATATTTTATTATTGTAAAGTAAATGCCAGTGAGGTACCCCAGTTAACACCTGCTAGATTAAAAAAAAAAAAAAAACTATGAAATTCACATTGAAAGTAAAAGGGATGCAACTTTAACACATCGGCAAAGCTTGTTTTAAACAATTTTAATGCTTCTGTGGCGGACCCTAAGATGCCTTTTAGTACTATTTGAACACGAAGACCTTTAGGACGAGACAAACTGCAAATACTAGCGGAGTAGAAAGAGAGCAAAGACCAGTGCCATAATTATAAATAAACAATGCTGTATTATCTATCACTCGCACGTTTTAAAAACAGTCTTTGTACTTTATAACTTTGTACTTTATAACTTTACTCTGGCAGCACTTTGAAGCATTTGAGAAAACAATAAATCCCAAACATTTTATAAAACAAAGTGTGTTACATTTTTGTTATATGGTCCAATATGTTCAATAGTTCTTTAATTCAAATAATAATAACACGTTCATATGAACAAATAGAAGGTAACACTTTTAATGTATAGAAAAAAATAGTTATAGTCAGTTGTAGGTAAAACTGTTTTTAAAAAAATTCTGATTCTTAGGTTATGGGCATTTGTTGTGTGTATTTAAAGAAAGTATGACCTGCCAGTTGGCTAATTGCTTTAGTTGTTTCTTTTTCACTTCAAATTTTCAAGGCGCCAATGAGCAGTAAGTAAATCAAGCTGGCATAGACTGCACTCCACACCAACCACATACAGTATGAGAATATGCCAAGAAAACTGTTGAACTTGTCATCTTTTTCTTTTGCAACACTGAAAGTGAATACAAATTTAGTAATAGTTGCCTCTCACTTCATTATCACTTTCCACTCCTTTTTTCTATAATATCAGACATACAGTTTATGCTGTTATGTCAAAGAAGAAAGAAAAAAAATCAATACATTATTAGTATGGAGTGTTTTTTTATATATAATCTTATTTTAAATCAATGAAAATTCATTTGAATATGAATATACCTGAATTGTGTTGTATGCTTTGTGTGCTGTTCACCTGAAAAGCAGTTGAAATATTAAATTACAGTGTGGCTATAAAATGTATTTATAGTTTCCCAACTCACCCATTTACCCCCAAGACTGTGTATTTTATTTTAGCTTACTGTATTGGATCGCCCAGCAGATCAACCATGCAGTACTTAGTACAAGACCATATGTCTGCCCATTATAAGAAAGTCATCTCCGCCAAAGGTAAGAAATTAAAGTTAATAGAATATATCTAAACTAAACTTGTATTCAAATTGCAACTGGAAACCTTGAGTATTATGTACAAGAAAACTCTGGTATGATTTACTTTAAATGTAGCATTTTGACAGCCTATTCAAATTAATTTGATTTGTTCTTTCTAATTTTTAGCTTCGTGGACAATTCAGTGCCCAAAAGTTTGCTAGCCAGCATTAAATGTAGGTATATTATCTACTTAATTACAGTTGACAATACTGTATTTAAAAACATGTCATTTCATTTTGTCAATAAAACATACACACCTACTTTTTGTTTATATTGTAGATAGAAGACCTTATAAAAACAAAGCTTGATTATTCCTCCGACATGTCAACTAGGTCTTTCTTCAGGTTAGATGAATAGAAATGTGTTTAACAGTAGCTATATACTCTATTGTTAATTTAGGAAAGTCTATAGTGAATTCTGTTTCATGGTGTAAACTTCTACTGATGCCCATGAGTAAATTGAGCTTTTATTGGCATTGTACAGTAATGGGATTCTGCTCTGAGCATTGTTGAATATTTCCTTTGGGCTTCATGGTATCAAATTGGGAATCATCATTTATTTTGATTGATGAGCTCTGTACAGAAAAGGTTTTTAAGTCAACTTCAGTCAGTGCAAGAGAGAAGAACACCATGATGTACTTAAAGAAATGTTATCGCTTTCAAATTCAATAATCCTATAGTTTTAACCCAGGTTTTATTTAAGTAAAATCAGTTGCAGTGGGCATTACCTGCTTGACAATTGGGTGATAGTTAAGAACAAAATGTTTGGCTGCTATATATACTTTTTATGTTAAACTCTTTATTTATTACATAATGGGTTTCATTTCTAAGATTGAATCCAGTCTTGACTGTGAGGAGGCTGCATGTTTTTGTAAAGCTTCTGCTGTTGCCTTGGGCTTCTTGAAGTGCATTGTGGTATTATAATGTATGAAAGTACACATACAAACCAAGTACAGTTTTTGATTTTTAAACCCATGAGGGCAGCTATTTCAAACTGTTAATTATTTGTTTTGTGATTTTGTTTTTGAAGACAGTGACCAACAGCGAAGGGAAAAGATGAAAAAGGAGGTAGACAGGTATAAGAGGGTTCTAGCTGCCAGATCATCAGCAGGAGAGAGCTACAGAAGTAATGGTAGACATTCTTCCACTGAAACTATTAAGGTATTTTTTATTTATTATTTTAGTATTTCCTTATGAATTATACTACACAGATGCCTGCCAGAGCAATTTCAACACCTTTGCTAGAAAACTGTTTATGTGGCTGCTGTAGCCAGGATAGGACTACAAAGACAACAAATGCACTGTTTAGTATCTTTCAGTGTCTGAAGAACCTTGGCCATTAAAACATTTGAGGGTCTTTGTCACACAGTTTTGCCAAGTGTCTCTGAGATCATAATTCCATTCCTGTTGTTGTGATTAAATTACCTGTATGGATGGTTCCCTGTCGTATTCATTACCTGAAGGCTAAATATTGATATCAAGATGAGAAACCAGCATACCTTGTTTCACAAGGGTTTTGTGTTCATGAGTTTGGGCAGCTTCTTCTTTGCCTTTACCTGAACAGAAGGGTGTTCGCTTTTGCTATAACCTGGTAAAGACGGTATTTTTAATTTGCTTGTCTGGATGCAGTACCAAGTTATTTAAAATGTGTGTAAGGCCTGCTGACTCATCAGCAACACTGCATCCTGGTACACTGCATTAAATCACTCATGATTGGTGTAGTCATAATGCTGTATTATATTGTAGCCAGGTTCCTATCTTGTAATATTAGTAAAGAATTTGCTTGTAAATTGCATCACCCCTGACTTTTCTGTTTTCTTAGCACTAAGCCTGATACTATAATTGTGCTTTTGTATTATATAAAATATTTTGCTTTGATACTTGAAAAGGGTAAATCATTTATTGCGATAAAACTGTGGAGCCAATCTTTTATATGCAACTTAAAAATGCATAATTGTATAGCCCAGATCAACCATCTACATAAGGGGTAATTGTTTTAAACAGGATAAATCACATGACTGATGTCATTGTACCATTAATGAAAGGCACAACCAATAATGCTTCATTTTGATTACTCATTTTGTGCATATTTATTTAGCAAAACATGCCTCAATACAAAACCCCTTACATTTTCATGTATCATGAAATACAGGTTTTACTCATCTGGAAAGTGTGCAGATGTCAGCCTAATTGATTTGAGATCGTAACATGTGCAATATAGTATTCATTTTTATTAGTAGTGCTTCCGTGATTTTATCACCTTTATTTGTGTTGCCTTGACAACTTTTAGTAATGGGCCAGTACAGTAAATATAGGGAATGCTGTACAGTACACTGCATTTGGTAATCCTGCAAGAAAAGTTCCATATTTAAGAATTCTGTCAAGCTGTCAGGTTTTCTGAATATGTGTGTCATGATATTTAAATAGGTGCTATTATTTTTATTTTTGTTTTTTAGAATAGCGTGCCAGTGCAAGATAATGGTGTTGAGGAGTTTTATCCATATTCTGAAAGCAGACCTGCTTCATCACCAAGATTTGTAATCTCTCCCCATTCAAAGGCACATCCGTGTGTGAATGACAGCACCAGAGAAAATGCTCAGAAGATCTACTACTGCTCTTGTTCAGATTTAACTTCTAGAAGCGCCACTTCTAAAAGACAGCGTTCTGTGTACAGTTCGTCTGGCAGCGTTTTAAAAATCAAAATACTGGCAAGTCATTTCAGGACCCAAAGCAGAAAACTTACAGTGGCGATCTTTTAGAAAAGCATTCTCATAATTTCAAAGAAGAACAGCTCTTCACCCCAAGAACTTTGAAAAAGGACAACAAATCATTTTTGTCACAGTACAGGTACTATACCCCTCCCAAAAGGAAACCAGAAAAGATAAAACAAGAGTAAACCAGGAGGCCAAGATAATGATAAACCAGGATACACAAACTGAGGAAAGGTAAATGCAAATCATTTCTGTTGATCCAGTGGTTAAAGAAATGGGCTTGTAACCAGAAGGTCCCCGGTTCAAATCCCACCTCAACCACTGACTCATTGTGTGACCCTGAGCAAGTCACTTAATCTCCTTGTGCTCCGTCTTTCGGGTGAGATGTAATTGTAAGTGACTCTGCAGCTGATGCATAGTTCACACACCCTAGTCTCTGTAAGTCGCCTTGGATAAAGGCGTCTGCTAAATAAATAAATAAATAAATAAATAATAATATAATTCATTGTTTATTTTCTTTCAGAGACCAATATCCTAAAATTGTATACTGTGCCGGGGATTTATTAATATGAGAATGAACATATGTTTACTTCAGCACAACCTCTTTACATCAAGTTGGTCACTGCAAATGAGTATTCTGCTATTCTGTATATACTTGTACATAGCTCTAAAATGGTTTGTTTTCCCTTTTAGCTGTGAAGCAGGCACTGCCTCACAAGATAAAAAGTGTTTAACTGAAGCAGAGTGGGTTGTGCAACAGGTCAGTGACATTATTCAAACTATACCGTTTGAAAGCTTTTTGGAGGTAAATGGTGACAAAAAATGTGATGGAGTTAAATCATAAAGTTTTCTGATCACTATGAATGTTAGGTACTTTAGTTTGTGTAAAATTATTTATTTAAAAACGAACCTTAATTCAAAGAAGAGTATTTGGCCCTTAATCAATATAGAAGAGTTCAGAAACACCTGTCTCCTTGTGCCTTGTGTCACACAGGCTGATTATACTGAACATATGTGGTCCGATGAAGAAGCAGATGCTGGAGAAAGTTCAGGATATGGTTTTCATATAAAAGAACCAAGAGCAGCTTGGAAAATACTGATCACTTGTACAGTTTCTCAAGGTAAGTCTTGAATGTCAAAAAAACAATGTCTCTTTTATTAGCTTGTTTTAATGCTGAAAGGGACATTTTGGGAGCTTTATTTTACATCCGAGGCATGGAAACCATCAGCCTCATGTAGAATAGATGAAGATGTTTTTCTTAAGAAAGTCTGTTTACAAGCATCACGGCAGAGAGAATAATTTGACCTATCTATGTCTGCTTATTTTATTCTTCTAAGTAAAATGAACACATCTTCAACATCTAAATCTACAGAATAATATTGTAATGACTCAGATGAGCAAACTGTGACTCACAGGCCAATAATTACATGGGACATACTGGAACACAACAGGGTTATTTATAACTAAATGGAAACAAATGTGCAGCATTCCTGATGAAATAATAATCATGTTCTGTGGAGTGGTTTAGTTTTTTTTTCTTTGTGGCTGAACAGCAACTAGTTCTTTCTCATATACCTGCTTTAATGCTAATATGCTGTATTGTATAGTTTTGTTATTATATATTTAACAAAATTAAATAAATACAACAAAGACAGCAAAATCTAAACATTTTCTCCATCAGGTTGACACCGGATAGAATGAAGTCTCCAACTATGAGGAAAGTCCAAGCTGAGTGAGTATAATATGCAAGTAGTATCTGTTCAATTTACAGGAATGCTAACCAAGTTGTGCTTCAAACTCTCTGCAAAGCTGCAATCATACCATGTGATCTACTGCAGAGGTTCCAGGATGCAGCAGTTTATCTATGGTGTTTTATTTAAAATATTTGCAAATCCTGAATTAAACATTAAAAGAAAAAAAACAAGAGAAGAACTAAAATATTCTGAGCACAAATAAAGGGGGACCAGGGGTCCAGGTTTGTTATGCAATTGCCCCTATATCACCAGCATGCACTAAAGATTAATTTTTTCACCATACAGAGAAGAAGAGTTGAGGTACCTTAAATTTGTTGCAGACGTAACAAACGAGATCTTGACAATGGGATTATATTCTAACAGGTATGTTCAGTTTCTGCAGCATTGTTTTAAATTAGGATTAACACTTTTCATAAAGTTGGATAGGCAGGTAAAAATGCTTACATGCATAAACTCTTGTCCTTTACCGATTTATGCTCACACACTTACAGCTGATTTCAATGACCCTTGCACTACCTAGTGCTAATTGGGTTGTGTAAAACTAGGACTAGTCCTCAATCTTAAACTTACCCGACAGACTAGTCGTAAAATGTTAGTTGAAAATGTTCACATCTCATGACAAGGATTCCCTGTAACCCTTTGTTTGTATATGAAATAACAAGGCAGATAAAATCACAGTAAAGCTGTACACTTTTTCTTTTTTAAATCCACAAATTTTAAACAGCCATTGACTTGTGAATGTTACATAACACGTCTGGATAAACTTGAAAGCAATGCTGATGATTAAAGTTTAATGTTCAGTATCTAACATTTCACAACTAAAGCAAATGTGTTATCCCCCTAGGGTTTTAGAACGTGTATTTCAGCGGCATGTAGAACAGAATAAACATCGACTAAACAAGGTAAGAACATAGCAGATTCGTGTATCCTGAATACAGTGCTTTTATGATGTTTACAACTGTAATGACTGCAACATTTTAATTTATTAAGTTTTTTTATAGGATAACAATTTTTTATTTTTTTTACAGGATAAAATGTGCCATCTGCTGGATGTGCTTAGAGATGATCTTGGATGCAGTTCTGATGATAAATATTCAAGGCTGACTGAAAGCAATACATTATTTGGACACAGGGAGGCAACCTATTTGCACTCGGAAAATCTGAAGTTGAATGGAGTTGACACAAGGAATAGCACAGAATGTGCTTATGTGCTAGGTGAAGATTTGTGGAATGGTGTAATATCTAATTATTCATCTACTTCACTATGTACAGAACATAGCTATCCTATTGCCTTCCCAGAATACCAGCAACAACAAATTGAGGGATTGGAAGAAGAAAAGCCACAGGTTGAGACTCACAAAGGGAAAAGTAGCGACTTCACTATTGTGGAGCTTGCTCCTGACAGTGAAAATGAAGTAGATGGAGGATCAAAGGATGTGGAGGATCTTGGAAAGAGTTTAGCAGAATCCTTGCTTGTTTCTGATCAAAATGAGCCTTGTGAGATTCTAGAGGAGTCCTGTAAAAGAGATTCAAAATCAGATTGTGACATTAGTGATGAAGATTTTTGATGCTGTCAAACTTTCTGTCACTGAATTACTTTTGAAAGCCAGTGATACATAAAATTGATTTTAATGTCTGACGATTTACTGTTGAGATTTTTAAATGCTCTGACAGATTAATGCCAATGAAAGAGATTCAGTCACGTAAAGGCTAGTATTATTATCCAGTCTGAATTGTTTACATACTGCTTTAAACTGTTACATGTTCATGACATAAAGCTTGAAACTAGTGTTTACAACTTTCAAATAAATATTTTCTTGGAATTAATAAAGATAAATACAACTGTTATAATTTAGTATGGGAGAATCTATTGAAGTATAAATGGAAGTACAAAGTTCACATATGTGAATGTAGTTTATGTATGTTTATTGATCTTCCTTCATTAGAAAAATGTTTACTGTTTCCAAATATTAGTATGCTTCAGCGGCATGGCACTAAAAATATTCATATGCAGTTGATTTGAAGAATTGAATAATCTATCAAGCTTTTTAAGGCATGTTGCAGAGATGTAGTAGTAAAGGCAAATACGAATATAGTATACAACAGTAAGAATTCAAGAGATAGCAACATTTAACTTTGAAAGAGGAATTTATTTTTATTTATTTATTTTTTTCTTTTACATGGCAGCACTGTAAATATGCTGGCCAAAACTTAGGGTAACTGTTTGAATCACTTTTGATGCCACTATATGTCATGTACTCTTTTAATCTTTTAAGTATGTAATCCTATTGGAGGAATAGACACTGCCAAACCAAGAAAGGCTGAATTCAGACTGAATCAAGACTTTTTAAACTTTGAAAATCATATTTATAGAAAGGCTATCCATTTAAAATTATGTTGTATTTCAGTTAGATTCAATTTTATATTTGACCCCTACCTGTCTTTATGCATCTTTTATTGTTTTCAAGTAGTGGTTAGCTCAATGGTGTGTTTTCTTTTTTTTCTTCCCCAAAACAGCATCAATTTTAATATTTCTGAGGCTGAACTATATGTTGGCAACAGTATTCCAAGTTATACAAAGTAATTTACAAAATATATGCTAAGAGTTCCTACCATTTTTTAATACAATGTTGTATCTCATGTTTGATCTATGCAAGAGTAATATGTGGTCATGGTGAAAAGAAAAACTGTCCAAAAGGATGACATTTTATTGACCTGACCATTTAAACCATTGCTTTTGTCATGTCATCCTTTTGGACAGTTTTTCTTTTCATTCTGTGAAACCTAACAGCACAGGTAACTTCTTTTTTTAAAGAAAACAATTGAACTGTGATTTTATTAAGAGTAAATTTAAGTAAAATACCTTGTTTAACTTTGTTTTAATCTTTTGTTGCACATTTCATTTGTTCCAGTCAGTGTATTTCATCAGGGTATTACACACGCACATTTAACCCACTAGGTTTGACTAATTATACTCGAGTTACTAGAAAATTGTTAAACACTTGGAGTCTAGTATTCATGATGTTAATAAATCAACCCTACCAGAAAACACCACAGAATGGAAACATGCAGTTTTACTATGAGCCTAATTAATAAGTACTGTGTATTTAAGCTGACTTTAAACAATTGCTCAAACGCTTTTTTCCTTCCCTGCACCAACAGTGCAGAGGTCAAAACATGTCCTCTTTAGTGCATTATCGCCACAGCGGTGTGAGGATATTCATGTGCCAATATTTTTTGGGGGTAGTGTAAGTGATAAAGAGTCAATTCCAGCAGGAGATCCTACAAGCTTTATATAAATTCAATTCTTCCAAATTCACGGAACAATAAAATGAAATCAGTCATTATTTTTGCGACTGGGCAAGGAAAGGTAGTTCCTAAGGCCAACCATATCCAGTGATTATTAACATAAGTTTTTTCTCTCGTTTTTTTTTATTATTATTATTTTACTAGTCCCTATCAATAGTTATTTTATTCTACACAGGAAGGGGTGTTAATAATAATATATGAAAACAGTTATCCTTATGCATCCCGCCTGACCCCCCTTCCCCCCCAAAAAAAATAAATAAATAAATAAAAGGCTGCCACAATTTCACCCAAATCGTGTTTTTATTTAATGGTTGCAAAAGTAAACGAAGTTAATAGGATCCTAATTTAACATACCACTGCGGGTTACACACAGAAAATAACAGACTCCCTATTCAAAACTGTAAAACCACACAAACAACAGGTGGCCTATGTAATAATAATTTTTAAAAAAAGTCGGTCACTTTTTAAATACACACAAAGTAATTTGGTAAACCTATATCAGGCTTTAAAAAACGATGTTGCAACCTTGTTATTATGTCGCCCTTTTGAAAATCACGTTGTTAGTGTCTCTACTGAGAGATATCTATCCCACCCTCTCTAGTGAGCCAGCTGCCCCATTCCTGGCATATTCCCTGCCTGGCATTCCAGCTGTCTGACGTAATGGACTGAAACCCATAGGCCAATATTTGACTATGATTACGCCGCAGCAGCAACCTTTTTTACTTAAATCTCACACCTGTGAAATCCCTCATTGTTGTTTTTATACAAAAACACAAATATACATAACATTTATTTTAAATGAATTATCAGCTAATATAAAGATGAACCACGGTCAAGCGCTGTCAAAATAAAAACTGTAGTCCCCACCCGCGGCAGGATACAGAAACTAAGCCTCTTTACCACCGACAGGAAGTGAGGCATGTTTTGTGATTTAGATATTCCAGCATGTTGATACTAACAGAGAAAGTAATGTTTTATTAGTTTTTTTTTTTTTTAAAGAACAACAATTCTTGGTTGAGATGTGTTCGAGAGGAGATTAATCGCAAGGCAAAACGAAGTAGACTTCTTTGGGGCAGATGATATCAACAGGTAATTCCTGAGAGTAAAGACAAATGGGACAAGACCTGTGTTTTGGTCCGTCTGGTTGCAAAAGTGGACACCAAGGCTGTTTGGAGACAGCAGTAAGAGTTCATCATGATTAAACTGTGTTGATAGTGCCTTTTACATTGCATTGGATCTATTTTGTCTGTAAAGGTTGTTTTGTTTTCCGATTTAAAGCGCTTTTTGGAGTTCACGGTTTACACGGCAGTACTTTTTATTTTTGGCAGGTTACTGTTTTTGAGTTGGCAGGCAAAACTGCACAGCAGCTAGCTAAAACTGATAGGAAATTGGGGTTATTGTTTACTGTGCTTATTTATTGTTTCAATTTTACAGCAACTAAAAAGAAAATTCGTTTTTCAAGTACCGCTGCTGTTTAAAAAACAGCTTTTGGAAGTATTGAGTGCTTAAAGTTTTTCATGTACAATTTTAAGGGAATGCAGGTTTACTATACTGTACTATGTGCGCAAAGTAACCTATGCGATTTTAGCTGCCAGTGTCAAACTAGTAGCTACACGTCTGTGGCTGAGAGGATTCATAATTTTCCTTTGTTTTGCTAATCTTGTGATGGTGTCTGCTGTCTGCTGCTTTATATGACTTGGGAGTGATAAGAACAAGTCGAAAGGTCAAAAAAAAAAACTGGAAGAAACAGAGCTGTAAAAATGTGTGATAATGTATATTTGATTTTATTTACTGTTCAAGGTACTAGCAATGCATTTGAGGTTGTATTTTTCGGGACACTTTAATAGATATGTTCATTATGGTTTATGCTGTCGTGCACATTTAGGTAAAGTCAATGTTGTGCATAAGAATATATGTAAGGGATTTTTAAATTATTGTTCTGAAAAATGTCAACCATGCAACAGATGTTTACTTTACATTCTAGATAAACTAAATCATATGTGTTGATCATGTGTAAATGCTTCATGAAGGGGCCACTTTATTTTGTTTCAGCTGCTCCTTTCTTGGTGCGAATTGCAGATTTAATCACATCCAAAATAGTAGCTAGACTTGGCACAGTTGCTGTGGTTTGACCAAATTCCTCACAGCTTGCACATTAAGGAGAACAGAAAACCACAGTAGGGTTCCTTTTAAGTTTCTAGGGTTGGATAAATTGTTGCTCACTTTCTTTTCTCATCTTCTGTTTTGCAGGAACACATGTATCCAGTATGCAGATGCCTAAATCTCCAGTCACTTCTTGTTGCTGGTCATTGTGGTAAAAGGACACACGTCATCAGCTGAAGGGCGGTTTTTAGTGGGCTGTGAAACATGCCCTTGCCATTTGGATTAAAATTAAAGCGAACTTCGAAGGTATACTGTGTCGAGCAAGAGCTGCCTAGTCACACGAATTCAGCTGCTGAACAATGAATTTGTGGAGTTTACACTTTCCGTGGAGAGCCCGGACAGGAGTGTTTGGAAGCTGTGGCACAAAGACTGGAATTGCGGGAGGTAAGGGCTCTCCATGTCTCTGTGTCAGCAATAATTGGGATGAGGTCAAAGAAAAACATGACAGCCATTACAGTAGGGGATGTGAATTTTGAGTGAAATCATATTTGAATACTTGAATGCTACAATCCAGTGTAAAATTGTTGGGAGGGCGATTGATTTACACAGTAACAAAAGTACTTTAAAAGCTATCCTTATTTCGGTCTTATTTTTAATTTGACTGTGTAGAGTATTGCATGTATTTTATACATCAAGAAACTAATATAGAGCAAGGAAATAATTTGGCTCCTTCTCTGTATTTAATTATAAAAGGTTTTGATGTACGT
The DNA here is from genome assembly GCA_030684275.1 of Acipenser oxyrinchus oxyrinchus. Classification (NCBI taxonomy): domain Eukaryota; kingdom Metazoa; phylum Chordata; class Actinopteri; order Acipenseriformes; family Acipenseridae; genus Acipenser; species Acipenser oxyrinchus. The sequence goes on from JAGXEW010000221.1 coordinate 217,413, forward strand.
TCCTGCCAGTTCTAGCCCATCTCAACCATTAAAAGGGCATTATCGTCAAAGAATAGATATTCCAGGAATCACATCTAATTCAAATGACTGTACTACTTGATCTATAAATGAGCCTTGAATTTGCTTTGCAGAAGCCGAAATCTGGCTTGGAACACTCTCAATATATGCAGTAGACAAGAGTTTATACAGCAATTGCTGCAAGAACTGGCATATGTGTGTAACAGGTATTGCTTTACGCCAGGAAAAAGTATATTCTGCATAGCTGGACCACACAAATAGATCTAACACTCCTGATGATTTGAAAAAAGGCAGTTTTAGGTCTTAGTTTTTAGCGATTTATCAGGGTCAGTGAAACCAGCTGTCAAGCTCATAATTTTGCATGCTTTAGGAGTTACATCTAAACAAAGCTTGAAGAGTTGTTTATTTTTCCTACAGATGACATATTTCAGTATCTGGTATTTGAATAAACAGAATCAACAAAGATGGGTGGATCTGGAAAAACCTTTGAAAAACAACTCGACAAGTATGGTGTGGAGCCCACAGTTTACTTTGGGGTTGTGTTCTATGTGCCAAGTGTGTCACAGTTTCAGCAGGAGATCACGAGGTAAGTTTGCTGCAGTACCATGGGGCCTGTTTTAATAGTCAGACAAGTGATTTACATTTCATTGCCTTTAAATTTGTAAATCCACAATAATAACAACCTTGTCCCACTTTATTCCTATTATCACTACCACATAGTACAATAAAGTCGGGAAGGGGGGTACTGGTGATTAAACAGTGCATGGTATTTAGTTCTGCTACTGCTTAAATCACTTTGTTGTGTCCACTGTTTTGGTGGCTTATTAAGGCTGGGACAGTGCCTCCTTTTTATCATCGATGTATCGGCTGTTTTGGAAAACGAAACAGAAGTAATACGCTCTGAGCTATTGGTAATATATTGAATAGCTACTAAATTATTGAAAGCTATTGCATCAGTTACATGACATCAGATTATGCATAACTCCTCTAAAAAATGTCTTGTCTTATTTTCATCTTGACTGGTGTCGAGTGGAGGTATAAGCTCAAACCATCCGTTGAATAATTTGACAAGTAAATACAAGTAACAGATTGTTCATTTTCAGCAACAGCATAACATATTTACAAAAAACAGCCCTGTATCATAGTGCCCGTTTGTTATTTTTAGTGTTTGTGAAGCAACAGGTTCACATCCACATTCTTAGCTTTTACAGAGGAATGGAACTTGTTTACAATCTGTCCTGCTGAGCTGAAACCCTGCTCGCTGGGGACTAACGTTGCTGAGATGCTTAACGTGCTTCTGGCAAAGAGGCTACTTTTGGAAAGCAATCTTTGCTGTTTTTTCACTATTAATTGGTGTCATAGTATAAAATACAATTACCTTACTTTTTTGAACAGTGTGTGAATGTGCATAGTGAAAGGTCTAGCAAGCAATTGATCAAATGATACGATGGATCGATGCATCACCCCAGCCTTACGGATTATCTTTTTATTTCAAATATCTCCTGACTGATGTGTAGCTTGTGTGCTTCGATGTGTAACAATTCAATATTTTGTGGTGATGAAACAGTGTGGCATCTTAAATCATGTGTTTATCTGACCCACACCCCTGTTCCTTTTTATGAATGCATAAATGCAAAAAGAGGTGATATTGTAATTACACATCACAGCAAAATGTTAACTTTGTTTCCCTATTGTAGGTACCAGTATTACCTTCAGTTGAAAAAGGATGTCTTAGAGGGACGCATACCCTGCACAATGGAACAGGCGTTGCATTTAGCTGGTTTAGCTGTTCAAGGTAAGGTTCACAACACGCTGAACCCTTCAGATAGTTCAGCCCGTTCTGTTTTTTTTTGTTTGTTTTTACATTTTGCTTTCAGATATTCCAACGTGATACAGTTGGTCATAACGATCTGTAGCAAACACTTCTAGGATGAAAAATTCCACGCCCTGCTGTGCTTTCATATCTAAGAAACTATCTGAGTTGTATTCAGGGATGCTTCATTTGGGGTATGCCCACACATGCTGTAAGTTATCTAGCTGAAGGAGGCGCTGAAGTTTCATTTTAATAATGATAGTTGTTTTTTTTTTATAATTTAGTTTTGTAGTAATGTGGGTGAAAAGGAAGACATGCTTTTCCATGTGGTGAATTTTTTAAATTTTATTTTATTTTATTTATTAGTATTTTTTTTTTTTTTTACCTCCTTTAGTAGCTACCATGACAAAATGAAATAAAAACAGGTATGCATTAGAGCAAACTTTGGACCAAACTTTTTGAAACATGTTCAGCATCTGGAAGAGTCACATTTCATGCCAACCCTCTGAGCTACTTATCTAAAGAAAGACTAAAGCAAATACTGCTGTCGGGTTTTCGGATATTTAAAGAACGAGCTCCATAATTAAGTAGAAATTAATCTAAAAAAAATATGTAGTAAAATTAGGTTTGACAGATTTGAAGAGTTGTTGTTGTATTTTTTATTAAACCAGTGAAGTGTTAGCAGCTTTAAAAGTGGCATGAAGATTCAAGGCTTTACATTTCTGAAAGTGTTTGCTTAGGAAAAGAATTTCAAACACTGCCGGCAAAATATCTGGCAGCAGAACTTGCTGGATCTACAGCAGCATTGCAGAGGGACTGAGATCATCAACTGTTGCAATCTTGCTGCTAGCTTGTATCACATGTTGCATGAAGAATACTGGTGATTTATACAATCAAGAGCTCTGTTGTAAACCTAAAAACCTGTCTTTAATACGCTTGTGCTGCCCTGGAAGACGGCATCTATTTTTATTTACTGTTGGTGCCAGTCATGACTTGGTTTAGTACAGTATAGAGTTATACAAATAGCTTGGATAGTCAGCATAGCTGTTGGGATTGCTTACATAGCCGTTTGCATTGGACCTTTTAAAATGCACCGCTTTGTTCCTTCATACATTCAGAGTTTGTAGAATGAAACTTACTGCCCTGCTTGACTAACATATTTACATGTGTATTTGTTTTTTTTGTTAAGGTTGTTGGGCGGTAGTGTCTGTAATCAAAATACTTGCCCTGTTATGATGCAGAGCAAAAACAAAAGGTTTCAAAGCTTATATGGTTGAAGTTTTCCTGTTCTGTTTTTTTTTTTTTTAATTGTATTTATTTGTGTGTTTTTGGGTAATATTGCCTCGCTGTTAAAAAAATAAATAAACTAAAAAATATATAAGGTGGGAACAGTTAACTTATTTTGTATTTATTTATTTTATAAATTAACACAGTGATTCAGGCGATTAAAGTTTTACGACTTCTGTTTTTAGTCAATTCAGCGCATAGCAAGTGAGTTTTACTGTCACAAATCTGTAAAGAAAGACTGAAATACAGGTCTAACATTTTTTCATATTTCTTACAGCTGATTTTGGGGACTTTGATCAGTATGAATCCCAGGACTTTCTTCAGAAATTTGTCTTGTTCCCAATTGTAAGTTTTTTCCAAATTCAAGTTTGAATTTATTTATTTTCAGAGCTTATAAGAGGAGTCTGGTTATAAAATCTTTGATTTCCTTTAAAAAAAATAAATAAAAGTAAATAATTCTAACTATTTTAAATCTTTTTACCAAATATTTTCATTTTCCTTGTTGGTTTATTTGATATCTGCTGTATTATTAAATGTTGGACAGCAGCACACACAGATAACATTTAATAAGCTACATGCCTGTAAAATAATTAACTCCATTTTTCATTTTCTTTTGCACACATAAGCTGTTATCTGTTTTGTTGAAAAGCAGTAGCTTTTAAGATTTTTTTTATGCCAAAGAGTAAGATTAACATTAAAATGATCAAAGACCTTGTTAAATAAAATTAAACCTCTGTCTGGTCATTTTAACAACACTTCCGGTTCGAGCCACACCCACTTCCAATGACATCATCCAAGTAGAATCCAAGTACTAGTATTTGTATGAGTAATGGGTATTCTGCACACCTCTACTATAAAGTTTAAACATTGTCTTGTTCTGTATTTCTCCTGAAAGGACTGGATACAGGATGAACGAATGCTTGAAGAGACAACACAAAAAGTTGCCTTACTGCACCAAAAATACAAGTAAGCTGGCTCTGTAGTTGCCAATTAGGAAGGGCTAATGGTATATTGTGTGTTGGGTGATAGCTCACGTGTGCTTGTAGGGTTACACTTGAGTCTTTTGTTTTGCTGCTTAGTGCAGATCCCATCTTTACACTGTTACACTTTAAATACAAAGTCTCATACTAGCTTTTAATACTTTTTGTTTTATTTAAAATGGTACAGAAGCACGCTATTGCAGACAGACAAACTGTGGAGTAGTTGTTTCCCAACTGATCATCTACAGGGAGTTATTTTGATGGAATATTTCTCATTCTTTGCAAGCAATGCAAAGTATGCATACATAATCTATGGACGCTGAGGACCAAACACTCTGTTTGTTTTCCTGATTCTGTTGCTAAACACTTAAAACCAAAAGTTGTCAGACCTGTTGTTTTCGCTTTTTAGTAACTAGAAGTTGACAAAATAGGGTGTTTTTTATGTTCTGTCTGCTAATACTTGCTCCATAGTTTTGAATAAATAGTAGTCATGATTCATCTCTATTACTCGAATGACTGCCACAAAGCCTTCAGTTTATTCACACACAAGACATAATATATCAGAAACTGTTGCATTTAGAGTGTATGTATATATTTTGCACACTCCATAAAGGGGTGATACATTTTCAGTACACTCGAGTCTTAAATATAGGTCCTAATCTTGTTGGTTGTTTATTTGTGTATGTATTTGTAGAGGTCTTCTGGCCCCAGAAGCTGAGATGCTGTATATGCAAGAGGTAGAGAAAATGGATGGCTATGGTCAGGAAAGTTACCAGGCAAAGGTAAGAGTCAAAACTTCCATTTTCATTTCTTTCTAGCAGTGCTGACAAAGGTCATCTTCTGTGTGAATATGAAGGTATATAGTGGTTGTGGTTGTCCCTGCCAAAAAAAGATCATCTGAGGATATATTTTACTGCTCTTAACAATGACAACGATACTTGAAATAAACACAAATGAACACCTGGTTGTTGTTAAGCTTATTTGTAAGATTACAGTAAATGTATGATGTGGCTGCTTCTCATTATTTTTTTATTTTTGTATCCATTTCTGTGTTCTGTATCCAGGACAGCCAGGGTGCTGATATATCTATTGGTGCGTGTTTGGATGGAATCTTTGTGAGGCACAAAAATGGCAGACCTCCTGTTATATTTGGGTAAGGAATGAAAATCCTACCGCAACCCTCTATAGGATTAAGCGGTTACCGATAATGGATGGATAAATGGATGAAAATCCTTAAAAGGGAACTGTAATGCAAATGAATATATAACCATTTCAATAGAAACCATGTTAACTAAAGCTTTTGATGTATTTTCAGCCTCTTGAGCAGTATATCGTATAAAACCATTAAAACAAATTCACATTAAATGTATTGGAGCTCTCTTCCGTCGCTTTGTGTGATGTCCTGTCGTTGACTTGCTCTATAGTCACACATAGTATTCTGTTGAGCATATGTTACTTTCCTATATTATGTAGCCATTGTTCGGTTATGGCGGCATTTGTTGGTTTAAAGGCTTAGGCACACAAAATACTTTTTGTTACTGTTTTTCCTTTTGTTATTTTTGCACCCGAACGCTTTGCATTCTGACATAATTCACCCCACTGGCGTTCACTGGTGGGGGTGGGGGTGGGAGGGCTGTCAACGATATGATGTAACAGTGGTGCCAGAAAGGTTCCAATATGGCGGCGGCCTGCATTTCCAGCTGACCCAGAAAGCTGACAAAAAATTGAAATACTGGCCAAACGCTTGACTTTAACAAAACTGGTGCAGCCAGGCGCATTTGTTATGTGTACAGAGCATTTAGAGAGCCTTGTTATTTTGAGTACAATTCCCTTTAACATAACTGCTGGAATCTCAGGAGCTAACCGTCTGTCCTTTTACTCGTGAAGTAGTAGCACTAATATGATTGGGAGTCGGTGGCGTGTTGCTGTCTAATTGCATTCCGATTGGTTGCCACTATGCTGCTTGAACCTCTTATAAAATAAGTAAAATAAAATAAGCATTTTAAATAAAGCTGGTAAAATGTACAGACATATTTTGTGTTCAGACTTTTATGAAGAAAAGTATCAACTGTGTAGGAGGAATTGTTCAGAGTACATTTGCAGTAGTTCCTTGGCAACCAGCTATTTTATTTTATTACACACAATGCTTGGTTTATTTTCTACTATTATTTATATACTACAATCTATGATTTGATGCATTTTACAGATGGAATGACATTGCCAATATGTCACATAACAAGTCCTTCTTTGCATTGGAGCTGGTCAACAAGGAAGAAACCGCTCAGTTCCAGACCGTGAGTTTTCAGACCATTGTACAGTTTTATGAAGGTACTGCAAGGTATTTCATTTTCCTGAATGCTCATTTTATCTTTGCATATTCACTTGTGTGAATAACTGACAGGAAGTCTGGGAGAGAAGTGTCAGTTTGATCCCCCCCACTGCTGAGTTAATAATAATAATTGTGTGCAAGGCAGCCCACGCACAACTGCATTTGTGAGCCACTGTGCAAGCAGCTCAAAATCAGCACTTCAAAAATAAAAGAAAGAACACCCGGCTGAAGATCTGTCTCTTGTTTAATCTGCACAATTTTGTTTTTTCTTTTATTTTCTCTAGGAAGATCTGGAAACTGCCAAATACATTTGGAGGATGTGTGTCGCTCGGCACAAATTCTACAGAATTAACAAAAGCAGCCTGTAAGTGTTCGTCGGAATCCTGGTTTCTCTGCAGTTTCTTTCAGTTGTCAGCTGCCTCATTTCTGTCCATTTCCTGTACCTCCTAGAGAGCCATCTGAATCGGCACCTGCTGAGGGCTCCCAGAAGTCTTTACTTACTCTTTCCTTTCCCCGCTTTCCATTGCTTTCTCGTCCTTCTCTGCCTAGCAAAGGGTGAGCAAAACAACTTTTAATACCTGGCGCCTTTGTTTTAAATTTATTTTCTTTTGTTACTTTATTATAATTTTTTGTTTCAATGTTTAACATTATACGAGATCTGGCATTTTCAGCTTGTATGAATGAGGTCCTGAGTTACAGGTATTCAAAAACAGGATTGCTGTGTTTTAAAAACAGAATGTTATCCACACGTTAACACTGATACAGATGTAAGTGAACCCTGTCAGCTAATAGATTAAAGTGCACAATCTTGTATTCCACAGACAGACTCAGACTGCTGCTGTTAATCCAGTCAGAAGAAGATCTTCTACAAGAATGTCGCTGGTGTGTACAATTTAAATTATTACATTACTGGTTTTATTCGTTAGACCTTATGTATCCTCAAGCATAAAATGTTTTACTTTAAATGTATAATGATGGCTTCATCAATTAATTAACATGTGATTGTGTAGTTGTAAGCAGTCCAAGCATGTGCATTAGCACAGCTCGTTCATTCTATAGAAATTACTCTAAGCCTGGAGTCATGATGACATTGATTTAGGTCATTCCTTTTGGGGGCCACCACAGAAACAACAATTTTGATTAAATCTTGACACAGTTGCATTGGCACTCTTTCATCAAAATAAGTAATAGTTCTGAAATCTCTAGTGATGAAATTGAGAGGAAATAACATTTGTATGTCTTTCTGTTTTGGTTTTGTTTTAGCCAAAACCTCAGCCATACATGATGCCTCCACCTCAGCTGCATTACAATGGACACTATACTGAACAGTACACATCTTCTCAAGGTACACTGTAAAACACCAGGCTTGTGCAGAACCTGTGTCTTCACAATCCATACATTACCCTTCAGGGAAACCTGTAAGCATGAGATAGACACTGATTATTCGGTAGAAGTTTAAAAAGCCTAATTCAGAGTGTTTTGTGAAATTGCATTGGCTCTCTGAAATAATAATAATAATATGTGGGGGAGATTAAAGCAACGGTGTCCCATTACCGTCTTCAGTTTTATACTAAATCTTAATTCCGTGGTGTCTATTTACTACATTCTTCCACAGCTTATCCTTTTGAACTGTACATCCGTCCTTTCTGAATTACATTTTTGTATTTGGATGTCCTTTTACAGGAATTTTATTAGAGAGATGATATTTTAAGTAACGTCCTAAAAACGTGGGACAACTGTCAGCAGCTCAACTGTGTTAGATTTATTGTTAATACTAGTTTTAATTTGTTTTTCTTTTACACATAATTTCCCACAAAGTGGAACTGGGTGCTTAGCATTGCAAATGTGCTATAAGCTGCTGAAATGTTGTTTTTTAAAAACTTTTAAAATTCAGATTAGGGGTTTGTACTTGTGGTTGGGTTGACTAAAGATGTTAGTACATTAAATTCTATACATCCAGTTTAGTCCTTTCTGTAGCTTGTATTGCAGTTTGATGGCTTTTCTTTACTTCGTCAAGTTTGTTAAATGTGAGCCTTGTAACGTTATTTTTAGTATCTGTTATTGAAGTTAATGACGTTGTTAACTTTATGTGTTACTTCTTCCCCAGATAACCTCTATATTAACAATCAGAATGGATATTATTATCACTCTCAGACAAGCTTGGATAGGTCGCCTCATGAGTACAATGGCAGGATCAGAAGCGGGAGTGTCTACAGTGCATAGCACAAACTCTCTCAATAACCCACAGCACTACATGCAGCCATCTCCCATGTCCTCCAACCCGAGCATCACCGGCAGTGGCGTGATGAGGCCAGACTACATCCCATCACACGCCACAGTGCTCTCATCCCTCCTTCATACCGGGCCACACCAGACTATGAAACAGTCATGAGGCAGAAAAACAGGGGATGGTGCAAGCGGATCGACAAAGCCATTCAATGAGGAACCTCAACATAGGCAATTCGTATGCCTATAGCCGGCCTGATCCTTTAGTGTACAGCCAGCCAGAGATCAGGGAGCACGCCCAGTTCAGCTCCCATAATGCCAACCATTACCCTTTCCATCTGAATTACAGCTTCCACAGTCCGTCGCCTTATCCTTACCCCACAGATAGGCGGCAGGTGGTTGGTGCAGTGAGTGTGCCAGAGTTGACCAGCGTTCAGCTACAAGCTCAAGACTACCCTGCTCGAACATCATGAGAACACAGGTGTACCGCCCGCCTCCACCGTACCCACGCCCAGCAAACAGCACCCCTGACCTCTCGAGGCACCTTTACGTGAGCAGCAGCAACCCAGACCTCATCACGCCCGGATCCACCATTCAGTTCAGGCGTTCCAGGAGGACAGCCTGCCAGTGGCACATTCCCTACAAGAGGTGAGCGAGCCCCTGTTCACCACCAGGCACCCCACATGCAGAAGCGAAACAGCATTGAGATAGCTGCACTGGCACTGGGCTTTGAGAACATGAGGGTCAAAGAGAGAACCATGTCGGCATCTGCTGCTGAGGCTCCTCCCAGGGTGACGGCTTCAGGCTCCCAGCTTAAAGTGTTCCTGGAGAGAACGAAGGCAGAGGAAAGCCCCAGCAGAGAAGGCGTGAGTTACGGCCACAAGAAATCTCTCTCTGATGCAACCATGCTGGTTCATAGTAGCGAGGAGGAAGAGGAAACTGAAGAAGAAAACAGCAGACACACCCGCAGTACCGAGGCGCTGCTGGCGGTGCTGAGCCGCATGTTGGCATCCTGGGCCAGGATCCAAATGATCCCCTCCCGAGCTATCCATATGATTCTGTGCCTTCTCAGCCCAGCCACCATGGCTATCGCCACAAACACTTATCGGAGAGCCTGAAAGCGAAGCTATGTGGAGAAGGGGACCCCATGTACCTGGCTGTTGATGGAAGAACCCAGAGAAGAGGTGAAGGCATTCTAGTACCTTCAGTGTCTGAGTCGGACCTCAGTGTTTCTGCAAGACTGAGGCGAGGCAAGACTCTTTAAAAAAGGCGGTGTCTGACGTGCCGTCTGGCAAAAAAACCCCTCGAGGGTCTGCCTCCCCTGGGCGTGAGTAATTACTATTCTTTCCTTTTTAACTCTTTGTTGTTTAAGTTTTGTAAGCTGCAATCGCAGTACACTTTTTGTTGTGGCATTTCTATGAAGGTATTTTCAGGGTGTGTGTTTTGCATACCTCTCTGCTGTGTGCCTTTTAACAAAAGAATTGGGTGTGACTACTGGGATTGCTCAGTGCATTCCAGTCTCTTGTTTCTCAGCAAACTAATCGCATTCAGGTTCCATCTCCTGGGTAGCTTTTGTCCAACTTTCTTTTGTAGGCTGCACACCTTTCTGACCGTGGTGTTTATTTTTCTTCTGTTTTAAGGGTTTGAGAAAGGGAAGCAGATCTGATATCAAGAAAATTGGGCCATTGAAGCTGGCTGCTTTGAATGGATTAACTCTTTCTAGGATGCCCTTACACGATGAAAGCAAGGATGAGCCTGAAAGGGCATCAAATGATGACAGGGTATGACTTTTTATTTGAGTTGGGTCTGCCTGTAAACTGAATAAAACCAAAGCAATCTCTTAGTCTGGTTGACAAATGTTTTAGCTGGTGTCTTTTTCAGTGTCATATTGTAAAGTAGTAATTCTGCTAATGCTGAGTGGGTAGTTCTGTGCCTACCTTTTTAGTAAGACTCTATAAACACGTATGAATACATAGTTGAACATTGATAATTGCTTGTTTATTCAGGATTCAGAACTGGAGAATTGTATCTAAATGCTAAACTTAGAAATCATACCATACCCTGGGGTGCTTTTAAAAAATCTAAACATAAAAACACACAAATAAAGTAACAGTGCAGAAATAGTTGGGACAAAATACAAATCTGTTTGGATGTTGCTGTGATTAATATCCTACATAATCTAGTGAAGATAAATTGCATACATTTACAGTATATTGAAGTCAAGTAAATTAGTCTTATAACTAGCTTCATGGTGTTGCTACTGATCAATAATACACATACTTTTCAGTTGTGTATAATTGAGTAATGGGGAGTAGGTTTTCAAAGCACACATATTAATGATGTTCTTTTTTTGTATTTTAGTGCAAGATTCTTGAGGAGCGACTGGAACAGGGAATGGTGTTTACTGAATACGAACAGGTTCCTAAGAAGCGAGCAAATGCAGAATGTAGCATTGCTCTGCAGCCAGAAAGTGCAGAGAGGAATCGGTTCCAGGATGTCCTGCCCTATGATGATACCAGGGTGGAGCTTGTACCAACCAAAGAGAACAACACGGGCTATATCAATGCATCCCATATAAAAGTATGAGAACCATTGGAGTATTTAAAGAATGCTGCTTGCAAAACAGTTGATAAGATTCAGAGGCATACAAGGGAAAAATTCCATGAGTATTAGCAGGTGCATTCCCAAACGTCTAGAACTGCAAATGGCAAATATATTTTTGCTTATTTAAAGTATAATTAGCTTATTTTGTTTGATACATGGCAGCACAGTGATGGCTCTTTTGTTGCACTCCCAATGTGTTGGAAGACAACCCCCAGTGGTTGGGATTCGTGTTTTGCAGAGAAGTGTGAAGATTTCACTGCAGTAGTAATGGAAGTCTGAAGTGGTTGTTTTTGTGTTTGTAACCATATTCCTTTTTCTGGTTCCTAGATGAATGTGGGTGGACATGAGTGGAGCTACTTAGCCACACAGGGGCCCCTCCAGAACACTTGTCAGGACTTCTGGCAGATGGTGTGGGAACAAGGAGTAGCTATCATAGCAATGGTGACAGCAGAAGAGGTACATATTCTCATTTAGAAAAAAAGAAAAAAAAGAATATAGTAAAAATATATATATAAAATAAAGGGTAATATAATTCGCAATTAACAAACAGCAATATATATATATATATATATATATATATAATATATATATTATATATACACACACACCTTGGAACAAATGATTTGAGTCCAATTGATATTTTAATTTGGCAATAGAGGGAGCTGTAATTACACTACTTGTATAAAGTGAGCAGTAATTCTGCTACAAATAACAAAAACTATAATCACTACTTGGCATCTGCTGGCAGAATTGGAGAGAAAGAAATGAAGTCAGTGAGTTGCTTGTTAAGGAAAGGCTGCAGTTGTGATTCTTCAAATGGACTGTTTTTACATTCCAGGAAAGTGGCAGGGAGAAGTGTTTCAGGTACTGGCCACGGCTTGGATCAAGACACAACACGGTTACCTCACGGAAGGTTTAAAATCACCACTCGATTCGGACAGACTCTGGCTGCTCTGGCGACTACAGGGCTGAAGATCAAACACCTGCTGACTGGACAGGAGAGGACAGTCTGGCATCTTCAGTACACAGACTGGCCCGATCCACGGCTGTCCAGAGGATTTCAAGGGGTTTTAGGTAATTTGTGTGTGGAATAAATAAAAAAAACTTTTAGTATATTAACAAATGTTATTAATATATGTCAAGACAATAAAGTAACCATTGGTGTGTCTGTATGAGACACAATTAGTTAATAAAATGTGTTGAAATTAGGTTCGGGGTTTTCAACAAAGTATTACAAATAACGGAGTTACGCATAAATATGTAAACATATACACACGCATATCTATGGTTTAATTAATTATGATCATATATAATATAGCTAAATAGTAAGTCAACCATATTTTGTTTTTGTTTTTTAATGTAAAGGTTGTATTTAATCACACACAGATCAAAGTAATGTAAAGCATTCCGAGATGATAAATAACAAACGCAAGAAGTATCAACATTAAATACCAATACAAAACACACAAATATTGTTGTTTTCACTCTGTTCACTGTGAATCACAAAACAACATCGCCACCGTGAATCGTTTAGGACTACAGCGGGGGTGAACGATGGTTTGTCACCATGTGTTACAGAGGGTGCTGTTGAAGATGCATTCTCTGCTTGATATGACCACCATTTATCACTAGAATGGGTTCAGTCGTACCACATTAAAATGGATATATAGACACAGGCACGCAACACCTAGACAGGTTATATCTTTCATGTCTATTAGAAATGCCTTTTCCACAGCAACAGTGCAAAATATCTTTATAATTATCCTGCATATTGAGGGATAATTAAAGACTAATGTATGCCATATTATTGAAGTGCTTCTGTATAACGTTTGTGCAGCAAGGGAAAATGTTCTCTTATTAATTGTGGTTGTCTTTTTAAATCCAGCGTACTTGGAAGAAATACAGTCAGTTCGACGGCATACAAACAGCACAACAGACCCTAAAAACACTAACCTACCTGTTGTGGTACACTGCAGTGCTGGTGTGGGGAGAGCAGGAGTTGTTGTTTTATCTGAAATCATGATTGCCTGTCTGGAACACAATGAGGTTAGTACATCTTGTACTGCAGGCTAACTTTCAAACCTAGCTTTCAAAGAAACAGTAGCCTGTACTGTATCTGCAGCGTAATCACATAGAAAAGTAATTGAAGTGTGAATAACATGGTTTCTGTGTTAAGGCCAATGCACACTGGATCATCCCGGTCATGCATCATCCATTACAGAATCAGTATATCGCTGTAATGAAACAATTTGTCTCAAGCTACAGTGTAAGATATATTTTCCTTTTGTGACGGCGTGTTTCATATTATGTTGTTTTTTTTTAATTTTTCTCCACGTAGATGCTGGACATCACCACTGTTCTGGACATGTTGAGACAGCAGCGAATGCTGATGGTGCAGACCATTGCACAGTATACCTTTGTTTACAAAGTGCTTATTCAGTTCCTGAAGAATTCCAGACTTATCTAAACACGTGTTTGCTGAGCCTGAGGTCCTACAGATATTTAGTTTTCCAATTGGCATTTTGCATAATTTGTCATCTCTTGGTCTACAAAGCGGGCAAAATGGAGGGAATTCCAGCAGCAAGGTACCGTGTGCTTACACACCTGTGATTAGAAGATTGACACTTTTTGCTGCTCAAAGTGAGAGTGCTCCTATCGCTAGGAATTGTTACTGAGGAAAATCATGAAACTTATTTTTAAAACCCTTTTTATGTGATGAATGAAGGACAAATTCTACAAAAGTACAATTCAAAGCGATGAACCATTTAATGGTCTACCTTTTGACAGTATTATTTTTAAATCTGTGTTTGGGTTTAAATCTCAATATTGACTCACTTAAATCAATATGGCTTTCCATATTAGCAAACCAGAATTATACTGAAATGCTTTTACAGTACAATATACAAATATTAGTTGCATCCATTATCTTTTTTTAAACAGTTTTTAGCTTCTATTGTAAGTGTCTTATACTTATGATTTATTTTGAGTGATTGCAGGTTTCAGGAAAGTGTGAATTGGTTTGAGCTGTAAGTCTTCATATGTGCTTTCAGTGTGTGTAACCTTCTGGATTGGCAGTGAGATTGGAGCTTATAAAACTGCATAAAACACAGCAGTAGACTCTTGGGTGCTCAATGCTTTTTTATTTATTTTTTATATAAATATATTCAGTATTATGAAATAATAATGCTAGGTACCTCTTGTCCAAATCTGTAGGACAGTAGCTCCTCAATGTAATATCTAAATTGGTTCATCCTTTTTAATAAGGTTTGTGTTTGTAAACCCAATATGATTTGTCATTCACAACTAATGTTATGAATGAGGAGTCTTATTCTGGAATTTGTTTAGCAAACTAATTTTTTTCCCATTGTATTGCCTGCAGAGAAATGTATAATCAATCAGCACTAAGCAATAAAGAGTGTTTTGCTGGGGTGGGGGTGGGTGTTGGGTCAGAACATCTCATAATGATATGCACTTTATTTTATTTTTTGCACTTCTTACCTATTAGAGGAAGATGTTGCCACTTTTTCTATGGCATATTCCAAAAGGGGGGCAGAAAACTAAAGCCTCAGTACTACATGCAGAGTCTACTTCTGTTAGTTTTAATTTTATTTTTTTTTTATAACCAGAATTGAATTTGTAAACCTGTAATGAGTTGCTACGATTGGTTGACCAAGACAGGTTCTAAGATGAAGAAACCTTTTGAGGTTTAGTGGTAAATGAATGTGAAATGTAGAAATTGGATGAAAGAATGTTTGCTCGTAGGTTTTAAACGTTAAGTTGACTCTACAGTGAAAGAGTAATTGGTATTTTTAAATGTATAAATTGATCACCCGCTTAACAAAGGAGTGCTGTAAATATAGTCTGTATGTGATTGTGTTCATGTCCTGAATACTTTTAAATGGCATAGTAATTCTTTTTTTATTGGGTAATACCATTTTATGTATGCAGCTGTTTACACTACAATTTTATGTATCAGGTGATATTTATGAATAAAATGTACTAAGGAAGCACTACAGTGTAATGGATTTCAAGAAAGTTTTCCAAAATTATTTTCAACACTGCAGTTTTTTGTTTTTTCCATTTGATTTTATTAAACAAGTGCCTCACTGTATTCAGGAATAAATTGCAGTCAAAATTCTACCTGTTCCATTTAATTTAGTAATTCTTCCATTCTGTATGAAGAAACAGCTTGAAGGATTGATGATCATGTGTAATGAAGGATAGTGTGGTTTTGAATGCTCTTTTTCTGAATAGCCTGGATTTTAATATAAATCACTGATTCTTAAATTTAACCAAGCTTAGATTGTATATATCACTAAAAAAAAAAAAGTCTTGCATGATTTTTCTGTTTTTGTGAGAAGGAACAGTATATAGTCCATGTACAGTAAGAAGCATTTGCAGATAACCCATGCTGCTTGTTTTGATGCTTGTGAAAGACCCTTGTTCATGTGTGGCCACTTCCTCCTATATTGCAAGGATTACTGTGGTGGTGTAATGAGCACATTTAATATGTTCTCACGTATTCTAGAGTATCAGGTTTGAAAGAGAGCTGTAGAGTGATGTCATAGTGAAAGGTGGGGCAGACCACACCGTTTGGGGACCAGATAAAGGATGTGGCCTAGCAGGCTGGTAACAGGGAAGCACGAATGATCCTTCATATAGTGGGATTTCGGCTTTGGGGGTGTCATGTGGCTTTTTCATTGAAAATACTGCTTTTAATGTCAAGTGTGAATAGACTTGCCATGTCAGAATAAAAATAGTTGGGGAAACATATGCTTTCACATACTGTACCTGTAAACTAACCATCTTGAATGTGCATTAAAAGTGCAAACTTTTGGCAGTACAGTGATGGTGCTAGAAGTATACACATGGTTTCTTTTATGCACGGTTCCTTTTTAAAATATTATATTGTTTGACAAGCCAACAGTTGTTTGCCTCAGATTCCCATCATTTTACAGCGTTCTCTATATTTTATTGTGACGCTGTACAATATGTAAAATCTCTACAGCTTTTAATACTGGTTTGTAAAACAGTGTACAAATTGCATCAACATAAGCAAAACATGTAATTCTTGTGTAAAGTAAGAGACCTTTTATGTAAAGGAATATATCTGGTTTATTTTCTGCAATAAATAAATACATATTTGCAATGATAGTCATCAATTTGCTTTTTTTGTTTGATTCAAACAAGTGTATTAGTTGTGTTTGGGGGGGGTGGAGTGCAACATATTTCAGTAAATATATTAATACTCTACATGTTTATTAATACATGGATGGTTTATGCTGAGGCTGGTGTGATGGGTGGGTATGCAAAACTTATTTTTTAAATGTCATTAATAGGGGAAAAATAGATGCACATAAAGCTCGTTTTCCATCTGTGCTTTTAATTTTATATGGCCATCACTTTAGCGCCCCCTGCTGTTTCTTACAGAAAGGAGACAAGCAGGCAGACAAGAATACAGGAATATTATTTGGGCTGTTTGCAGAAGTTGGTGTAAGATAGACTTGTGGGTTGAATCCAAGCTATTTAAGCATTTAAGGACCTTGCTTGGAAGGCGTGGCTGGTACAACAGCACTGTAATGGTTTATGCTATGCTGTTGGTACTGCTTCAGCTTGTGACTCACATAAGGTTAAAAAAACAATTGATATTGTTGTGTTTAAGAGTTTCAAAAGTACTAGCACAAAATTTGAAGATTCCTGTTCGTGCATATTATTAGAAGTCTTCTAGGACGCTGTGTGGCACAACTGTCCCTAATACTGAAAATACTGGTGAAGATGAAAGGAGGTTTTATACATTGTACTGGAAATATATTTTTGCAACACTCTACTGGAAATATATTTTTGGAACACTGGTCCCAGTGTCCCCAGAACCTTTGTGACTCTCATTTCGTCTTGTCCCGTGCTGTCTCGAGCATCCTCGCACAGGTAACAGAATGTTGTATTTTCATGCAGCCTGCCGTGTTACTACTATATATACATTCTATAACTGTATAATGAAACTTGATGTGACTTAAGGAAAGGTTGAACAAAAAGCGGCTGTACAGCGCCGTACAAATCTAGAGAATTACTGAACGAACAGTGAACGTTTATATTTGCAACCAATTAGATAGGATTGCGGCTGGGTTTATTCTTGGTTGTTTCTAAGGAGCTGGCTGCTAGCCTCGTCTGAATCATCACCCTCTCGCTGCCTAGAGATTGAATTAGTCTAACATTATCGGCTCATACAGATACCATTTTATTGTGTTGGAATTGTTCTCTTCATCCATGATATCTGTCTATCTGCGTGCAAACGACTTTGCTTCGCGTGTACACCAGCGTGACATGTTCACAACGCAGTACTGAAGCGTGTCGTGGTTTATACTTTGTGCTGTGCATCAAAAACACACAAAAAACACAGATCACAACAGTAGGAGGGGCTGTAAAATATGGTAAGTATTTGGAAACCTATTTTCTATTGAAATAAGCCTATATAGTATTCACTTTCAGTCCACCGCAGTGAACAATACAAAATAGTTATTTTCACATTTGTGAAATTCATGTTGTAAAAATGTTTATTATTATTATTATTTTATTTATTTTAGTATACATGTTATGTTTTTCGCAATAATGAAATACAATACTTTTCAGGTCTCCATGTGCCTATTTAATTTATTTTTTAAAATGTACATTGATAGTTGAGTATGCTGCAAATAGTTTAAAACAATTACAAAAGAGGCTTATTTTATTTCTGTGTTAAATGTATTAAAGAAGTAATATTTGATCCTGCAAAGGTTAAAGAAAAAAAAAGACAATGGGGTACTCCTATTTAAGATTAATCTGTTGCATACCTGTGATAGTTAAAAGGTATTTTACTTTCACTGCTATTAGTTTTAAAAGAAGAAAAACAACACATTGATAAAAACGAATTACTTAAAGGGGTCGATTCCTTTTAAGTTTCTCCAACTAGTTGTATTTCCAAATGTCGTTTTTAGCATGTTTTAAACCGACAGGTAAAGGGTTTGCCTACCTGGAATTACCGTTTCTGCAATCCTGGCAGCTTCTAAAAGCTCAGAAAAACGGATTCTTTGTGAAATGGTGGGGAAGCTTCTGTGTGATGGAGTGGGCTTCATTTATGATCCAAACAGAATCTGCAATGGAAAAAATATATACAGAACAAATACAAGGTCATATTCAATGGCAATTAAATATATTGAGAGAGAAAAAAACTTGTATGATGTAACCACTTTAATAAATAGAAATATTGATATGTGATGTTTTCATACAGGAAGGGCCTGGTTTGCAGATTGGACACTGGAGGACAGAAAAAAGAGAAGAAGATGGAAAGTGAAACTCAAAGAGAGAAGATGCAGTTTCTTAGGCAGAAAAGGGACTAGATTTGCAGCAGTAATCAGCAATAAAATATATATGTTTTTGTGAATTGAGAATCTCGGAATTTGATATTATTGAATTGCTACTGTCTAATAACTGTACTGTACTTTACGTGCTAAACAAAGCAATTTAAATGCAATACATATAACAGAGGAAATTCCATTGCTGTGTAGAAATTAAATTACAAAGACAATAAGATACAGTAATAAACGTTTTTTTTTTTTGTTTTTTTTTTTAAAATTCCACTCTGAATATCACCATGAGTCTCTTTATTCACTTTCAATATATTAGATCAAAAATTGCCAAAGTTAAAATAAAAACTCTAGAGCGTCCCCTTAGCCTGGAAGTTGGATGTTATTCACAGTATCTCCATACTGTCACAGTTTAAGGATTTAAAAATCAGAATACAGAACATACAGATGGTTCGTCCTCTGCAAAATGTTCGCTTTTTTCTTTCTTTCCAGAAAGCGGCGCTGTGATAATTGGAGCTGGGTTGTACATTTATGACCCCATCATGCAGTGCGGTGGCTTGTAGTTTTACTGTCTTGTTTGAAGACAAAACGTTTTTTAAAACAAACGCAATTGAGATACTTTTATAATAATGGAGATAGGCACGGAGATCAGTAAGAAAATAAGGGTAAGGTTTGTTTGCTTTTGCTTTATTTTGAAATAATGTAGAAAATAACGAATTTACGGCGGGCCTTGTTTATACAGTTATGCGTGTGCCAGGTTATCGTAATGGTAATAATATTAATATGGAGCTAACTGAACATGTTGCTGAATGTAAAGTGAGTTTGTTAGTGTAACTCATTTTGTTTAGATTGTTGGTGTTCGGTGTTAATTTAAACATTTACCAGCTGAATTATAAAAACTGGGTTCCACAACACAGGTATTTTGTTTGTGTCTTTTAGGGGGTATAATTAACTAGCTACGACTATTTACCATGACCGTATGAGTTTTCACGATATAGCAGAACGGTGTCCGTATTTACTTTTGTTGTGTATGGACTTTTCCTAAAGTTTTGGGGTATATGATGACTGGCTTTGTTAAATCGATTATTGACCTAAGTCGTATTTTAAATGCGTAAGTCAAGGCAGCGAAAAACAAATGTTTTACTGCAAACATGTAACCCAAACAACATTTGTGGGTCAATGGACATTTGTTTTGTCTCCAATTCCATTTTGCAGGCTGCTATTAAGGGGAAATTACAAGAACTGGGTGCCTATGTGGGTAAGTAAAACAAACAAACACACATTGCCTACATATAATCTCATCTCCTGGATGAGAGTGCACCAGAATTAATATCACTACTGTATATTGTAATTGCTGTAAAGACAGCCATACATATTTCTTAGTTATAGTGTGTAAAATGTGAAGAAAGAGACATTAAAAGAATGATGCATGACCATTCTACTTAAAACGAGTGTAACATTCAGATATTTGTATTTCTTTTTACTAGATGAAGAGCTACCTGATTACATCATGGTGATGGTTGCTAACAAAAAGAATGCCCAGCAGATGACTGACGACCTTTCTCTCTTTCTGGGCAACAATACTGTAAAATTTACTATATGGTAAGAACGAGGCATTTAATTGATAATCAAACCAGATTATCAGTCACATTTAATAATGTTTCTAAGTTTAGTTTTTTTTTGTTTTTTTTTTAGGTTACACGGCGTGCTAGAAAAACTGCGTTCTGTTGCTGTTGGTTAGTACCTGCTAATGTATTTTACTTTAAGAAAACTGAAAAAAGAGACTATAACCAGCATACCGTTATATAATAGCAGTGTGGAGTAGTGGTTAGGTCTCTGGACTCTTGACCGGAGGGTTGTGGGTTCAATCCCAGGTGGGGGACACTGCTGCTGTACCCTTGAGCAAGGTACTTTACCTAGATTGCTCCAGTAAAAACCCAACTTTATAAATGGGTAATTTGTATGTAAAAATAATGTGATATCTTGTAACACTTGTAAGTCGCCCTGGATAAGGGGGTCTGCTAAGAAATAAATAATAATAATAGTACACCTATTGAAAACAAATCATTTTACTATTATTATTAGTTTATTTAGCAGACACCTTTACCCAAGGCGACTTACAGAGACCAGGGTGTGTGAACTATGCATCAGCTGCAGAGTCACTTACAATTACGTCTCACCCGAAAGACGGAGCACAAGGAGGTTAAGTGACTTACTCAGGGTCACACAATGAGTCAGTGGCTGAGGTGGGATTTGAACCGGGGACCTCCTGGTTACAAGCTCATTTCCTTAACCACTGGACCACACAGCCTCCATACATGCTATTATACATGCAAGTAACCATAGGTACCACGATGTAATATCTAAGCATGAATCCGCTGTCGGAAAACAGCTTTTGAGGAATCTGCTTGATCGTTAACATTTTGAACTATTTACTTGACAGAACCCTGAATGAAAAACCCCAGCCTATGTACACAGACTCCAGCACATTGTCACTGTCAAGAAAAAGCAGATTGACAGCTAGTGGGCACAGTGAGCGGAGAGGAGACGAGGCTCGTGCACTAACAGTCTCTAGTTCACGATTAGAAAGACACGACTCCAGGGTTTCTACAAGCTCATCACAGGAGCACATCATTTCCAGCGGAGGGTAAGAAAGTTTGAATATTTTGTTACTACGACACAAGATGAAATATGTCATTTTTGTATTGAACGAAAGTTATAGAAAAAATATGATTCACATTTTGTATGAAACTGGTTGTTGAATGTTCTCATGAAAAAATGTACTGCAATAATACAAGTTTTGTTAAACACAATAGCAGCTATATTAGGCAATAAACCTTGTTTATGTGTGTACTGTACTTTATTCATAAACAGTTAGTAGCAAATAAAGGTATACAAGTTTTGAAGTATGTTTAGTCCTTTGAACAGTCACTCATAAGTATTTTTATTTTTCTCCTCTCTAAAACAGAAGATCCTCATCAGAAAGGAATGTTCCTCGATTAATGTCAACAGTTAAGCCCCTAATGGAGCTTTCATCTGCAGAGGCCGTGATTGATATTAAACCTGAACCTGATGATGACCTCATTGATGAAGATCTGAACACTGTACCAGATGCTGCATCCTCCTCAGCAGCCAGAAAGAAGCCTTTAGTTACTGTAACCTACAGTTCGACTCGACCTTCGGCAGAGCTTTACAAGCCTCCAGGAAGCAGCCAGCACTGCTAATGGCTTCAGATAACAGCTCACACTCTTCTAGCCGAACAGATGAGAGCAGTGTGTTTGGTCACAGGCCTGTTGAGATCCTCAGGTCCACAGAAAGTACCTCTGGGACGTTCAGCAGACTTGCAGAAAGCTACATTAGCAGATCTACCAAGCCAAATGTTGACAGAGTTAGTAGAGAAGTGAGTATAAATTCAAGATATTTTTTGCATCGCATAGTGCTGTTTTTTCTGTGGCTATTAGGTGATTTTCCTTTTTTTAAATGAATATGTTGTAATTGCAAGTTGTTACTCTATTCTTGAAGGAAGAAGCATACAGAAAGCGAAAGGTGCCAGTTATCAGTTCGGTGGTTAAAGTAGGTAAATCTGGGAGTGAAGGCCAGGACATTGAGGAAGTGAGAGAAGAGGAGGAGGAGGAGGAGGAGGATGAGGAGAGTTACGTTAGCAGGACTGGCAGTCTCTCAAGCAGTGTCTCTGTTCCTCCAAACCTGAAAGAAGGTACAATATATGATATGTATGTAATTGGATAAGCATAAGGTTTAGGTGCAGTATTAAATCAAGATATACCACATATAAAGTGGCCATGTGTTCTTCCATGACTGATATGGCTTGGATTTCACTTGCATATCTACCGACTCAACTTGTGAAAAACAAAATTTTCAATTATAGCCTAATTTTTCTATTCTTGTCTTTCAGACCCTCATTGCCACCTTCGAAGCAAGCTAATAGAAATTTGATATTAAAAGCAATTTCTGAAGCTCAGGAATCTGTGTCAAAGACAACCAGTTATCCAGGTAATTTAAATTTTATAAAAAACATACATTACTTACATTATTTTAATTGGTTTAGTTTATGCAATATAATTATCTTGTGTAGTAAAGGCCAATGTAGAAAAAGCGTGTTTATTATTACTATTATTACTGTGAGTCTTTGTTACATGTCCAGACATTTTTAAATTTTATTTTGTCCTAGCCGAGTTAGGTTTACTTACTGTCCTGGTGCATAGGCTCAGTGTGCCTGTCCTGAAGATGAAACCTGAGGACCATCAACCCAAGGGAATGCTACTTTTAACCACTGCTAAGTGTTATTGCTCATTGTTTTTCCAGTGTCCCAGCGACAGATGGTTCCTGTTGCTCCCAGAACACGCATGACTAGTGAGGAAACCAATGCTGTAACCCAACATGTGCAAGAGAACCTTCACCATCCAGATCCCAGGCTTCAGGTGGAGGCTTCAGAAGAGACAGGCTTGCAGAGACTGCCAGGTTAGACCTTTTACCATATAATGGAAATATGTATTGGAAAAGAAGCAGGCGGTGTGTCTTCTATTGGCTTTTACAGATTAAGTATAATTTTATTTGTTCTTTTTTAGTTCAGTCAAGATCACTGGTCTCCCGTCTTCAGCTTGATGCACCAGAAGAAACCTTAAGTAGTCTTCAAGGTTAGTTTTCTCTTTGTCTTACTTTTGTGTTACAAAACCATTCTAGTGCTGTTTTTCACAGAGCGCTTCAACAATTCCTCTGTATATATTAAAACTGGGGAATTGTGTGTGTTATATAATTTACTCTTGAGCCTGCTTCAGTGACTTCCCTTCTCAGTACTGCACTAGTTGTCTGCATACTCCATCAATAACTTTTAATCACTCAATTTTTATTATACTTTTTTTTTTTTGCCTGAAGTTTTTTTACTTAGTTTTAACTTTTGGCTGAATAATAATGTGCCTGAATGGTTAACTCCTTCTGTTCCCCTATAAGTGTTGTGTTACTTTTCACTTTAACAGAAGTGGGTGAAATGGGAGACAGGAAGCCTGATGACACTCGGTCATTTATCCTAAAGAGGGCTGTGTTGGATGAAGTGAGGACCCTTAAGAGCAGACTCGGAGCACAACACGCGGAGAGGGTACCCAGACTGCCGCACGTTTGGTACAGACAAGGTATGCACATAGGTGGAAAGGTTTAAAAAATATATATATATATGGTGCATGGTAACTGAAGGTTCTGGACAGAAAAAAAAGAACAATTCCAAATTGTAGAAAGGTCTGGATTTCAGAATTTTAAAAATAGGTTTGAATTAAATTAGTTAAATTAATTGGTGGCTCCAGATTTTGATAAAACATGAGACTAGGGGGTGAACAATGCTGCTGTAGAGTCACTTACAATACAGGGATGGAAATAAGACTCCTATTGCATAGCAGTAGAGATTTATTCGCCACAGTGTGTGTAAAGGTAACAAGTTCAGTTGTGTCTTGTTAAAGTCATAGTAAAAAAGCAATAGGACCTCGGTTTTACATCTCATCAGAAGGACGGAGCATGGAGGTAAAGCGACTGACACAGTGAGTCAGTGGCTGAGCTGGGATTGAACCAGGAACCTCCTGGTAACAAGCCCCTTTCTTTAACCACTGGACCACCAAGACAGTTTTAATTAAATGATAAAAGTAACTTTTTTCTTTGTGATTTGTACAGTAGAGAGGCACATGAGTCTCAGAGATCTTCCAGTCCTAAATTTATCGTTACGTTGGATGGGGTGCCCAGCCCACCAGGATTCACACCTGATCAAGAAGAAGCGGAAACTGTTTTGCAGGAAAAGATGAAAACAACCAAGACCAGTGTTCCACACGGCCAATTGGAAAAGAAACACAAGCTTATGCCACAGCAGAGACTAGCAAGGGAATTACCGGTCGATTACTCTGATGGTAAGTTTAAGCTTTTTTCTATTTTTACATGGTCATAATTGAAGTTGAGCAATATCTCTTACTCCATAGATCTCTAACATGATCATTTGTCTTTGATAAGCTAAAGATAGTTAAAGTAATAATTATTCTATATAGTGTGAAGTAGTCGTTGGTTTTTGCCACCCCCTTTTTTTTTTTTTGCAGATGAGGCGGAAGTAGATCATGGTCCTGTAAAACGTCAGAAAGTACTGGAGCGTTGCAAGTTCTGGCCTGTCTGTAAAAGTGGCGATGATTGCCCATACCATCACCCAAAAACATTATGCAAGTAAGTCTGAAGAAAAAGCATAGCATTAGATGCCGTATTGAGGTCAACTGGCTTTCTAGGTTTAGCTTTAACTTTCAACCTGTTCATGCATGTGTATACATTCTGATATTCATGAAACAGTTCTAGAGCTGGGGGTAGGTCAGGGCTCATTGTCTCATACTTGATACACAGCTGGATTTTATGATTCTTTCAGTCAAGTTCCATTAAAATGAACTGTTTCACAGACCATATCAAAAGTAACATCTTCTTTTTATTTAATTAATCACTTGCAGGACATTTCCCAACTGCAAGTTTGGAGAGAAGTGTTTGTTTATTCATCCAAACTGTAAATATGATGCAAAGTGCACCAAGCCGGACTGTCCATTCACTCACA